>JBAMHW010000010.1:20548616-20571271 GCA_037177495.1 Rhadinocentrus ornatus | reverse complement strand
GCATTCAAAAGTGACCAAAACATCAGCCAGAAAGCAGAGGAACTGAGAAGTGGTCTGTGGTCACCACCTGCAGAACCGCTCCTTTATTGAGGGTGTCTTGCTAATTGCCTATAATTTACACCTGTTGTCTATTTCATTTGCAAAAAAGCATGTGCAATTGATTATCAATCAGTGTTGCTTCCTAAGTGGACAGTTTGATTTCACAGAAGTATGACTGACTTGGAGTTACATTGTGTTGTTTAAGTGTTCCCTTAATTTTTTTGAGCAGTGTAGATATTTAATTCAGTGCTGCTACAAAGGTTGATTATGATAAGCTTCTTTTTTTTCTCAGTTGGGATGAAGCTGTCAGTTTGTTACAAAGCAGATAACTCACAGGCCATCCAGGACAATTAATCCGCATGCTGACAAGTAGTTAAATAAGTTAAAATTTTTTGCTGATGCACTTCTGCTTAAGTTTTCTGAGTATTTCTCTGCATACTGTATCAATAAGATACAATATTTCTAAAGGTGGTGAGGACCCAAGCGCAGGCAGTCAAGGCAGGAGGCAGAACAGTGCAGATGACAAGGTTTATTTCCACAGGACAGGCAACCACACACAACAGGGAGTTACCCAAACAAGGATCTGACCAACACAACTGGAGCCCAAGGGACATATATACACAGAGGGAGGAATGGGGCACAGGTGAAGTGAATACACAATCAGACCAGGTGAACTAATGAGCACATGAGAGAAAACTGAACTAAATATGACAAAACCAAAAAAAAACAAACCATAACCTAAACAGAAACCAAACATGACAAAAGTGAGAAATACAACCAAAAATCACACCAGAACCAAAACACCAAAAAACCCAAACACAATAAGATCGTGACACATGACAGAATAGTGCAGATAACCAGGTTTATTGTCCAAAACAGGAACACAAAATTCACCCATAACAGGGATTAAACCAAAAAAGGATCTGACAAGGAGAACGGTAAACCCAGGACTTAAACACACAGACTGACAGAACTAAACACAGGTGACGTGAGTGAATAATTAGACAAGGTGCACTAATGAGCAGAAACCAAGGAAACATAACACTAAGCCCTGAACACCAAAAACAAAAACCAGAAAACATGATGAAAACTAACACATTAAGTCATAACACAAAACTAAACAAGTACAAACCCAGAACTAGAAACCAGGATCAAAACATAACACAAACCAAGGAACAGCCCCAAAACCCAATACAGGAAACATGACAGCTATGATTAAGTATGGTTAACTTGCACAGTTGTGTAGTCCCCATTATTACAACATATAATTTCCCCATTGAGATGTCTTTGAAAGCCTTGTTTCTGTTAGCAAGACAATATCAGACCACATTTTACATATATTATATATAGTTATTGCAACAGCATCTTTCTGTAGTGAAAGGGGCTAATCAGATCTGCATGCAATCAAAATAGCTAGCATATGAAATAATAAAATGTCACCAAGAGATCTTGAACTGGTTAGTAGCTGAAATTTAATATCATGCTAAAATTCATTTCAGACACCAGCTGGTCTCCTTGGATTTTAAATCCTATAGAAGATTGCTCAGAGATGATTCAGCAAACACATGAGCTGCTGGTTCAGTTTCACAAATTATGTTGTAGGCATCCAAATCTAAGTTACACTACATAATGAAAAAAAATCTCTTTAAACATATGAACTATTCACTATTAAATATAGTGTTCAATAAAATTGAAAATAATTGCAGTATTTTATTAGACAACATTTTTGGGAACCATATTACAAGAGTCCACAAAATATAGAACCATTACTTAAACTTTTTTCCAATTACATTTTCTTGATACTTTTCTTTATTTTATATTAATTGAAGTTTATATTTTATTTGATCCTTTTAAAATAATTTACAGCTTGTAAAAAGTAAAGCCACTCAAACTGACTTTGTGCACAATCATAGCAAAACAACCAATTAAAAACATGGCTCTCCTCTTTTTTTCCCTCTTTGGTTAACCAAAGAAAAATATATTTCAATATATGTTAAGTTGACAGATGATTTAGAAAAAAATTTCTTTAGAATTTCATTTAAATTTTCAGACTATTAGTTTTTTAGTTTGTTTAGATTGTTCAACTCATAGTGTACTCATTAAATGTCCATAGCTACAAGCTTTTACATTCTTTGTCCACATTGCATTGTGAAAAAAGGAATTTTCTTGACAAATTTGATTTACTTGTGGTCTCGACAGCCAACATGAATGTTTTGATTATTTTCTCTTGTTCCAGTTTAATAACTAAATTTGACACTTTCCATTTTTGTTTTTTCAAACAATATAAAAATCAACCTGGTGACAGCGTGAAGAGTAAAACAAACACAACTGATCCAACAGTTCCTTTTAATGGATCAAGTCAGCGAACCGGTAAATAACACAATGTACCAATTGGCAGATGAAAAGGAAACATGAGAGAAAACAAGAAGAGCAGCAGGATTCACACAATATTGGGGACACACTGGAGAAAGGTATCATGTCCGTGAAGTCCTTTGAAGGAGCAGCCTGGTTTGAACTCTGTTGTGAAAGACGTCAGGAATTCCAAAACGGAGGGATGGAGAGTTAGATAAAAGACAGACGAGAAGTGTTTGCAAATGTCCTTTAATGTAATTTAAGGCACCAGCACAACCCTCATGGTGTTGGTGTAACCGGAGCCTGGGCGCCAGCCGGTCACAACAATGGCCACGTCACCGGACTTGAAGAATTTGCGGTGCTTGCCTAAAAGTGGTTAAAAAGAAGAAAGAAAAAAACAACTTTGAGATGATGCCTCTATCAGTTTGACATAGATGTAAAATAAAATCTTTTTAATTAACTATGATTTTCACAAATCAATTTCCACTCACCAACTTCTAGGGCAAAGTTGACACGCATGTCAACATCCTCAGCCCAGACATCATTAGCAGGCTTGTTGTAGAAAACGGGGTAAACACTGCGGTACAGGTGAGACTGGCGGGCAGTCTGACCACAGCGGGTCACGGCAATGATGGGAGCACGTGGCCTGTACCTGGAGAGCATATATGCAGACCTGTGGGCCGCAGGAAGAGGTTTATTACAAAGAGGTAGAAATTTAGTGTAATACTTTGCAAAACTCTAACATCAGTTCAACTTTTTAGCTCTGAGTTATCTGGAAAGGTGCATCTATATAAGTAATATACAGAACAACACTTGGAATTAATGTAAAATATTGAGTCTCTCTTTGGATTTTTTAAAATGCTGGTGAAAACACAGGTATTTTCAGCATGTAAGCTTCACTATATTTACCTGTTTGTTAGGCGGATGGCATGCAGTGAGCTAGCTGCTAGCTATCGCTAAGACCATAATCAAAATAAGTTGTGAGGATAAACTGAAAAAAGTTTGTAATGAGAAAATCAAATAAATGACTATAAAAAGGAAGATAATGAAACCATTCCACACAAACAGCAGGCTTTAGAGCCATCACTGATTTTGGATATAAACAGTAACTAGTTTAGTGGGACTACTGTAATTATGAAATTAGTTCAGCCGACAGTGGTACATGTTGTGTGCCACATGTTGTGAGGATGAAACTCCAAATGGCAACGAATGAACAGGGAGTTAAAATTAACTCCAATAATGTCAGGGTTCAAATCTCAAAAGGTCACAAGTGGAGTACAGACTTTGAGTGCTGTGAAATTAGGCACACTAGGGAAGGAGCGGAGGCAGCGGGATAGAAACATACAGTATAATGCATCAATTTAATCGCTCACAATAAGTGGTATGGATACTTTTACTCAGAGCTTTACAGAGAAGAGTTACAGCACCTCCCAGTCTTGGTGAGCACAATGATGGCACTGGCACAGCACTTGAAGGAAGCTTCAACAGCTCCGATGGCAACGCTCTCTGTGGGGTCACGGGTCAGATGGGAGGTGCGACGCAGCTCTTCAAACATCTGCCTGTGGAACATGGCGGCCTCGGCTTCACGAGAAATCTGAATATTTGAAAACAGATAATTGGTGAAAGACTGTGGTCACATAGCTAATTCAAACTGTGATTAGTTTGTACTCTAAAGGACAAAAGAAAGTGATAATTCATCCCTGAAAGCACATTGTGACATGAAACTAAACAACAGCTGCAGCTATCATGTCCAGGAGCTGCTGCTGTGCACAGCAGGCCCTCAAACACAACTTTAGCAAAAGCATCATACAAGGCACAATCCAAAAGGCACCAAATATGCTGTTTGGTAGCAGATGGATAGAAGGAGGAGAAACATACACAAAATAAAAAAGTTGTTAGATAGTGAGGAGGACGCTACTTTTCTTTTATTCTACCACTCTTGAGATATTCAACCACAAATATGTACAGTGGTGTTTGAAATGTTTAGAATCATTTAGAATGATCTTTGGCTAAATTAAATAGACAGATATCTTTCTCATTTATCTATTAAGACACATTATCCAAATTTGCATATTTCTAAGTGTTTACTATTTGTAAACCTCTTATATGGAAGTAAAAGTTCAGCATCGGGTGTATTCTGTGGGATGATGACCAGTAGTGAGTGGGTGCTATGTTTTCTTTAAATTGCATAAATCTTCAGTTCTTCTAAAGTTCAGTCTTCACAACACATATTTGTGGAAGAAATATTTCAGAGGCCTTTGAAGAAAAAGTGGCCAATGTTTATGTGTACAGAAAATGTTACAAAATAGAAAGTTAGAAAAGGCCTCTCATATTATGTCTAATACAGATGTTTATGACTCCAACATGAACCCTCCACAAGAAAGGTGGATATGAAAGGGCAGGAAGGAGGAAGATATTGCTCTCTATCATGAGCATCACTTCTTGCCTGGAGCTTACTAAAAATCACATGGATAAGCTAGAACAGTGTTTCTCAGTCCAGGACCCACTGCCCTTTTTTGGATGTGTTCCTACTCCAACACACCTGATTCAGATTAATGAACTTCCTCATCAAGTTATTTGCAAGCCTGTTAACGAGCCATTCCTTTTATTCAGGTGTGTTAAAGTAGGGTTACCTCTAAAAAACCCGACACTGAGCTAGAAGATTGCTGTAAAAATGTTCTGTGGACAGATGAGGCCAAATAGAATTTGCTGGAAAACACTACATTGTGGCATAAGACCCTCATTGTCTTATGCGGTCTTATGCCGCAGTACAAAGTCAGTCTTACCATGTGATGTGTGCGTACAGCCTCCAGAGGGTAGTCTCCCTTGGCAGTCTCACCACTCAGCATGATGCAGTCATTGCCGTCCAGCACAGCGTTGGCAACATCGCTGGCCTCAGCACGGGTAGGACGGGGCTTCTTGGTCATGCTCTCCAGCATCTTTTATATGAAAAACAGGACATTTCATGCCTGCAAACAGACATACTTCCCTTCTAGATTGTACTCCTGCACATGACAACAAAGACCTGTGTGGCACAGATGATGGGCTTGCCGATCCTGTTGCACCTGCCAGTCATCATTTTCTGGGCAAGGAAGACCTTTTCTGTTGGGATCTCAATTCCCAGGTCTCCACGAGCAACCATGATGCCATCGCTAGCCTCCAGGATTTCATCAAATCTAATAAAAAAAGAATTGCTTAACACTTGTAAAAACTTTTCTACAGGCTCTGCTGTGACAGCTGGTAATCCACTCACTTGCGCACGCCCTCATGGTTCTCCAGCTTGCTGATGATCTTGATATCCTTGCCCTTCTCACCAAGTGCTTTCCTGACAGCCTGCACATCAGCAGCCTTACGGATGAAAGAGGCAAAGACCATGTCGACACCCTGCTCTACGCCAAACTGCAGGTCCTGCAGGTCCTTCTCAGACAGGGCAGGCAGGTCAACAGCAGCTCCGGGGAGGTTGACACCTTTTTTGCTACCAAGCATACCGCCGTTCTCAATCTCACACATTATGTAGTCATTGCCTTAAAATAAACACAATGCACAGAAATATTCCTAAAGTCAGGCAAAAAGAAACACTAAAAGACAATTCTGGAAAAAAACAAACAAACAAAATAACCTGAAAATAAACTGATTGATTATGTGCTTACCAATTTCTTTGACTTTAAGGGAAATCAGGCCATCATCAACATAGATGTGGTTCCCGTTCTGTAAAACCTTGGTGATGCTTTTGTAGTCAAGCCACAGAGTCTTCTCATCGCACTTCTCCTTGTACTGGTCGTCCAGTGTGATCTTGATGGTTTCACCCTTCTTGAGTTCCACCTCAGCAGTGCCGCTCTGAAAAAGATCAAAAGAGAACTCATACAGCTACTTGTTCTCCATAAATAAAAGAAGAAATGGCTTTACGTGAAAGCTGATGGTTTGACATGAACTCACGCCCTTGATAAGACCGGTCCTGATTTCTGGTCCCTTGGTGTCCAGAGCGATGGCCACAGGCCTGTACTCAACAGATCCTGGTCCAAAGCTCTCAGTTGCCTCACGGACATTCTTGATGGTCTCAGCATGGTACTGTAAAATAAACAAATCTCATCATACTGAATATCTCTGTGTAAATCTATTTTCAAGTCATTATGCAGCGATTTTTCTCTGAATCTATTTCAATGGACAAAAGGTTATCACTAAATGTGTCTCTCTAAAAAAGTAAACTGAAGCTAGCAGAACAACAGGTGGTCACACAGACACAAAGAGAGCTTGACACTGACTACAAAACTAAATGCAGTATGTGCATAACTGCAACCCATTTTTAGCATATGAATTGCAGTTTCTTTGTGTTAAAAATGGTTGACAGAATGTTAGTTACAGCTATTTCCTTGTAATATTACAAAAACGCAAAAGGCTGGCACCGGTTTACACGGATAAGGTGGATATCACATGCAAAAAGAATAGCTTTAGAGATAAAAATTCCTGTCAACGCCAACTGCAGTTCTCAGTCAGTATTGACACCACACTGTTTCTTCCCTACATGCCTTCATCTCCTACTGTTGCTGTGAGGGTGACTCCTATTTTTAGCTGTACTGACAACTGCCACACCAATGACAGAGGTCACACTTGTTTTCTCCTCTCTAAGCAAATCTTATGCTTACTTGGTTGTAAATTTATATAGATTTATAATTACTGATTGAGCTAACAAATTTTTCATTTATCAGAGCAAAGCTTTGTTTCCACATACAATTCCAAAAATGTAACTTAATCTTTCAAGATCCAGGTAATAACCATGTGTGTCCACTAAGGTGTCACTGAAAAAGTCATGACTTTTAAAGGCAAAGGGTTAGTGGAGTAAGGTCGACCACAGAGCTACAGTTGGCCCCTGAGCTGCAACAGTGATCCTATACTGAATGGTCAAATACGAGCTTATAGATCACATTACAGATAGTTACCAGGTCACAGGAAATGTCACGCTGACTGTTGCTTTCAACTGTAAAGGATAAATCATCATACAACTGCTTGCAAAGGGCAAAAAACGTCCTGCTGCTGAACAGCTCAGTTTGAACTTAATCTCTTCAGTGTTCATATTTATTTTTCATGCTTACAACTCTGATGTTACTGCAGATATTGTGTCAGGAAAAATTATATCTCTTGCCATTTACCCACCTCATGTGTGCCATGAGAGAAGTTCATTCTTGCAATGTTCATCCCAGCTTTGATCATTTCCTTCAGCATATCCACAGATCGGGAGGCAGGTCCTGCATAAGGACAGTCAGGTTAATACAGTCATATGAATGTTTCAAAACATAGTTGCATTAAAGTGATGATTAGAACTTTCATGTAATGAGAATAAAACAATCAGTGTTGGTAATGTGTCTAACCAATTGTGCAGACGATGCCGGTGTTGCGAGACACTGCAGGTTCAGAGTCGATGTCTAGCAAACACATGTGCTCAATGTAAGTGTCTGCCATGGCAGCATGCAGCTGCTGGGTATGCATGATGGAAGAGCCTGAATCCTTTGACTTAGACATGACTGGATCCGTGTCTGCAGGAAAAGTCCTATGAGACAGACAAAAAAACAAGGTATAAGAATTATGAACATTTTTGTATGTTGATAGGCGTGCATAAAATGTGTTGTCATTAAAGGATTAAAACAATGGATTCTGCACTTTATCCAAGGGGAAGATATGCAAACAACAAAATGCCACAAAGCTACAGACAAAAAATAAACACACACACACACAAAAATCATGCTGCTTAAGTGCAACATTGAGTGACAATCAGCTGACACTTCCTAGCAGAGCAGTAATACAACATGACAAACAAATGACTGTTGACAGTCAATGTCGAATGACCTGTTGTATGCATGTGCTGCTCCGTTTAATCCAAAGTATGCATTTTGTGTTGAGTTAGTAAGGAGTCATTATGATTAAGCAAAAGTAGGTAATCTAAATTTATCTATCCAAGTAACTAAAATACTCAATGCCAGAAGTTTGCCTAAGCTCTGAAACAAATACAACACAAAATACTTAAGATAAACTGGTGCAACCTTATGAATGACAAAGATTATAGAGGACCCCTTAAAAAGTTAACAGGTCATTTGATTATGAAAAGTCTCCTAAAAATGCAGAAATACAAATTTACTAATAGGAGAAAGCTATGTGGCATCAGCACAAGATAGAGTAAAAACAGGCACTTAAATATATAAATATAGAAATCTGAAGAAAGTAATTCATTGTCCTCATGTATAAACACAATAAAACAGTTTCAATTTGCTTTCCATTTAACTACACATTGTAAATGTTACTCACCTAGTGGGTGAACTTTGCAGGGACCGAAGCGCCACCGCCAACTGAGGGGGGCACCGGTTTTTATTCTGGCCGGGACTACTTTCTTGTGCGCGCAACTTATTTAGGGACTCCTAAACTAAAAGTGAACCACTGACGATCCATCTGAACGGGTTTTCAATGTAGATTTTGTTTTCTGCACCTTTGTATCAGAGTTAGATGTAAAATTTTCGGGGGGGAAGTAGTTTATTAACCAAATATTGACAACTGCAGAGCAGGCGTAAGTTTTATTCGCCGGGCCAAATATGACACTTTCTGTTGAAACTTGAGCCTGTTTTCACCTCGGATTTGAGACGTCGTCAGCTATTAGCAAGCGATACTCGATGCTTATGGTTTCATATATCATGAGACAAATAAACTGCTTTCCACAACAAGATCAGACTTCATTAGAGGTTATGATGTGAGATGTCCATCTTTTTTCTGCTGCTTCTGATGATGTGGTATGTGTATATTGCGTTAAAATGTATGATACCTTTCACTCTTCAACACTGCGCAAGCCTGTTGCTTGTTAACCTGAAGTGTAAAATACAGGCGTGCACATGCAGTCATGTTTCATTTGGAAGGTATGGAAGGTGATCCAAAGCGGAATATTACATGCTGTGATAATTATTACAAGCTATCACTAAAGTGCAACAGCAGACACTTGCAGCCATGCAGTTTTTATATCAACCTGCAAATTAGTTAAATGAACAAAGTCGCACTTGCATTCAGGCAGTAACACATGGTGCAGCTTCACCAAAAATAGAGTAATATATAGATGTGTCACCCCACCACATATCTGATTGTCAGTCTGTCAAGATAAATCATGTTAGGTAGATCTGAGCCATGCTTGGTTCCATGCAGCATTGGTAACATACCATTCAAGCCCATAAAACAAGATCCTCCCAAACCGTTTTCAACATATCCCCCCAAAATTTTCACTGTTATTTAATACAGTAGAAACGTGCAGTCTTTTCCCAGTCTGGTAATGCAATCATTTTTGTCTGCTCATAAAAAGGGTTCTTCACTTTATGTATTTAGTCATTATTTTATTTTATTTTTCTATTTTTTTTAAGTTTTGCTTTGTGTGTCTGTGTTTGTAGTTCCTCTTTAGTTCCACATATATCTGCTATTCTTTCATTTTTATCTGACATGATTTTCTAACTACCCTAACAAGAAGAAGAGGAAGATATCTTAAATTATTTGTGACCATGTACAACTGTAATAAAAAGGTTCAGGTTGCAATGTGGTAACCCCAAACCTACAGCCTTGATCTGCTTTATAAGCACAGATAGTTAATCTACACTGAATTCTGTTAAGTGACTGAAGAAGTAAGCCTAAACTGTCCCGAATGTTTTTACCTCTTAAAGCCAGGATGTTATAGAGTAATTTTACAGTACATGCAGTGTGTTAGTGCTACAATTCATTAGGGGGAGAAAATTGACTCCATCTGTCATTCACTGACCTCTCATTCAGGTAAAGATACATTTACAACCCCAAGAAGGAAAGGATGATGTGTTGCCACTCACTGTCAAGAAATAAATGTTACACTGCTTTTAGATTGAGGGGAAATAAAAATAATAAAAAGAAATTATTAAATAATCCAAAAGCCTCCAGTAATGTCATCATAGTTCTGTTTTTTTAACTGAATGCATGCAGTTAGTGATTGCAATGTTCTTATAATCAGAAAGTGTCTGCAACTTTAATATTGTAAAACATACTGCTGCAGATTTGTTTGTGTGCCTTCTTATTTTGCATTATATAATCTCAGTGGTTTGTTTGCTTTATTCTCTTTTATTTTCTCTGTGTCATAGTTTTAAACCTGCTGTGTCACAAAACCATATGGGTTGTATCTCACAGTTTCAGGTTTTGGGGCATGCAACATGCGTGTGAGTCTCTGTTTCAATAGTTTAACTGCAACTCTCTCTAGTGGTCAACCAGCTGAACTGTGTCAGGCTTACTGGTCTGCAGCATCGACCTGCAGGACTACAGGAATGAGCTGAGTTAATGTAAACTGCTTTGTGTTTATTACTTGTGCTGCTGACAGTCCTGCACATTTCATAAAAACTTAATTGAATGAAGCTTTTTTTTTCCGAACATGTTGGTAAATTACATCACCTCTTAAAATTAGAATTAGGAAAGAAACAAAAAGAAAAACATTACTAACCATCATATAAAAAAAGGAGTAGATAGAAACATGAGCTTATTTAATTCTAGTCCTTATTTTAACAGCAAAATATCAGTCATATCAGTTTATTTCCAGTTTAACATGTTCACAGATACAACTTACAATAAATTTACATACATAAAGCAAAACCTTTAACAAACAGCATCAAGTGTAAACCCCAGTGACTGTCAGCACCCTTTATCTTCCCTGTACCATGTAAAAACCATGTGTTTGTGCCGCTTCTTGCTTCATGCTTGAAATTCCCACTCAGTCCATTCCACAACTTCGCTACAAAGATAGAAACACAAAATGTTGTGTTTTGTGCGAGCACAATTAAATTTTCCCTTAAGTTATATCCAGGATCTCTGAGAAAAAAATATTTTTGAATATTGCTAGGGAGCTGTTTGTGTATTGATTTGAACATGATTTGTGCTGTTTGGAAGCTAAGCAGATCACTGAATTTCAATATTTTTATTTTAAGAATGATTGATTTGTGTGATCTCTCTAACCGATATTGTGAATTATTCGTAGTGCTAGTTTTTGCAGTATAAAATGTGATTGTAAGAAAGAAGGATTTTACTCTGAAGATCCCACAAATGACCTAAATATTGTTATTTAACAGCATAACAAAAAATGTGGGTTGACACAACACAAAAAACTGCACATCAAGCACTAAAAATCAATATCCCTGCTGCATATTAAATCTTCGTTGAAGCTCATCTCAGCAGGAATAGCAGTTTCTTTGTCTTTGATCACTCTTTAATTTGAGTCCTCTACACATCCTAATGATTCATGATATTGTTCCCTTCCCCTACACAAACACCTACAAATGTCTAATTGGATTATTCTGAAAAAAGCACTTGTGGAGAGAAGAGCTGCACAGATGTATGCAGTCTTAGAAGTGTCTAATCTGGCCAGACTCCAAAGCAGCAGGCGACCACTAACAAGGCTAACAGCTGATTAAGGTCAGGCCACGACGCAGCCGACACCCACGGAGACTAATACATGACAAACATCACCCACATAATCATCGTTCAACTCTGCCATCAGGGATCTTAGTTCTCATCAGGATCTTGAAACTGGTTCATGCACCTGACTATTCAGACAGTCTGGAAGAGACGAAACACTCCTCACTTTAACTATATCTGATATAAGAGCATTTTCAAATTATGACCTATGGGCATTTCACAAGAGGAAAAGAGATCCTGGGTGGAAAACATGCAGCCAGACTCCTGGAGCGTCATGGGTCTTGGCCTTAGCCTCGTCTCTTTCTGGAGTGCCAGCTGACCAGAACCTGCAGTAAGTCATGTGACCCAGAAGTCAGACTGTTCAAAACAGAGGAGAGAGAGGACGAAATAAACCCAGACAGCTAACAGAGCTGCTGGTATGAGAGTTACTAATGGACTTTTTTAGGTACATTTTTCAAATTGTACTACTGGAAACGTGGAGACTACTTTTTTCTTCTAAAGGGACGGTAAGCCCTTGATTTATATGGTATGTTGTTAAATTTTTACCCAGCTAATCTACATTTTGATTACTTATTTCATTCCATGATGTCCCTGTACATTCAGAGATAAACAGAGGCAAATAACAATGACCCTGACAATCAGACCTCTTTGCATGTGTACTGCAGCGATAACAGAACTAATCAAGCTGCGTGTGTTTCCTCAGCACAGGGTGTAATTGTTTCAGTCACAGTGGCGTGAACACATTGTTGATTATTTCTGAGGAGGAGCCAAAGAACTCAACACATGGTGAGCCTAAAAGCTCCAATTTATCCCTTTTATTTATGCTTTGTTTGTTTTTTAAAGATAAGATAAGGCAGTTAATTTTGACAACTTCTGCTATATGTGTCATTAAAGTTTTAAAATAAAGGAATTTGCTTTACAACTACCAGCATTTCCCTTGAGCAAATTTTTGTTAATTATCTGCAGAGATACAGCATGGTTAGTAAAGTCTTTGTGTGCGTGTAGTTGAGCAAGAGAAACTAATAAACCATTTAAAGTGTCTGATAGTCTGCTTCTCCCATTAACACCACAGGAAACTGACTGCCAGCAGTGGACAGAGGGCCGCAGTGATGAAGACTATGACTCAGATGAAGACCTGTGTGGATTCCAAGTAAACATGAATTCCAGCTTATTTTCACGAGACTTTAACAGAGATGGCTTCCTTTGGCATACTGTGCATAAGAGGAGTATAAGAAGTTAAAAGATATTTTAGAATATAACATTATAGCACATCTAAGAAGATTTTAAAGGAAAAGATCATCAGTATATGTGCTAGCTATTTTAGTTTAGCATTTGTAGCATCAAGAAATGTTGTATAAACAAGCAAAGAATGCCTCCAGATGCGTGTACTCAGTGGTGTAAAGGTGCCTAGAGCACTAGTATATGCTAACATCTGGATTATTTTATTCATTTTTTATTTTTTTTTATTTCAAGTAGCCTGTCCACCTAATAAAAATAGTGACATTAACAGTGACTACTAGTAGTAGGAACATGTCAACTTCGCCATATTTAGCTGACTAAAGAGGGGACCGGTATTACCACATTAACAAAATGTTCTTTAGACATTAGAAGGAAAGCATTAGTACAAAATCAATTCGTAAAAGCTTTTGCATGAACCTAATTTACTTATCAAATGAAGGGAACTTGTTCTACCCTATGAAAGGTCATGTCTCCGCTGTTGTATGTAAAACATAAATAAACATGTATAAAACTTGTGTTCAGGTCAGTCAGTCATGCCTTAAGAAAGATTTTATTATTGCGTAAACTTGAAATTTCATTACAATTAATGATGTAATTATAAATGTTTATTAAATCCATTAATAATCAGAGCATTAGCTTTAGCATTAGCTTTAAATACATTTTTCTCAGAATGGGAGTGATAGCAATTCTTAGCTACTGCAGTAAAAAAAAAAAAATGTGTGAGCGGTTTAACCCTTTAGCCCCCCTGCTGGGCTGAGCTATTCAACCATTGGTAAGCGTATTAGTGTTTGTCTCTGCAGGAGAGCAGTGCCACTGACCTGTATCGCCACCCCCAGCTGGATACAGACATGGAGGCAGTCAGGGCTTTGTATTCAGACTCTGCAGTCGTTGTCAGGTGAGCACCTGAACAATTTTTTCATCAGTTCCCTGAAAGTGAACCGTTAAATGATGCTTTAACATGTTGTCAAATTTTTCTGTTCTTTTTTTTTAAATTATTTAAGGGAGTATGAGTCGATTGATGCTGTTGATGTTGACTTAAAGATCAACACCAGCTTTTTGGATGTAAGTCAATTCTGATTAACTCACAAATAATTCAAGTTGTAGCCATTTTACATTACATTACTCAGCCAAATGTTCCCCGCTATATTTATTTATTGTTTGTCCTCTCCGTACCATGGTAAAAAAGTAACTATTACAGATGCAATATGAACATAAAGACCTGTGCAAGTCTCTTAACAAGAACTTGAGCAATCTTTTTAAATTGTCCACTACACATTTGTTTCTTGTAAAACATGAATATTTGACAGAGAAATAAAGAAGATAATGAGGACAGAATATGTTCTTGATGTCATCTAGATTTTTATTTGAGAATGGCACACTTCAAAATTAAAGGTTTAAAAGCTTCAAATGGCTTATTTTTTAATGTGCAGATATTTAACACTCCTCTAAAATTATGTTAGATATGCAGAAAATATCTGTCGTCTCATTTTATAAAAGAGTTTTCTGCCACGGCAGTTTCATGATGGATGAATCACAGAAACTAGCCTGTTTGTGCTCTGAAGTGGAAATTTGCATTTTTAAAAAATAAAGAAAAAAAGAGTTTTTATAGCCTCATTTTTTTTTATTTTTTTTTTTGACTTTCACAGATGCACTTTATAATTTTTATGATGAGAGTTGCCAGTCTATAAAGGTCTGCTAATAAATACAAGCACACTCTCTGGTGTCTGGCAGGATGAAGTGGCCAAAGCCTGGCGCATTAAGGCATCAGAGGCCATCATTATTTGTCTGCACTTCTCCATATCTCAGTATCTGGATGGACCTGGTGAGCCCCATCAAGGATTTTTCAAACAGAACTCAATATAGATAAACTTGACATCTGATTCAATGATGTTTCTCGTTACAGCACCTTCAGTTGAAGTCTTTCAGGAATCTAATACAGATCATTTCAGTATAGGAAGGCAGCTGCAAAAGTGAGTCTTCATACTTTAACTTTAATGACTGTGACTTGTAAAGTGTTCAATACAAACTGTTGTAAGCTCCATTAACAAATTTTTTATATTATTTGTGGTCTACTTATTGATTGCACAGAGACTAACTGTTCTGTTTTATTCTAAAGTATTCTTAAAGTTTTCATATCTCGTGAGTGGAAACACCTGAGAAATGACAACATCGTAGTTCGAAGCAAAAGCAGACAAAGCTGGTTCAGGCCAAGTGGGTCCATCAAGAAGTTTCGTGCAAGACTCAACATCTGGCTACCACTTTCAAAGTATGATGAAGCTTAAAAACAAAGCTGGAGCTCTCTTGATGATTGGATTGGATTCAGTTTTTATTCTGTTCATCCACTTCTTTTTTACTATGAGCAGACCACATGAGGAACCAGCTGTGAGGGGAAGGACCAGTGTACCATCAATTAAAAAAAATCGTTTCACAAACCATACAGCTTCCTACACCATCAAGAATCCAGCCGGAGAGCTTTTTACATATACCCCCAGTGGAAAGGTCAGGACTGCTTCTTAATCACATTTGGAAAATTAAATATATACCTTTAAACTTAAAATGACTCACACCAAATGAGATTTTAGTTTTATTATTTGCCCAGTTTGCTCTTCTAGGCTGGAAATTATATAAATGATTGACTACCAGCTACATATTGTGTTAGAAATGTTAAAAATTTATTTTAGAACTTTTTTTTTTAAAAATTCACATGACTGGAATTATTTATACCCCTTCTCAGTAATAAATGGCTGGATCTTCAGCCACAAGAAATCAGCCACAAGTCAGGTTTTTCTGCAGACTGATGTTTCATCATTCCACCACCCTGATCCACCCTGAGGAATCTTAGCAGGCACTCCAGTGAGCCAAGAAGGAATAACAATTTCAAGATAGACACACAAAATGCCACCTATTCCTGCAGACGTAGAAAAACATATGCTGGTGGTATGATGCTTTGAGCATTTTTTTCTTTTACCTGCCAACAGACCAGGCAACCTTCTAATAATAATTAATATAATAAGAAAAGAAAGCCAAGTACACATAAGAGAGCTTGTAGAAACATGTGACTTTTTTTGTCTGCATTTGACCATCTAACAAGAATGTAAACACTGTGCAGTGGCCAAGTCACGGTCCAAACCTTGATCCAACTCAGATATTTTAGAAAAAACAGAGAGTCAAAGGGTGTTTCATTATCACAGAAATACTTCAAATGTGGGTATCATTAACATCTCATGATAGAAACATTGTCAATCATCTGTTTGTCATTTAAAATCAGAAATTCACAGGTCAAATAAAAATATAGTATACGTTAAACGTGACTTCACAGTGATTTTTTGGAAAACGTGATCTCAAAACATATTTCTGTGTATAATTTATTTTTCTCTGACTATATTCTTCAGAATATTCTAATGTTACTGCTGACTTTCAATGAGACTTTTCCAGGGTTTTTTCTTCTTATGCTTAGTTATGAGTAATGTGTTTAAAACAGATTTTATGTCCCGTCATCCAGAGGGTGATGGTCTCAGCAGTCAAATCTTCAGCACAGCTGAGCACCAAACAGCTGGTAGAGCTGCTATTTGCCTCCCAGGCCATTGGACACTGTAAGGCCACACCAAGTCTGCATCATGGCTTCTTGGTACAGGTAAAGCCCCGATATGAAGGCGAGGCAAGCACATTATTATGCCCTGTGAAAATACTTGAAGTAACAGTGCAGCTGTAGACATTCACTATAGGTTTCCTGAAGCCTTTACTGAATCATCCTTCAGAGTAGAAATAAAAATAGAAAAAAGAAGAATCCACTGCAGAGATAAAATTGCAAGTTATTGGTTAGACAATTTGTCAAAAGGTGTCTCTGTGAAGTGGAAATAAAAGGGCAATTCATGTATACAAATAATCAGATATACTGAATATTAAATGACATCACAGTTGGTTTCACATTTAAAATAATTGTTTTATTCACAAAATTATCCCAAATGAAGGAGACACATTTTTAAAGAATTAGTTTCTTCTTTAGAAATTAATCTGATACTGAAACTGATTGTATATCAACAATCATTTATCCTAATGTTGTGAATATATTTTTGGTTAGAAAGACAATACAGGTTAACTTTATAATGTCTTTTTTGTCATGTACACAGATAATGAGGTATGCTGAGCACAGAATCCCAACGCTGAATGAATACTGTGTTGTTTGTGATGAGCGGCATGTCTTTCAAAATAGCCCCATGCTTAAGGTATGAGCTCCAGCAAAGAAATAAGCTTGTGGTGTAGTGGCTGAGAAACTGTAATAGCTCATGTTTGTTCGTTTATTGTTGTTGTGTGTTCTGTTTTGTGTATTAATAGCCAGCAGTTTGCACCAGGGAGCTGTGTGTGTTTTCCTTTTATTTGCTGGGAGTCATGTCTGGAGCCACTGAAGAGGTTGCTACCGGTGCAGAGGTGAGAAACACTTCCACATATTGTTTAAGTGATTACGAAAGTAGAGCTTTGCATTTCGGAAATCTCTCTTCTTACAGGTGATTGACCTGCTGGTAGCCATGTGCAGAGCTGCCCTTAAGTCCACACGCAAGAGCGTCATATTTGAACCGTACCCCTGCGTTGTTGATCCGTCCAACCCTAAAACTCTGGCATTTAGTCCTAAGGTATCCACTGGATCTTATTGCTGATGTAATTTATAATGGAATATACAGCGTTTTTTTCTTTTTATTTTGTTACTATGAAGCAATCATGTGTTTGTTTTTTGTTACAGACAAAGAGCTATGAAAGGCTGCAGAGAGCTTTGGATGCTGTCTTGTTGATCAGGAGGATGGCACAGGTGATTGATTTTTAAATGAACCCCACAGAGTTGTTGCTATTTTCAAAATTCCCATCTGATTCTGCTGGTGAACATTTCCCACATAAGATGCACTGGTCAGATTAAATTATGCCATTGTTATTTATCATATGCAGGGTCCATATTCTGAGATGAAGAAGCAGATGGATATATTAGACCCTTTAGCTCATCCCTTACTACAATGGTGAGAGACAGAATCTAAATTTGTGTTTTTGTGCAATGTTAGAAATGGCTAATTTCATTAACATCCAAAGGTATTTGTAACAATGTCAAAATATGTGTTTATATGTTTCATTTTAGGATTTTAGTCAGCAACAGATCCCACATTGTCAAGCTTCCACTAAAAAAGGTACTTTGGAGAAAAAATAAAGTTTTGTTAAAGCTGGAGTTTGGGGTCATGTAGCAATGCTGGAAGGGTCATGTAGTGCTTTTACTACAGGCAACATTCTTTCATCATTTGGGTCTCTGAATTCATAGTATACTTTACATCTGTATTTCCAAATACTTTTAAGTCATATATTATATGTTTTACTTTATAAACTTTATTCTGCTGTCGATTTGCCATTTATTTGTGTCCCTTGTTTTTCAACAGCAACTGAAGTTTATGCACACACCCCATCAGTTTCTGTTGATCAGCAGCCCTCCATCCAAAGAGACTCGCTTTCAAACTGCAAGGAAACTCTACGGTAGCACTTTTGCTTTCCAGTGAGTAAAATCAGAGCTTAATTTTAACTGAAACTGTCATATGAAGCAAAATCCCTGTTTCATACACTTGATCCCTTATTTTCTTCTTACAGTGGTTCCCACATTGAAAACTGGCACTCCATCTTGAGAAAAGGCCTGGTTAATGCTTCTTACACAAAATTACAGGTATAATGTGATAGTATTAAAGTCTTTCTAAGTTTTTTGTTGTTTTTTTTATTTTGAGCCTGTAGATTTCATACAACACACAAAACACAGAGCAAAAAAAATGAAACCATCTGACAGGTTTTTTCCCCTTTTTCAGCTTCATGGCGCTGCATATGGTAAAGGCATCTATTTGAGCCCCATATCAAGCATTTCTTTCGGATATTCTGGTGAGAAAAAAAAATTCAGTTCTTTCTATAAAAAACTAATTGCTTTGCTGATGAGAAATGATTTTTAACACATCTCTTTTCCTTGTTTAGAAATGGGTAAAGGTCAACACCTGATGCCAAACAAAGAAGAACTCATAGAGAAATACAACAGAATAAATAAAGCCAAGCAGGTCAGACCATTATTTATTTCTATCTGTTCAAGAATAGCTTGTCTTGTTTGTTAAATCTTATCTGTTATGCTTTTTTTTGTTTGTTTTAGGAACAGTTGGGGCAGACCAGGTTTCTGCAGAGCCATAACTTAAACTGCATTGCACTCTGTGAAGGTGAATTATTAGAGTTTTGTCACAGAGCCTTAATTTCATAATACCAAGTTATACCTTACATGATGTCTGTGTGAATTACCAGTGATAACCTCAGAAAATCTTCAGAAACATGGGAACATTTGGGTGTGTCCAGTATCTGACCACGTGTGCACACGATTCCTCTTTGTGTAAGTAAAATTTAAAAAAGAATACTTTTTCCCCTCTTAATAAAAATGTCCAAACTGCTATTCAGTTTTCCCCAAAGTTTGCTTCATTCTGTCTGGCACAGGTATGAAAATGGTCAGGTGGGAGACATGCACATCAACACTCAAGAAGAACAAATCCAGAAGGAAATATTACAAGTGATAGGTTCAAAGACCTGCTTAAAAAAACAATGTACTCACATGCATGCTGTGAATCCATCTAATGTAAGACAACATAAGTCTGACCTGTAAGATTATATTTTGTAATTGTTTTACATTTTCAAATAAATTTTTACATTTAATAATTAATTAAACAGATCTAAATGTTTGCTTTTCTAGTAATGCGGCTTTCCTTCTGCTCAAATGATTTCTCATTTGTGTAATATATGTGCTCCACCACAAGATGGAGATAAAATTCATGCAAGAATACACAGGATATTTTGACGACAAATGCAGAACTGATGAAAATGTCTTTATTGTAACAACAATTAGAAATCAAATGTTTATGAATTATAAACTAATAGATTTTCACATTAGATGATGCTGGTATTATAAAGTGAGTATCCATAGGACTCTGCATCACTTGCTCTTATTCCAGTCAGACACAAAAACATTTTTTTATTCTTACACTAATTAAAGAAAAGAAAAAACCCAAATAAACCTTACCGGGGAGTGTTAGCAGCACATGCAGATGCTCTGCCAAACTAGAACTTTTATCCAAATGTCATATTATCAAATTTTTTTATAATAATATTGGGGTTAGTAGAAAAGCTAAGAGCCACATATGCGTGATCATTGTTCACGTCTGTGAATAACATGGGGTACATACCATCCTGTGAGGCAGAAACGCACCATTATAACAGTGTGCTGGTTCCATATGAGCCCTGCAGCTGCCTCCTGACCTTCTCCTTTAAAAGGTACTTGCTAAAGAAGGCCACTCTGATTATACCTCCTTCCATTTGGATACAGATTTTTACATTTTTTCCAATTATTTTCTGGTTTAATGTAGCTTTACCCCTCCTTCAATAAGAAAAAAAGTAGTAGCTTCAAGGTGTTATTGTTAAATGTCATCCACTCAAAGGAGGCTCAAGTGATGGGGCAAGGATTTTCTGGGTCAGCCCAGCAGTCGATGGATCGAAAGGAGGAGAACTGGGAAGTTGCTGTATTGCCCAAAGGAAGACATTTTTCCAGCACCATATGGCCCTCTGATGATAGTGCAGAGAGAAGATTAGGTTGAAACCAGCATCTACTGTATAATATTTCTCTGTCTCTTTGTTCCAGTAAGATTTTGTATTTTGGTGAAATATCTGCAAAACCACATATTAAAAATATCAAATGGTAGCAATTATTCCAGATCAGTTAAAACAAAGAATTGTTTCAGCTACATGGCTTGTTGAATTTCATTAACTCGTGCTCATTCATCCAAATAACTTTGAGCACCCACACAAATTAAATAAATATCTGAGCCCTCAAGCATGTTGGGAAAGAATAGCCATATTAAAACAGACTTTATTAAATGAGTCAAAAATGCTGTGTGTGCCTTTAAGAGCACTATGTCCCACTACATGCCTTTCTCTGTGCCTCATATGTGTTTGTTGGCATCAGCTGTCTTCATACTGAATAGAGCAAAGACATATTTTTCTTCACATCAGTGGAATTAGAGGAAGAAATGCCGTCTTCAGTCTGCTGGCTGTCATGTCAGTGCTCAGAAGAAAAATGCAACAATGGACAGAGGACAGAGAGAAGTTCGAGATAAGTGACAAGTTTGGATTACAAAGCTGATCGGTTTTCATTTAGTTTCTGAGACTAAATGAAAGAAGTGTGAGACGCATCTCAGGGGAGATGTATAAATAAGCCGAGGCTGCAGGCTCAGAGACAGTGACCATTATTTTCTCCTTTTTTTCTCTCTCTCTCTGCAACGGCTTAACAAAGGGGGCACATGAAGAGTTCAGATGCTGTGCAGAGCTCTACAATGGAACATCAGACCACTTCATTCACTTCCTCTACTAAATTAATTTCATCTCCACAACCTGGCCAGAGCAACTTCAGGAGACTCAGCTGCACAGAGGACATTAGTCCCTACCCAATCCCCGGCCTTGCAGCAGATATCCTGCACATGCGAGTCAAAGAAGGAAGCAAGATCCGTAATTTACTGAGATTTGCAACAGCTCGCATGCAAGAGGAAGGAGGTGCCAGTGATGGGACATCCCTGAAACAGGTGGTCTTCACTGGCTCAGGCAGGGGAATCACAAAGACTATCACCTGTGTGGAAATCCTGAAACGTAAGATGACAGGACTACATCAGGTGTCCAAACTTTACTACAAGACAGTGAATGAGGTTTGGGAAAGTCCACAGCAGGAAGCACCAGGCATAACAGTGGAGAGAACAGTCCCTGCCATCTGCATCCTGCTCTCTAAAGACCCTCTGGATCCCAGGGAGCCTGGCTATCAACCCCCACAAACCAACTGTATTTCCACAGAGGACACAGAGACACAGAGAAATATGCTCAGGACAGCTGCCAGTCCCTCCTCACAGCATGCAGCCAAAAGACTCTGTCCAGATGACTGGACTGTTTGTCCTCCTTGAACTTCAAAAGCCTGACTAAATTATTTGAAAGAATCCAAATAAGTAAGTTTTCTCAGTTGGCTAAAGAAAGCAATACTTTGTTATGTTTTCTTTTGAAGGTGAGTAGCAGTCTCTGCCTCCAATAGCTAAAATAATTAGACTGTCTCAATTTACAAGTAAAAAACAATTATGTAAATATGGAGCAATACAAGTAGCATGTTTGTAATACTTTCCAGCTTTGCCATTAAGTTTAACACGTGTACACAAACTATTGACAGCAATGGTATATAGTAATTAGTCATAGGAATATATTAGTAATAAATTTACTTCTAATGTTTTTGTTTGTGGACATGCAAATAATTTAATTAAATGTCATTTAGGTGCAGTCCTCTTATTTTATATAATGTCACTGAAGCAAATAAAGTGTCTTTGAAAAGCATCTCAATTCAGATGTTTTAGTGTGCATTTTGATGAAAGTAAAAACAAAAGCTGCCAGAGTATATGTATAATATAAAAAATATAACACACAACATATTCTATTCTATTCTATTCTATTCTATTCTACAGTCATTTGGCAGACGCTTTTATCCAAAGCGACTTACATCTGAG
>JBAMHW010000010.1:20526945-20538969 GCA_037177495.1 Rhadinocentrus ornatus | reverse complement strand
GTGCTCAGCTTCGGGGGTGGGATTTCTTTGTGAAGTGGGTGGGAAGTTTCTCATTGCTGCAAGGTAAAAAAAAAAAAACATGAAAGAAAAAAAAAAAAACACTCTACGATTTTACGCACGGGGCGGGCCTTTCATTCAGCCAAGTTGTGGGCGAGGGGGGTCAACCAGTCAAAGACAATCAAAGATGTTTGAGTTTCCATGCGCAGTGACCAGGGAGGTAACACGGAGCGTTATTACCCCTCCTCCAGCTCCGATCGCCCAGGCCTCCACTCCGCAGGGGTTTAAAATCACATCCGATCAAAAGAAGAATCACTAAAAAGAGAATCTGGTCATGCGATGCGATTTGTTTCTGCTGGAGGAAAGAAGGAAGAACTAGATAGGACCTGTTGGCGATGATGAATTACTCAAAGGCGCAAATGGTGAGTGTCGACGACTCTTTAGCAGCGCTCCCACTCGTGTTCGTTACAGTAACAAAGCAAGTGACGATTATGTAGATATTCCTGAGAGCAGACACGCTTCCTATGAGGTTATCTGTGTTTCCTGACGAATCCTTGTTTTTTTCGTACCGATATAGGCTTATATCTGCATCCATTTGTTCTGTGGAGCTAAGTGAATTTAAATGGATAAAATAAAAGAAAATTAGCCTTGTGAAATAAACTGATCTCATGTTATCTATGTGTAAGTTGCTTTTAACTGGACGAGACCACGAAGACTTTATATCCTGTAAATATTTACTTTAAGCGAAAATATCTTATGAGTTGCTGTAAAAACTTTGTATCTCTTTAATCCAACTTAAATGGCTTTAAGTGAGGTCGATACTGGCTTTAAAAAAGTTGATTTACCTTGGTTAAGTAAATAGCCTATAAATGTACTAACAGTTTTGTAAAAGAAAAATCTTCCTCTTTTTACTTATTTACATTTTTAGTTTTATTATAATTAATAGTGGTGAATAAGTTGAGCTCCTGATTAAGGTTTTGTGTTGGTAATTTGTTGCTTCTGTCTATAGTTTGGTTTATCAGAGGAGGGTAGTTCAGCTGGGTGTCCACAGTCCAGTCCTGCAGGGGTGAAGCTGGAAGCGCTGATGGAGCAGCTGCAGAGACAACAAGAAGCCAAATTGGAGATGAACCTGCAAGAGAAACATCTTCAAACTCAGCTCTTGTTTGCTCAACAAGCTGCTGCTGCAGCCAGAGCCTCTGGCTCCAGGCCAGAACCCACATTTTTTATGAAAACAGATGGACACATTTATCAAACTGCCCAACAAGCTTTGAACAGCAAAATGAGCCGAGTGGATCCAAAGGAGGATGAATACTTTGATGATGAGGAACAGGAGATGTTGGAGCCTGATGAGAACAATGAAGAGGATGAGGAGGAGGAAGAGGATGAAAAGGGGCCTCATCAGCAGGCAAAGAAGATGCATCTCCAACAGGTTTCACGCTTCCAGCCTTATTCTGCAACTCTATCAGCTGCTGCGGAGCAAATGTCCAAGTCTCCACCTTCAGCAATAAAACAAGAACAGGAAGAGAAGAACCTGATGTCGTCTCCTGTTGGTCAACACGCCTTCACATCACCCAATGGCTTAGCTGACTGGGGCTACGATGAAGCATTGAAGCAGGTAGGTTGTTATACATTTCAGTTTAGATGAATGTGTGAACTATAGAATATGTGCTGTTGGCTGTGAAAAGGAGCATCTATAACTGAGCTCAATAGTCTGCGTGTGTTATGTCTCTTATTATTAACTTTCTTCCTCTTGCTGAGAAAGTCATGACTGCAGCTTGGTTTCCTCACACAGAGAGGAAGGAGTTTGTCTGTTTGGCAAGAAGCCCAAAGCCCTTTGATAGCGTTTAATTGCTGACCAGACTAGAGATCTTCTTGACCTTTTGTCTGTTCTGTTTTAAGATAATCTTTTTTGCCACTGACTGGCCTAATTGCTTTTGGCTACGTTCCAGTCCAACTGTGCAAAGAAGCCAGTTCAGGTCAAAGGAGATGGAGCTGAAATGAGAGCAGGGGATTAATGAAATAGCCTCAGGTGTGTATTTATGGACAAGGACTAACTGCTGTAAGCCTGTACCCACCAGATTTGCTTTGAATGAGAATTTAACAAGAAATACAAAGCTATAGTTTATTTTATTTACCCAAAAAATGTCTGATTGTCTTTAAGAAACAAGTCTTCTTATATGGATTTCTTTTCCTTCTTTATGAAAGCCCGCCTGTTTGCGTCCTATGTGTATGCTCCCCTTTAAAGGCCCCATGTCAATATAATACATTATGATTAATGAGGGCTGTGGGTGGAGGGACAGCTGGGTTAGAGCCTCACAGCATGCAAACAGCTACTCGTAAAGTTTACTTGCAATGGTTTCGCTGGAGCAGAATGAGCTTCTTCTATGGTCATCGGGGGTTTTATGCCCCTCTTGATAACTATTCAGTTTGTCTTCCACCATTTTTGTCCGACCTCATAATAAACCGTGAAGGTTGCTGTTGTGATTGTCCTTAATCCTTGTTAAAATAATCCTTTACAAAGTTAAACTGCTAAAACGTGAATCTTGGCAGGGCTACAGCATCTCAGTGCTGACGTGACTGTAGCTCGGTGCATAGTTTTGCATAATTTAGCCATTGGTTGGCAACACCAAGTGCCAGCTTAATTCCACTGCATGCAATCAATACATTTGACTGGTGTGACAACAATGTGATTGTTTGTGTATGAGACAGTTATTATTAAGACATTTACTGTGACCCATTCATGTCGACCTCTTTGTGTTCTGGGTATGTTCAGTTTAATCATGTAAATCTTGATGTGTAACACCATAAAACTGATCCTACAAATGAAAACGAGAATACTGCCTGCAAAGCCAAAAGGTTCAATTTCTTTATCATCTTAATCAGAAGGTGCAGCTCTTTGTTTTTTTAGACAGACACTGAAGCTATAGCCTCTTTGTAAAAGCCTTCAGGGACATTAAGCTCAAATTGTGAATGTCCATTAGAATAAGTTCACTTTTTTTCAAGTTAATTGGTGGTCGGTTGAAATGGTTGCTCTTAATTATGCCCTTTACTGCAGCGTCTTTAGCTTTTTCTTTTGATCGGTTCATTAATGAATCATTCTTAAAGATTTTGACATGCTTTTCAAGCCTTGTCATGCTGTGCGGCCATTGTTTGAGGCTTGTGTGCGGTCTCATTGCCAGCTCCTAAATGCAACAGGGCCCCCGGTTTGTCCAAGCTTCTTGCACTGCATGGTGCCAGATAAATTCTCTTGGCTTGTGGGGGTGATTAAAGGCCCAATAATTTAATTTGGATTAAAAAAATGTGATTCCACACCCCCTCTATGATTTCATTGAAGAGGGTGAAGGTTTCACTTTTGCTCCACAGGAGCAGCTGAATAAATGTAATGAAGCTCATTATAAGAGGCATTCGGTCAACGATAGCATTTGTTTTAGTTTTTTTAAGGCTTTTTTGGTCATGCATGGCTGAAGAGATAGACCTCTACAGAACAGCTTTGCAGTAATATGCGTTAACCTGATAGCATGTCATTTAAATACATAAAATCACAATGTAATAAGTAACCTTTTTAACAAAACAAAAGAAACCTTTTCTTGACCTACATACTGAATACTATCAGGATTCCCAGGCAAGGATGTGTGAAAGCTCTGTGAGCAATTAACTGAAAGCTCTTTGTTAATAGATCCACAGTAGGTCTCACTTGCTCATCAATAAAGGGGGAAGGGTTTTATTTTGATTTGATGGTGAAAAGACTGGAATGTTTTATCTACCTTCAGTGGGGCTTTCTGCAAAAAAACGGTACAAGTATTATTAGAAAATCTGAGCTGAAGCTATTAGCTGACTCCACAGCTTTCCCATCATAAGGGCAAATGTTTTGTGTAGGTGATACAGTTGACTGTTTTTCCAGTTTGACCAGTAAAGACTGAAAAATTGTTGGTGTTTATGAACGTCTGTTACAACATTTGTTCGCCATCGGGATGTCAGTGCAAATTTAGATGGAAAGTGTGAGAACGTGCAGGAAAATATTAGGCAAGCACACAGAAACACTCACACCTACACACCCTCAGCTACACTCACACCTTTGTGTTCATATTGAGAAATGTTGTCATTGTATCTTTTTATTATGTCATTCAAAAGATCAAACAAATGATTATAAATGACTCAATTTCTTTCTAATTATCTCTCTTTCTCTTGTTCAAAGTCACACAAGAATAATATCAGCTTTTTAAAAATAAAATACATGGTAATAGAGGGGAGAGAAACTCCCATTAACAGAAAAAACACCTTCAGAACCATCCTCGATCTGTTGGAGTTAGGAAAATCAGCGCTGATAACAAAGGGAACCATTGCATCTCACTTTGATGCAGGTGTCTAATTGTGTGTCAGCCTTTGCAGTTAGAATAATATTTTTACTGTAAACAAGGAGAGTTAGTTGGTCCAAAAACTAACTGTTTATCTGTTCCCAAAGAGAGTAATCGTGTGGTTATTAGCCCCAAGTTGCATCATGTTCCCATGTCAAAGGGGAATATTTGTGATACAATAACACGCACGTATGAGAAAATTCCATTATTTTGATGTATCACAAGCATGGTCACTAAAGCGTTTAATCCTCTCATATAAAAACATCTTTTGTTGTTTGAAACACACATGCTTGTTTGAATTTACAACATGTTAAGATAAAACACAAGCTTGAACTGGAAGACACTGATTCCAATAATAGAGACAGCAGATAGCACTGCCACAGTTCTAAAATAAAAACAAATTGTAACGAGTAAACGAGGATAATAGGTGGAAAAAGCTTAACGAAAAACTAACATATTTGTGTAGAGTTTATTGTGTTTTATCTACCAATCAACTTTAATTTTCACTAAAGCGTCATCATGCAGCTTTCAGCAGGACAATGACCTCCCAGCTGCATGCACACTGCCCTTAGACTTTTAACCTCTAATGTCCTGCTGGTTGGCGGATGGGGGGATGTGATTGAGAAATAATGCCACATTAAACTACGGTTCATTTAATTTATCTCCTTTGTGCTGTGTGTAATCAGAGAAGATTCAGAACCCTTTGATATTTTTTCTACATCTCATTTTTCATTAAAATATTTTTTTCTTGATGACAAAGTAAACATATAGTTTTACCCTGAACGAAGTTTTAATTAACATCATCTTTGTGTGTCTGTCCTGAGCAGTTTTCCTGTATGGCCTGTTCTTTTCCCCTTTATACTTTTTTATTAAGACCCTACAAATTGATGTAAAGCAGGTAGTCTTTAACATCAAGATGAAAATAGCAATGAGATGTATTTCTGTGTCAGACCTATATGATGCATCGGAACAATGCTATGAAGTGGTTTCTTTTAAATCCAAGCACAATATTTACCTAAACCTAACCAGGAAAATATGTCTCATAAATGCCACTAAGTTGATGTGATGCTGAAACTGAACCAAACAGCAAGTGAATCTGAGTGCAGCAGAATGTTATAGCCTTAATACAAATCCTCTGTCTGCAAGTTGCTGCAACCTGATAGCTTTGTTTTTGTCCTGGACCTCAGTCAGTGTGTAGAAACATCTAGGGATTGTGATAGACAGGTGCCACCTGATTCAAAATGTTTTTTAGTGATTTAAATGTGTGAACCCATAAAAGTCTGATCAAACTGAGTCTAAATACAATGATTTTAAAAGTTTTAGTTTTCTTGTTTCACTTAACACACTGAAAATATTGTAACTTTCCAGGTTGGAAGAAGTATGTGAACATTTGCTCTAACAAGATCTCTTAAAGCTTCTTAAAGTCAGGTATTCTCATTAAGGAAATTAGATTGTGTCCAACTATCAGAGTACGATAGATGAAATATTATAGACCTGCACAATGCTGGAAAAGGCTATAAAAAGATCTAGGTCTGCCAAAAAGCAAACCAAATATGCCATATGCAGTCCTGAAAGAGGTGAAAAGCAACCGAGAAATAAAAAGCAAAACACATGCAGATTTATCTTTAAAATAGTTTTTAAAATAAATAAATGCACATTTCTGTTTCCACCTTGTCATAAATGGATATAGAGACATAGGGGGACAATACATTTAAACAGGGTTTGTGAAAAGGTTCAGGGTAGCAACAGTCTATATGGACGGGGTCTGACCACAGTAACACACAATGAAATGTCTATAATGGTTTCCTGCTGTCTGATTTTTGAAAATGTCATGTCTGATAGTGTGCAGGGAGAAAAGCGGGTTTAGAAACTGAAAGAGAGGCATTTGGTACAAAAATATAATAATGGTATCCCCCTGTGGAGCACAATACACCAGTGTCTAATTTTATAACGTCTCACTGAATACATGTAGAAGAGAACGAGGGACAAACAACTTCTGCCACAAAATTAATTGTAAAAGAAGTCTAGTTTGTTGACGAACTGTTTGTGTGTGTGCAGAGAGGAAGTGGCATCTGGATTGAGGACAGTGATGGGGGAAAGGTTAGAGGAGAACCATCAAGGGACTTTGCCAAGGTTAGTATGTCTGGAGGGTGTTAACATGGAAAAATGCCCAAAACAGACAGCTGTGTTTGTACTAATGTTTCTTTTTTTTCTGCTTGTAGCTTTATGAGCTTGATAATGACCCACAACGGAAAGAGTTTCTTGATGAACTCTTTGTCTTTATGCAGAAAAGAGGTACTTTTTTCCCTTTTTGTTTTAATTATACGCCCACGTGTCTGTATTGATTCTTGTCAGCATCAAATTGGTTGTTATTGTTTCAACTTTGGGTGTTTGTGACAAAATTCACGATTGTGATGTATTATTTATCTGTCTTTATAGCTCCATAAATTTCTAAAATCATGAAATCATAAAATTATGAAATCTTCTTATAATATCTCAATTATCTCAGGTAGAAATACTGTAAAAAAAAAAAAAAAACTTTAAAACTTTCACTTATACTCTTGTTCACAGTGTAAATACTCTAGACACCTGTAAGCATATAGTGCTACAGGTTAAAGAGGCACATGTAGTTTAGTTCAATAATTCCAGGTCAAGTCAAAGATATGCAACCAGACATCTTTACTCATGTGAGCAAAGTTCATGGCCTCAGAATATGTGCTGTGTCCTGCATGGGGTAATCTTAAGCACAAAGTAATCTTATTTCTACGGCTGCTTTTTAGTCCCCTTCATTAATTGGCTTTTCTCCAAATCGGGATTGGAGGGGTTAGCTGTCAACCCTGTAACTGGCAGACATGCATAGCTCTGGTATCACCCCTCCCCCTTCACTTAAATAAATGCAGCAACAAAAGCTGCTGTTGTGGAATTATCCCCTCCCCCATCCATCTGAAATAAGCTTCATTGGACAACTCTATTCACACAGATTAAACATGCTAAACCTCATTACCTAACATTGACCTTAGACTTTCAGGTGTGCTAATCAGAATATTTACTCATCCTTTACTTCAATCTTGAGCTTCTCCTAATAGACCACTAATGATTGTTATCAAGCCCTCAGAATGACTAATCCAATTGTGTGTGTCACTACATTTCGTTGCATTTCTTCTTTTATGCATTCAGGAACTCCTGTGAACCGCATCCCCATTATGGCAAAACAGGTGTTGGACTTGTACAAGCTTTATAAGCTTGTAACAGAGAAGGGGGGACTAGTGGAGGTTATTAACAAGAAGATCTGGAGGGAGATCACCAAAGGTCTCAATCTCCCCACATCCATCACCAGTGCAGCCTTCACCCTGCGCACTCAGTAGGTGTTCCTGAGATTCCTAACTCAAACAAAAGTACGAAGTGGCTTCAGAATATTCTAATAACAAACAATGACAGAGTAAATTACCAAGATGTAAAAAGGTTTGTCTGAATTGTTAAAATGTAAATGTCCTGGATACGTTTAATCCAATTTTCTGCATGTATGCAGTAATGCCATTGTTTTTGGGGTGTGCAAAGTACCCTGAAGGAAACTATGTGATTCTCAAAATGTTATCATTCTCCTTAATGAGGGGGAATATAGGTAGATCTCATCTGACAGGACTATGTAGAAACATTTGCCAAAACTGTCTGGAACCGATGGTGTCCCAAGTCTACAGGGATGTGTGATACTGCTTAAGATTTTTTAATACATCAGTGTGTTTAAAAAAAACAGAGATACACTAGTCAAAAGTTTGCATGTTAAATAAATGGTAATATACGTCCAAACTTTGACTGGTACTTCACGGTGTTAGCTAATACGTGTCATGCAGTTGCCAGTTTCCACAATCACAAATAAGCAGCCTTCAGTTCTTCCACACCCAAATACTAGGCAAATTAGTAATTATCAGGAGATCGCCAATGTCTACTTGATTCATCCACTCAGTATTATAGATATCTGCAGAATTAGTTGGCATTAATCTCAAATTCATTGAGTTATTGAAACCTCCATTGTATTGCTAAACATTGCTATAATTTATCCTAAATATGTAATAAAAACCCACTTCATATGAATAACTTAAAAGAATTAGAATGCTTCTCTTAATGTTAGTTACAATAAAACCTTTTGCTATGATCCATTTGTTCCCCTACGTTTTTGCATTAATTTGCATGTGGATCTTTACCTTGTAGGTATATGAAATACCTGTACCCATTTGAGTGTGAGAAGAAAGGTCTGAGCTCTCCAGGTGAACTGCAAGCAGCAATCGACAGCAACCGCAGAGAGGGCCGACGTCCCAGCTACACCAACAGTCTTTACCGATACTCTCCCTCCCCAAGTTCCGTTCCGCACGCACTCCTGTCCTCACCCACGATGCACACCACCCCGACCTCACACAACGACCTGAACACATCCGCTAATACAAGTATGAAAAGAAATACAGGTATGGGGAAATTTGGTTTGAATTTAGTTTTTTATTCAAAGAAATCCTGGAGCTTGCCCTCATATTATGAAGTCTATTATGATTTATACCAGCCCATTTGTTTTAACTGGAACAGCACAGCTGTTTAACACATCTGTATCTATATTCAGATAAATTATAAAATGGTTATTTTTAGTTCAGCCTTTATGCAAGCTGCACTGACAGGATTATCTCTCAAGCATCTTTTAGAAACAATATTCTCTCATCTCAATGATTTTATAGTTAATAGGTTAAATGATTTTCACCTTTTTAACTTTTTTTTTTATTTAAATCAGATGAGCCCTCCACCCCTGTTATACCCAGGCTGCCTGTGGCTCTTGCACTAGGGCAGCAGCAGCAACAGCTGGCACAAGCTGCCACATTAGAGCATCTCAGAGAGAGGTTGGATCGAGCAGCAGGTGGAGCTGCAGCAAACGGTCCAGAGAAGAAAATAATGCGGCTTGCAGAAGAGCAGCAGCGCATCATGCAGCAGGCCCTCCAGCAGAACCTCCTGGCTATGGCCTCTCACTTTAATCCCATGAACCTCAAACTTAACAATGGGCACGGTGAGTTGCTCCTGCTGCTGTGGTTCCTTTTCATTATTGTTCATTGTTAAAAGATAACTGTATTGTCATTAATTGAAATCTTTGTGTTGCAGAAAGAAAACAGGATTTGTCCCTGAGTATCTCTACTAATGGACCAGCCAGTATCAGTGTGTCTGTAGAGGTCAATGGTACAGTTTACTCAGGTGAGTTAGATCATTTCTAAAGAAATGATCATTTATTTTCTCCTTTTTTTTAACCAGATAAAAGCCTCCATTGAGATAGGAAATTTCTCTTCCAAGAGTGAACTGGCCGAGAAAGGCGGCATAACTCATTTTCACTTTTGTAATGGCAGCATTGATGCAAAAATAACTGAGGTTTTAGAGCAACTTATGCTGCCTTTACAGGCCATGTCATGTCCAGGGACTTCCATGCTCAGGAAGAAAAGAATACAGGCAGCATGCTAGCCCATCTGTAGACGTGACTTGATCCCAAGTAGAAAATGTTAAAAAAAATTTGATTTTATGTGTGCCAGATGTTTTATATGCAGAATGACAAAGCAATTTTATCTCAGCATTTACTGTTTATCTTCTTCTGTGATATCTGTGCTTTAGGTACACTGTTTGCCCAAAAACCCGCTGCTGCTGTGTCATCACAGACCGTAACTCCGGCAGGAACAAGTGGTTTCAGCGCCCTTTCCTCCTCACACAGCCCCTCCTCTTCATCTTCCACCTCATCAAAGGGACCAAACTGAGGCTTTGAATATGTTCTGTGCAAAATGATAAAATACTTCACTTCATACACCTCTCTTGTCAGACAAGAACTGTATGAACTTCAGGGAAAATCAGCTGCAACACAGGAGGCCGTCCATTTTTTTATTATTATCATCCTTTAATTATTCTAAATCTTTGAAATGATTTATCCAATAGAGTTTAACCTCACAGCTAAAACACCGACTGTATGTAGGTTGAGATCAGTTTACATTAGTGCCTATTAGCTTTTGATGTAGGGGCATTCTTGTGTAAGGGGACTTTACAGGGATTGTTCAAAAGTGTCTTTAGAGCAGAAAATTACAATCTAAGAATCAATGCTGGGCCTCTTCAGGTGTCTGCTACAGTTACAGCTATTTTCCAGCAGCTCATCAGCAGAGGAATGTGGTTGCCAAAGTACAGCTAATGAAGACCGAAACGCCTTAGCTCAATGTGAAAACTCCTGTCTGTCACAGTTCCACTGAAGACATTTTGAATCCCACAAGGTGATCATTTGGTTACACTTGAGTGAAAGAAATATTTTTTGCTTCTCACAGCAGATATCAGGGAATACGCACACACACAGTTTTCACTGTATAGTTTCATTTCCTGAAGAAGATGGATACAAGTCGGTTGGTTTATTTTACCTTTTTATTTTTCCATTTAATCATTTGGCTCCTGTTTGCTGAACATTTATAAATGTAATCAGCTGTGACTCAAAAACAGAGCGAGAGACAGAGTTTATGCAGGGAACTACATTATAAATTGAAATGAACTGATACAACATTTACCTCAATTAACTTCCCTTGTTGGTAAGTTTTTCAGACTCAGATTTATTCTATATCTCATAATATATAGCTGTGTTCTATTTGTATAAATGCAGAGAATGTATCGTTAATGACCTCAAGCTTTGGGTAAATGAACACTGATGTAGTGCTACCTCACTCCACAAGAAATATGCAATGCCAAATGTAGCATGTTCATCATTTGGCTGTGTGATTAATAATTTGTATGTGGACAATCAAGTAGATGTATCTTTGGAAACAAATGCCACTGTGAACTGGACAACTGGGGGGATAAAAGGAAAATTAATATTTGATTCTGTGCTGATCTTGGGTTAACGTGTCTCTTGGAAATGTAGCCATTATAAATAAAACAGTTGTGTGGTGTACACTGTGTTTGTATTAAAGCCACAGTTACGCTGCAATTAAGAAATGCAGTATTTAAAGCATCAAATCATCTCACACTATGAAAGGGGTCAGCTCTCATGTGGAATATGCTGAAAATGATCCCTTAATTGTGAGTTTCAATCCAGTTTCCAGAAACTGTGGGTTGTCCTATATTATTAGATTTAGCTGCAGAGGCCAGCAATTGTTCCAAGCATAAATAATTGTGAACACTCCTGCATTAGAGCATTTCTCGTTCAGCCCACAGACTTTCAAAACGCACAATGACAGTGTACAATAAAAACAGAACTACGCATAAATGTAAATGCAGAAGCACAAGAAAAAAGAAAATTGAATAAAATAAATGTCAGAAATAGCCACAAATGCTGGAGTGAATGAAGTTATGGAGTAGTCAATTTTTAGCGGGTAAGTTTTAAGTCTGGATGCGACAGTTATAGTCACAGTTTATAACCTGCAAGTTTACTCAGCTCATAAATCTGAGATATCTTTGTCAAAGGCTGAAAATAAGAAATGCTAAATACTGGATTATTTAAATTTCTGACTGATGTAAACTCAAAGACCTGTAAGCTTGTAAACACCAAAATAACATCCTAGATCTGAATGCATGAACTATTCTTAGTAAACACTTTGTTCTTTATGTAGTTAAATGTGCTGACAACAAAATCACACAAAAATTATCAATGGAAATCAAATTTATTAACCCATGGAGGTCTGGA
>JBAMHW010000010.1:20505126-20522288 GCA_037177495.1 Rhadinocentrus ornatus | reverse complement strand
TGGGTGTCTGAGGTCTTTTTACAACAGGTGTATCCAAACTCAGGTGATGTGACACTTCATCATTAAACCTTATTTAACTAATTGTGTGATTTCCTAAGGGAACTGGTGGCACCAGAGGCTATTTAGAAGATTAATTGCAAAGGGCGTGACTACATATACATGTACTTCTTCTCACTGAAAGGATTATTTTTTATTATCATTTTACTAAACCAATTTGGACTATTTTTTTGTATATTTTTACATAAAATTCCCCCCAAAATTGAATTACAGATTTTAATTTTAAAAAATGCCAGTGGAAGTGAAAAATTTGTGGATGAGCTCTGTGTTTTTGCAGTTAGGTAGGAACAAATGAATTTAATTGTCAAAAAGAGTATTAAAATATCAGCTTATCTTGACTTAAATTATAATTACACATGACCAGAGGTATTTTTAAAGTCACTGAGTTCTGTAAATATTCCTGATGTTCTTTCAAACAGTGAAAAGAGATTCTCCTGAAATGATTCTCATGTTTTAGTAGGAAGACTTTATTCTGAAAAACCCAAAACAATCACAATTTTCTACAATTGTGATTTTACTGGGTAAGTTGAGTACTGCCCCAATTTTTTCCCCCCGATTTTCTATTGTAGTGTTCCTATTCCTTGCTAATAGGTCAACAAAGACACTTTGGAAAAACTAAAACAGGAAATCAGGTTTGAGTAAAATCACTTGTTCTGCACAGCTTTAAATGCCAAAGCCTAAGTTTAAAATCTATTTTTAATATAGACTCTGGATTTTGTATCTCAACTTATTTTAAATCATACTAGGATGAAATCTTGTTATGACCAACAAAGACAACAGGAATTATTGTAGCTACTCTATTTTTATTACAGATTCTTCACAGATTTATGTCAAAATAGTGCATGAATTGTGTTATTTAAGCCAAGAGAACAAACCTATTTAATGTGATTGATATTTTTTGTGTCTGCAGTTCATCTCCAGATTCTGCTTCTTGTTGGGCTCATCGCCTTTTGTCTGTCTTTGGTCCTGGGATGTATTGTATGCTGGAAGAAAAGCCAGATTTGTTCAGTGACAGACAAAGCTCCTGCCACATCAGCAGCAGCTCCTGGGGAACCTGTGACATTTGCTCAAACCCCACTTCCCTTAGGAGCAGCTGGACCATCCCTGCAGCTGAACGAGGAACTGGATAGAGACACACTGGAGTACCCCTCCACATTTACCAGCCCTGCCCCTTCTGAGCATAATTTCACCTCAGAACCATTTCCTAATCAGGCTCAACCTGACTCTGAGGAAAATGAACAAGCAACATCTTATTTTTCTCTGCGCCGCCTCAGCTCACCACTACTAACAGCTCCCCTTTACCAACCCATACACCCCAATCGTGCTTCCCTGCCTACACTGCCCAAATTGGGAGTTTTGACCAAAACATGTAAGTCTCTACAGAGGCGCTGTACCGTGACTGGGGACAGTCGATCTTACAATGAGCACAGTAGACTCAATTGCCCCAGTGTTGTCCCTTATTCAATACCTGAAAAACCTATACCGTTAGCTCCACTGAGCTATGGCTCCAGTACAAACCGCAAGCAGCCATTATCACCAAAACCCTGCATCCATTTCACTTTGGCCTTCTCTCCAGAGCAAGAAATCCTGACAGTCACTGTCTTAAACCTCACTGGGATGCCTCAGAGACTGGATGATGTGATTCTCCTGGGTAGTCTGCCACCTCTGCATCCCTGTCCCATACAAGCCTCAGCTCAGAGCAGCCTCAGCCCCGAAACCAACAGCCGGTTGTTGCTTTTGAAGGTGAGCTCTGTGAAAGAGCTCCAGAGGTGTACACTGAGACTGAAACTAAATGCACGGGAAGTACAGAGCCTGAAAGGCACAGCTCTGGGTGAGGTAGAGGTTGAATGTGGAGGAAGAGACTGGAGACCAGAGCATCCATTCCACTTAATGAAAGAGCTTCTCCTGAATGGATGTAAAAATGAAAATATATCAATGAGCAGATTTTAACGTTTAAAATACCACCCTGTCTTGTTGCTGTCCCACCACTTCATAGCTTTAATCAGTGAGAAAACAACCTCACACAGATTTAGACATAGCTACTTTAGCAGCTTCACATCACTTTCTGAGCAACAAAATTGTTAAATGTCTGCATCTGCTTTCAAAATTTTAGCATGCCGACATTTAGGATCTCACAAAACAAGCATAAAAATGATAAAATCACTACCATTAAATTTTGGACAAAGATGGGATTAGGCAGACTCTTTCCATTCAGGCCAGTTGGTATATCCTCTATGTACTAGCAGACTGATTTTTCTCTTCTTTTTAAAAATCTTTTTGTAAAACTGTAAAGTATCATTTTTATTCATAAAACTCAATTCCAAACAAAGCTGATTTAATTCAATTACTTCTTTTTTGCCTCTTTTGTCAGATGTCTAGATTTTAGAAATGTTGACTAAAAAGAAGCTCTTTCAGACCATCTGTCAACTCGCAGTTGTTCGAAGCACTTCTACGCCTTCACTTTGCTCTAATAATATGGTGACTTTATAACCACAGCGTCATCTGACTAATCACCATTAAAGTAACTTAAACATCTGTGCAGTGAATCCAGCTATATTTACATCTATGATAATTGTACAAAGAAAGTTAAAAATGGCTATGAAATGGAGAAAATGAGTGTTTCTAATGTTCTTTCAGTCCACAGTGTTGGTGATACTTTAGTTGATAGCTTATAAATGTGTGACCAGAACTTTTCCTGGTTAAACCTATACGATGATATAACAACAAAATCATCTAAAGATACATAGACGTATACCAGTTTATTGGCTTTCAGGGTCAAATGTGGTGCGAGCAACTCCAACACAGTGCTGTTGGGGCACCTCCTGTTTGGACTTACCAGATTTAATTTTCTGACTAAATAATTTAAAAAAAAGAGTAAACTGATCCATTCTGTCTCTATCTTTTCTTTTTTTTTTCTTTTTTTTTGTATTAAAACTTTGTATTGCGTTTCTTGTTGGAATTGCTGTTTCTGCTCTTTGAACTTTAACCCAATGACTCCAGACTCTGCTCTCCCAGGATGAACTCATGTGTAAGGGGCTTAGTTGACTTCCACAAATCTTCCTTGCACTTCAGTATCAGGCACTGTCTGTGTCAAAGCCACAATCCTCAGAGCTGAATACTTCAACAACCTAATTCCCACATTAACAGGAGCATGTAAATCCAGTGTGGAGTCACTTAACTTTTTTAAAATATTTACACATTATCTAAGCATGCATGAACAGAACTAGCTTTTCCTTTTTAGGAGCAGAGGTAAAATAAGTCCCTATGTTTGCTTTTAATGTTGAGGGGATTAAATGATGTCTTACAGAAGCCTGGCACAGCCAGAAATCATCCCTTTTATTTAATCTTTCACTCTTCACAATCCTCATGTAAATGTTCCAATCTCCACTGGAACTCTAATCTTTGTTTGCATTAGCCTGTCTAAGCACAGTTTTTCATTGCAGACAAATGCAACCTGTGTGCAGAATCAGAAGATTTCATGTAACAATTCACTGAAACATGACATGCATAATCTTTTTGTTTTGTTTCAGATTTTGAATTTATTCATGAACATGAAATGCAAAGAGGGAACAAAAATCATGGGTTTTTTCTTTGATAGAAGGGCGGTGTGATGACTGCAAAAGGTTTTGAAATCATTCTTTAAAATCAAATTTTCTTTTACACTAAACTGTTTTGTCCCATGTTCCAGTTTGTCAAACTTTCTAATGTCTGTGTACCTGTTCAAGATTACCAGGTATTGATCAGTCTGCACCACAAAGGAGTTTCAATTAGCAGCAGAGAAGCTACAGGAAGCTCCTGCACTGTGTGGAATACATCCTTCCTGTTTTAACTGCCTCCAGAAGACATCAGTTAGTTGCCACTCATGCTGGAGTTCATAATCATCTAGGTACTTATTTCCTTAGGGATCTCCAAACCAAATAGTAAAGTTTTATTTAATTAAGTATAATCATGTACAAAAAGTAATATAACTTTAAAATAACAAACAATTTTCTCCCGATTTGACAGCATCAAGTGTTTTTACTAAAGCTGTTGGACGATTCTTTATTGGAGCAGATGCTGCCGATGCAGGACATGCTCACTGGAGGGACATGTGCAGCCTTCAGGTGGAGCAGACACAATGGCACACTGTTCAACCAGAGCCACTCCAGGGCTCTAACACTTCTATGACCAGCTGTGCAGATGTATCGTTAACCTCTGGAGACAAGATTTTACAAGAGTTCCAAACAGATGTTCAAGAATATGAAAGGGCTGCATTTACTCATACAGCTGTTCCAGTAGATGGATCTTTGCACATTAATACAAGAAAGCATGGCCTTATTTATTTCAATGCATCAGCCAATAAATTATTTTGGTCAAAAAATACCAGATGACTTTTGGAGTGACATAAATTAAATTCCGACTTAGTATACTTGTCATAGAAAACTATTGTAAAGCTACACCCAGAACAGAGCGTTGTAAATGCAGTTTGCCAAGTTTTGAAGAATTTATCTGTGATTTCTTGTAACTATATTTCCATCCCTGTTTTTGTTTTTTTGTTTTTTTTTAAAAAAGGAAAAATGAGCGTTACTAAACAGCGCAGTTTAGTCTCTAGAAATTCCAAAGAGTCCTTCAAGTATTAAAGTTCCAGATAAACTTGGGCATTTATCGGATTGGACAGTAACATATAAAACACAAATGCTATTTTCAAATCCTCATGTATATGTATATGTGTATATAATATCACAGTTCTGTAAAGATTTAAACAACTTTGTTTAGAAATAGTTTTTTAAAATGATATTTTTATTTGCAGCCTATACAGTAACATGGATTAAGCTAGTGAATAAGCTGTAACAATCAGTTTATGTGTAGACTTGTTTAAAGCCTGTTGTACCACATTTGGGAGTTCTCACAAAACACACAACTAAAATTTTCCCTCTTCTTCACCTTCACCTTCATCAGGACTACAGATATCTACAATCTCAGCAAGGAATATTCCATCAGGATAAAGGGGAGGTGTGCGCCTCCACTGCAGGTCACCCTCATCCCAGCAGTGAGAAGATTGTTCTGATGCAGTTTGCGGTTGCTGGATTGGCTGCTTGCACCTTACAGCTTGTTTAAAAGGAAAAGAGGGGTAATTATTACAACTAGGTTCCCATTCACAAAAGTCAAATGCATTAGTAAATTTACATTTACAAAAAATAGAGGCAACACACAAAGATGCTGGCTGAATTCCAGCCAGAAATAAATATCCACCAATGACCAAGATCAGTATTAAACATGCTCCTTACTTTTAGTCAGTGTTAACTTGGCCATCTGTAGAAATATCCCTGCTTGAGACTAATGTATAAATCTAGAAATCTCCCGAAAATGTCAAATCCCCAAACACCACATTGCGCACACATTTCTACTCTACTGATTCCGTGGACTGAAGCACAAATTCACCTTGCAACAAATTTCCATTTTTGGCTTTGAGATTGATGATTTCTGCAGTCATAGCCGACATCTGGCAGAGGAAAGGAAAAAGTTTCACATTGCTGACCTCATATTCACTGTGTCTCCTTCAAACATAAAGGTGCTGATTCATCTATAACTAGGGATGCACAATATAACATTTAATTAATATTTGATATGTTGATTTTATTCTTTTCAATTTAATTTAGACCTACTCCTAATGCTACAGATACAGATATATGTGCCTTCTGTAGTTTGTGATGACCCAAAGTTACAGTTAATAAAATAGTTATGTTTTTATACAAAGTAAAACTGTAAACTTCATCATATTTTACCATAACTGATGATCCACTACCAGTGATAACCCTGGAATTTGTCAAAAATAGACCAAATCAGACCTTACCTACATATCTTAAATTGATACTACTTTGATTTTATGACATCAGCTGACACCGATGACATCCTGTGCATCCCTACTTGTAATAAAATGCTGGTTTACAGGCCACACACTACTGTATTTCCTAACACGCATAACCAAAAACAGAAGCTACATTATTAAGACTCTTCACACAATCAATGAAACACAAGCCATTCAGATTAACAGTCTTATGTGGACCAAGCAGTTTAAACAACCACGTTTTCAAAAATCTACGTTTTTTTAGTTTATGTTTGACCACCTGTAAGAGATATATTTATCTGCAGCACATTATACAAAGCTCTTTATAAATTATTTTCCTTCAGACCTTTTAATTATTTTAAAATTATTCAAACATGAAATATTAAAGTTAATTTTTGCTTGAATGATCACTAATCTTAAGTGTTATTTTATGCTTTTATACTATTTATGGATTTGAGATTTTCTGTACGATAGTGTGTTAGTCAAAATCTCAGTATGAGACAGAGACATTTTGTAACTCATTCCTATCAGATGTGCTGTAGCTGGTTAGTTCACTCCTCAGCTTCATGTCCAATTATTTACCAAGTAGAAATATTCATATTTAAGATTGTATCTAAAATGTGGTTTTAAATAGAGTTTAAGTGGTTGTGCAGCCGGACTGACTGACTGACTCCCACCACACACACACACACACACACACACACACACACACACACACACTGAATGCTGTTTGATTAAAGCAGAAGCTGGGATTAGTGCCATCTGTGCATATGTGGACGTATATCGAATGAAAGTTGAGGCAGTTCTGCTATTTTTAATGGTATAATCTATGTTACATGATTATGTAATAATAATATTAAGTTGAATCAGTTGCTGATGCTAATACATAATTTATTAAACATTTCATTATGCATAAAAATGTAGTTGATCTACATTTTTATGTAGCTCAACCAACCAGACACCTGCATGTTGCCTATTTAGGGTGATTATTTGATAGATTTTTGCACGTCTCTGATTGCAGAGGTTTTACCCCATCCTGAGTCTCCTCTGTTGGATTTTCTTCCTCCTCTCCTGTCCAGTCACTGTTCTCTTCATCCTCCTCAAACACTGGTGTCAAACCTGAGCCCTGCTGCCAGTTTCTTCTATCCACTGTACCCTGAAAAACAGAATTCTGCATATTTCTATTATTCTGATCTAGTTAATTATTTGCACTCTTTTCAATATTGTGGTCAACAATCTTGATTTTTTTTCCTCACCCTTACATCCAGAGATTTGGAAGCCTGAATTTGAACTGAGGAAGATCCAGTTTGAGCAGCTGCTGCCATGTTAGCTTCCCCTCCTGTCTCCTTTTCTTCTCGGGCCTTAAACAGGCACTTTAACTACATACAATGAGATATACTGTAACATATTCATCTTATGACACTTGTTGTCAGAATCTGTTAATTAGCACAAAACTGTCTGATGGGACTAATGCTAATGCTGATGAGAATGTCAGAATTGGTGATAAAACACATAAACTACAAAAAAATTTTACCTCGTGCTGTGTGGCTTCTTACAAGTCAAAAGATTGCTTGTTTGATTCCTGGAAGCCCATCCAATGTTGTTAAAGACATTTTACTAGAAACCTTAAATGCCATCCTTTTGTTGAAGCATTTGTCTTGGGTTGACAAGGAAAGTCTGTCTACAACCTTATGGCTAACCGGCTGATAGTAATTGAGCACTAAAGCAGTGGGCTGCCCGGCCAGCAGTAAGAGCTATGCAGCTGTAGTATGGATAATAAATTGCACTAAAATCTTGTTGGCATCATACACTACCTGCTCAGTGACCATTCTCCTTTGCTGCTCTGTCTCTGGATTAACAGTACATAAAGTTTTATCCTTCCTGCCTTCAACAGATGGTTCTTCATCTTTAACCTACAAAAAAAAAAGTGTGCATCATTCACTCTGCTCACTGGTGTACTGGAGGATTTTCAGATGCTACTTTTGTGAACTTTACTGGGGAAAGCTGTTGTCTCAGTGCTTGAAGCCTCTGGACTGCCAACATTTTCTCTTGCTGCAGCTGCTCTGCCCTCTTCATGCTCTCTGAAAACAAATTGAGGATGCAGAGCTGAGCGAGGGCAATTTCTGCATTTTCCTACTGAAACTAATTTTCTGAAGAAGAAACCTCATACCATCCAGCTGAACTCTTAGTGAGTCAGCGGTGGGGACATCTGTCTGCAGGCTGCCATTATTTTGACAATCTTCAGACACCTTTTTCATTAGCTTTTACAAAAAGACAGAGACAATGAAAACAAAAGAGTGTTGGGTGTCTTTTAATGTGTGTGTCAGTGTGTATCTTTTGTTCCAAAAGTGATTAGTTTTAGTGTCTGTACCTTAAACTCCAGAGCAGAAATCTTAATTTGAGCTTTAGTTTTTTCAATCTGCCTCAGTCTTTCTAGGTTCTTCAAAGTATGTTCTCTAACACATTAAGGAAAGGGAAATACTCAGGTCCCATTCTGTAAAACAATTAGTCCCTCGCTAATTTTTCAGAAAACTTACTTTTCACTAAGTTCTTTTTCTCTTTCTGCAAGTTTCTGCCTCAGTCTTTCAACCTCATGACTTTGTACCAAAACCTGTTTATAATTGAATGATTATTAGATAATTACTTGGCATTCATATAAAACAAAAGAACACAATTTTTATCCATCACACTTCTACATGTTACATATCCTTTGCATTACAGTGTCAAAAATTTCTTTCAGTGAAACAGGATCATATTGTTACCTGGGGGGATTTGTTTTGGTGGCTCTGGGAGTCCAATGGAGGCTCATGCATTAAAGAGGATTCTGATTCGCTGATAAATAGAGACCACAATTAAGTTTCAGATAACTGAGTCTCATATTTAGCATTTTCTGACATTTCAACCTGAAAATTAAAATCTCAAAATCCCCTCACTCTGTCTCCATCTCTCTGTCAATAGTCTGAATCTGCACCAATTCGCCACCTGCAAGTACAAGCTCACTGCGTTGTGATGCCTCCTTGTGTTTAATCAATGCAACAACACTTGTTCCTTGAAGTTTGTTAACTATTCCAAAAGATGGACCATAATGTAAAGATTAAAAGTTGTCACAGAATTCTGAAAGGCATATTCATTTTTACCTTTGTCTTCATATCTTTGAAGTACAGTCGGACTCCTGCTTCTTTCTTGCTCCAGCTCCTGTTTGCACGCATGCAGCTCAGCCCTCAGCAAAGAGTCACAATCCTTCTGTATGACAAAAATCTGTAGTTACAAGACACATATTTTCAAAGCTTTCTTTCAACTTGAAGAAAGTGTTCTTCAAGTTGAAATAAAACTTTATAATCTTTAATACAGATGTTCTAAGGCACAAAACTCAGAAACATTAAAACAATGAAGTATATCACTGAGCAAAATACCACAGTTTGTTATAGTGCTGTTTCTTTTATTGGTCCTGTTTATCTTCTTTCTAGATTTGTTTTAACCTCAAGCTAATTATAAAATATATATTAAGTAAAAGCTCATTTCTTTCTTCACTGGGAGTGATGAAAGAGTAGAATCTAACAAACAAAGTCTGATGTCACATTCTTCGTTTGAAAGGAGGACGCTTCTCTGAGCTCATCTTGACTTTACAGCCTGTGTGTACATGCATGATTGTGTTACATAACTGTTCAGTCAGCATTTTGTGTCTGCCTCTGACAGTTTTGAAATGAACCATTTTGTTGCAATAAGAGATTCTGGAGCGGAAGGTTTGTGGAGGAGACATAGTGAATAATCTTTCATTTAAATTTAGTGATGAGGAGAAAACCAAACATGTTGAAATTGTACATTTAAACATGTGTTGAGGCAATCTTTAAAAGAGCAGTAAGGAGAATCTTACTTTGTTTATGGATATGTTTTTCTTGAATTCTTCAAATTCGTCTTGTTTGGACTGCAGGTTCAATGCCACTCTTTGCCATTTGTCAGTCCAATGTGAGACCACAGCTTTTAGTTCCTCGATGTGCTGGACTCTCATTGCATCTTGTTTCTGATACTCTTCCTTCTGCAGGTGCAGCATATTCTCCTTTTCTCTGACTTGAGCCTCAGAACACAAACATTGATCCTGCAGTTTTTGCTTTTCTAATTCCAAAACTTCCACAGATTCCCTGTGAAATAGACATCAGCGAAGAGCGTAAATGCACAAATTTGCATAGCTGAAAAGAAAAATATAATCTTCACATATTAAAGTATGTAACTAATGACAATCTCACCTGTCCTGGCAGCATTTCTCTCTTGCCTCTGTTGGCATGTTGTGCCCACTTTCATTCATTTTACTCTGCAGTTTCTCTTTTTCTCTGATCAGCTGAGAGCATTTTGCCTCCAAATCTGCGATCTGTTTGGAGTTTGTAATTCTCTCTTCTTTTAGCTCATGTAGCTGATGTTGTGATATTTCAAGACTCTGCTTGATGCTTTCTAGTTCTCCTCTCAGCTTTTCGTTTACCTGGTCCGAAGACACAGCATACAGGCACAAGGATGCTTAAACAAATAACTCATTTAAGAAAAAAAATGTATATTGACTAAAAACTTCAAACCTGTCTGAGAAATGCCAATTCCTCCTTCATCAATATAGTTTCTTTGTCCTGGTTATTTTTAGACTCATGTGGACAGTCATTAGGATCATGTGTGGTTCTCTCCAGCTGCATCTCCAGGACCCTTTGGAGAAGGTCCTTTTTCTCCTATACGTGAAAAAATTTAAACAAACCAAGCAACAAAAAAATACATTTTGACTTAAAATAACCCAGTGAAACTCATGACAGATTGTAGTTTATGATACCTGCATCAGGCGATCTTTGTTAGCCAGAACTTCTGTCAATTTCTCCTTTAGTTCTTTTATATTATCCTCCAGTTTCAGCACTTGTGTCGACAAGACAGCTTTATCCTGAGCAGAAAAATGTTTTCAAATGTAAAGATTAGTCATTTGTGTCAAAACATTTAAAATATATTATATCTGCTCTATTTTTTGCAACTGGTACATCACTGATATTTTAACGTTTGTTTACTGTAACTTAATTTATTCTTTGTAACCGTAAATGTTAAAAAATAGTTGTCTCTACTAAACTATAGCTGACACTACAGAGATAAGAGACATATTTGTTTGTGAAGTGAGCATTATAGGTTCTAAGTCTTTCTTTATCTCTAGACACGTGTACATTCAAGTAAATTTGAATTCCTGTGCAATATAATCATTGGTAGATTAAAAGTATTTTGATGATGAATGAAGGTGTGGCCGTTAAAAGTTAATGGTTGAGGCAATTTTATTACCTCAGTAAATATGGGCCTGGAAAGTTTAGAATTGTAAAAATGCCTTTCAGGCAGATGAAACACGAGCAGAGAATCTGCTGGGGAAAAACATTGCAACATTACATTTTACAATTCCTCTTTTAGGAATTAATAAACTATTTTTCATTTTGTTTTATAAAATGCAAAAAGCATGATTGATTTCATGTGAAGGCACAAGGATCCCATTATTCTCTAATATAACAATATTCCATAATGTACATAAAGTCTCCAGACATACAAAATGTCAAGTTCAGAGACATGGCCAAGACAGCAGAAATAAAACAAAACACAAATAACGTGCAGACACAGCTTCATATGATTTAACAGATCTCGCATCAAGAATGGGTTTAAGGAATACCTTAAGAGGGGTTTTCCATGTGATTTCATGAACAGTTTAAATTGCTGACTGATAAAATATTATTTAGTTTAATACAATTAATCTGAAAAAGATACTAAATAAACCAGTGTACTAAAAAAAATTGTTTATAAGGTGAATAATGATTCAGCATAAACAAAAGTTGGCTCATAAATTTGCACTGTTAGAGTTTCATTAGCTAAAGAAAAAACTCATATAAAAAAATAACTGTGTTTGAGATTCAATGACTTTTTTAAATGACTGAAAACTGTGTTTGTTTAACAATTTAATTATTCTTGACATATCCTGATACATACAAACACAGTATGTATATAATAGGCCAATGTGGGTCAAATTCCTGTTCAGGTCATTTTACAGATGGAGCTGTATAATGAAATATCAAACTGACCAGACAAGCCTGGCTGATCTTGTTGTTAGCTTCACTTAGTTGTTCTTGAACTTCTGAACAATTCTGTACACTCTGCTTAAGCCTCTTGCTCATCTCCTCTATTTGATTCAGCATCATCCTCTGTGTCTGCATACACAAAAAACACATTGCACACTAAAGTTATAGACTTTAAATGGGACAAAAATATCCATGCAACAGATCACAGTGGCTTTTCACAGAGTTTAAATCCCATCACACTTTTTTGGCTACCTCTGCAGAGGTCTGGAGATGCTGGAGTGCTTTGTTTCGCTCTTCTTCGTGGGTTGTAGCTCTCGCCTCAGCTTCTCTCAGAGCCTCTTTGAGCTTGCACAGCTCTGAGTCAGCCTTCTGCTTCTCCTGAATTAAAGCCATGAATTAAATAAAGAGGATTACATCATTTGGAACAAAGATATATTTAAATTAAAAAAGCTAACACACCTTGTTGCTAAAGTCTTCTTGATTCTCCAGTAATGTTCTGCTAAGCAAGCTTGGACTTTGGAGCCTGGATGGGTGAACATTGCTTCCTTTATTCAAAGTAGACCTCATTTGCAACAGGTCATTCTCCAGCTTGAGGGCTCTTGCAAATGAAGCAGACGTAATAAATTTCTATACTTTTAAAAATCTCTTTAAGTTAATTTTAATGTATTTTGCTGCATTTACTTTTCACGAAGCTTTTCGAAATGTTGGCTTCTTTCAAAATTGAGAAATTCAGCTGCATCCTGCTTGAGAATACTTGTTGCTTTTAAAAGCTGCTGTGTGACACAAGTACATGTAAAGAAGATGTTCAGTTCAAGCAAAGGACATACTAGGTAAGTAGCTGCAATTGAACAAACCAAAGGCAACTAAGAGAAAGACATACAAAACCTACAACTGAGAAATTACACATCATACGTTTGTTTTTACTTGTTCTAAAAGTCCTTTACCTTTTGTTTCATATCCAGCATATTTGCTGCAGCTGTGTTGTAGCCCAGCTGCATGTCTCTGGTCCTTAGCTGGTCCAGCTGAGTATCTAATTGCTCATTAGCATCATGTAGTGATTTCACCACTTCTGTTTCTCTAAAGTTACTTCCAGCTTGACCAGCCCTTGATTCAACTGCTGATGAAGAAAAGGATTGTGCTGCTCTCTCAGGTGCCAGATGGGACCATGACTGCCACCTTCGTGGACTGGGGTCTCTCTGTCTGAAGCCACTGGTACTGCCAGATGTGTGAAAACACAAATATTAGCCAGAAACATCTAAACTTGAAATACACAACTTACCACTTGCTTTTGTTGCTTCAGTGAAATGATCTCTCTCACCTAGGAGTGGCTTTTGATAAAAATCCTGATCCAGAAACAGCTCCCATACCACACCATGCTGAGGTCTAAAAAGAAAAATCAATTATTTCTAAAACGCAAACTCTTCGATTTACCAAGGTGGAAAAATAATTCATCTCAGGATCCTACCTGGGCTGTGAAGTAAGATTTGTTGTCCCACATGTCAAGGTCTGTCAAAGGAAAGGGACCCCAACGTCTGCATGAAGGACTAAACATCCTGGAGTGCCTTCCTTGATTCAAGCTACCTCTGTAATGGAAAGGATCTACTTCATCTGCCTACCCGTCTGCCCAAGTTTCAAGGACAGATTTTCACACAGAGGTGGCTGCTGGAGATGTATGGCTATTCTTGGATCATGTGTCTTGATATTTCCACAGTTTTTTCTGATAGTCAACAGCTAGTTTTAGCACTACATGGTTGTTAGTACGTATTAATCATCTGAAGATCTTGTGGTTTATGCTCTTTTTTTGTTTATTATACAATTTTAATTGCTTTTATACCTGATAAAAAGGTATTACACATAAAGATTAAAACACATTTCTGCATTCCTTTCTAACACTTTCTCATACTGTACCTCATTGCAGCAACCCCACCCTAAGCGGAGTGGAAATGGGTATCCATGGAAGCCTCAGTACACAAACGTTGTTGGGTAAGTGTGTAATGATCATCACTCCTGGGAATGTCTCCACATGATCTCACTGACGGGCTTGTTTGTTGACAAGAGTTGTTAAAAATATCTCCAAAACATTGATCCTAGTACACATAGCTTTCTTGTGATTAATTATTTATCACAGTAATAATGTCCTGATTGATTGTCATTGCTGTAAAGATGTGAAGAAAGAAAGGTTTTTGTGTCTTTTTTCTTTGAAGACTTTTATTTCAACATTAAGAATAAGTAGTATGACAAAGTACACTTCTTAATATTCTTCAGGTCAGTGTGAAATGTTGCATGCTACTGACTAAATCCAGAGTTATTTATGTGGACAAGCAGGTCTAGCCAATATGCAGCGTTACTTCTGTACCACAACTCGACCATTAGCTTTGTGGGAAGGGGGCACCCCATTGCTATATGTCTTTATGTGATACAGTATATAAATAATTTGAATATGTGTTTTATGAATTAATACAATATACATCACATTCACCCATTCACACCCTGATGCACTCTACCCACTGAGCCACGCCGCCCAATCTACTATCCACTGTTACCCAACACTGAACATTTTAAAAGGTATGACAGAAAACGGAAGCTTGAGCTTTTTAAAAATACACTGAATGCCTTCCTACTCCTTTTCAGACATTAAATGTGAAGATCCAAATATTGTAAATATTGTAAATTAAAGAACACGTTTGAAATAAACTTGGAAAAAAGGTTTGCAGAAAGAACAGCTTCCGGTTGCAGTTTGCTTCAGAAAAAAATGTTCAGATGTCTTATTTTGAAAGTCGCTGTCTCCCGGAAACAGGAAGTTATCATTTGTTGCTGTTGAAAAGCTAAGACGTTAACAGGGAAGAACACTTCTTAGCAAATTTTCAAACTATTTATTTACTTGTGTTGTTTAAATCGGGTCTCTGTCAAGCTAATATCGAAACGTCACAACTCTTCAAGGTACTTGCTCAAGGTGTTGCGCTGAGAAATCAATCCTTAAATGCTTACTTAGCCTAGTAACAGGCCGAAGCTAACGCTAAGTTATGTTTGTTCGGTGACGCCAATATCAAGCGGGTAAAATATCTGTGTTTAATTTTTTTTTTTAAGTACGAGTGTCGTTGTTACACAGAGTCATGAGTTACTTGCATTTTTCTAACCAGTATTGTTTAAACATTTTTTTTGTCATTTCCAGATATGGCTGCAGACTGGTTAGGTAGTTTGGTATCAATTAACTGTGGGCCAACGCTGGGAGTGTATCAAGGAGAGGTGTCATCTGTGGACCAGTCCAGCCAAACTATTTCCCTAAGACAACCTTTCCATAACGGAATTAAGTGTCCCGTTCCCGAGGTCACATTCAGGTAAAACTAACCCGTAGACCCACCACCCCAGATTTGGTTTGTCGACATTTACTTTTTGTTTTAGTTATCTTTAATTATCTTTTTGTACTCTTCTCTGCAGTGCCATTGATATAAAAGACCTAAAGATTTTAGATATTAGAAATGGCAATGCCAGGACGAAACCTAATGCATCTGCAAAGGTAAGCAGTGCGCCAGTTGCAGTTCCAAGGAATGATCCCAGATCTGTGGAGAAACTAAACTCTCCACAGCAATGCTCTAAAAGCTATGGAGAGCGTCATCTGGATGCACTGGGCCAGCCTAAAGGTTTTCGTAGAAGACACAATTCCTGTAAGTATTATGATATTGAATTTAATAAATGTACACACACATTATATATATATAAGTATATAAGTGCTGGGAAACTATGAAAATATTTAATCGCATGACATGTTGCGATTAATCGCATTGTTACGCACAAAATGTCTCTTTCCTTTAAAATAAGGCCGTGGCTATATAAAGAAAATGTAGTACGTTTTGGTTTACAAACACTAAATCAGGGTCTCCAACATGCGACTCTGGAGCTGCAAGTGTCTCTGGACCTTCCACAATGCATCTAAATACATGGCAAAAATATTTTTTTAAATCTCTTTTTCTTGTCATTAGGTTGGAAACCGTTTTTATTTTTTTGTTTACTTTACATCATTTTCCACAAATATCTACATCCCTTAAAAGAAAGTCTGTCAATCCTCATTTTATAAAGGTTTTATGTTTTTCTTTATTTTAAAACCAAAAAATGGAAATAAAATGTGTTTAAAAAAATAACAAATATCCTATGGTGGCTCTTAATCAAAAAATATATATTAAGTTGCCTTTTTGAAAAGGACTCGTAGCATTTGCAAGGAGTTTTTTTAGTTGGCTGAGGGAAAAATGGCTCTTAGGATTGTAAAACCTGCAGACCCCTGAACTAAACACATTTAGCTGCAGTTTTTTATTTATTTAAACACCAATAGTTAAAATATTTCTTAACATATATAAAATCACATATTTCTGAGAAAGTAGAATGAAATGTTCATAATTTACTAACTGAATGGGAAAAGGTAAACAGGAGGAATTAAAAGCTGTGAAACTGCTTCCTTCTCAACACAGAAGGAACAATATCTGATTATTATCAGCCATCAGGTAAACAGACAGAAAGCAGGATTACAATCTCACAGCTTCTAGATGGTGAGGAGAGAGAAATATGCACAATAACTTCCATCCATGCACCTTTAGTGCTTCATTATCCAGATTTCTGACTATAAATTGTCTAACTTTGCATTCTTTGCTCCGTTACCTGGAGTTAAGAGGTTAACATCTGGACTTCCGGGTGTAGCGTCAGGTGTGTGTTAAACAGAGTCCAGAATCTCAGCCAACAGCTCATCAAAACCATTTCTGTGACCACCAAACACAGTTCAGACAAGAAACAGTTATAGACCAGGTACACAAAGTCTAAAAAATAAGTAAACATAGATGATGTCTCCTCATGCACCAACTGCATGAACAGACAAACAATGTCACGATGTTCTGCCCATCTGCATCGGTTTAGACAGACAAAAAGAAACGTCGGTTCTTTGTCTTCTTTCTTAACTTCCAGGCAGAAAACGTCTCTTCATTTTAATAAAACCGCTCTCTCCTTATTACGTGAGACGCACTGCTGCAGCAGGGAAGGGAGACACGACTGCATGTTAATGTGATCACAGCCAGTGAGCAAAAAAACACGCGATTAAAAAAATTTACGGCATCAATTAATCATTGCATTAACGCGTGATTAACAATGTATGATTTTGTAACAATTTATTTGTATGATACAGCTGCAAATAAGTATTTGAACACCTGTCTATCAGCTAG
>JBAMHW010000010.1:20461232-20505026 GCA_037177495.1 Rhadinocentrus ornatus | reverse complement strand
AAACCTGGTGAAAAACTACAGGAAACGTTTGACCTCTGTAATTGCAAACAAAGGCTACTGTACCAAATATTAACATTAATTTTCTCAGGTGTTCAAATACTTATTTGCAGCTGTATCATAAAAATAAATTGTTACAAAATCGTACGTTGTGATTTCAGGATTTTTTTTTTGATTGTCTCTCACAGTGGACATGCACCTACGATGAAAATTTCAGAACCCTCCATGTTTTTAAGTGGGAGAACTTGCAATATAGCAGGGTGTTCAAATACTTATTTTCCTCACTTTGTGTGTGTGTGTGTGTGTGTATATGCATGCAGTTTTTTTATATGTATGTGTAAGTGATGCAGGCTGGCGGGACATATGTTTATCTAATGATCTTATCTCATCAGGGTCATCTAGTAGTCGAGGGGCAAATCAAGTGACACCAAAAAAGAATGGATTGAAGAATGGTCAATTGAAGCAAAGAGATGATGAGTGTTTTGGAGATGGTGTGGATGATGACCTGGATACAGACTTTGATTTTGAAGGGAACTTGGCACTTTTTGACAAAGCAGCTGTTTTCTCAGAGATAGACACATCAGAGCGCCGCAATGGTGCAAGGTCACGTGGGACGCCTCAAGACCAGACACCCTCACGGTACCGTCATGATGAGAACATTCTAGAGGCCAAACCAATTGTGTACAGACAGATTATTGTACCACAGCCTGGGGCCAAAGAGTATTGCACTGGTAAGTGTTTCACATTGTAGTGAGTGAACGCCATGGACATATTTGTGAAAAAAGTACAGTAGATTGGTTTATATTTATTTACTTTGCTCCATACAGACTCTGGACTTGTTGTACCGAGTATATCCTATGAACTGCACAAGCGTCTGATGTCTGTTGCTGACCGTCATGGTCTCACACTGGAACGAAGACTTGAGATGACTGGAGTATGTGCCAGTCAGATGGCACTTACATTGTTAGGAGGGCCCAACAGGTAAGAATGTATTGATGGTGTTGGCAGGCATGTTTAAATGACCTTTTATATGTTTTAATGATGGAGAATTACCAAATTTATTTCCCCTTACAAAATAGTTCCATTGTCTCAGTACTTGTAATTTCTTGCAAAAGAAGAGTTGTAATTCCTAAATTTCCCCCAATTTTAATATGACTACCCTCAAATTACACTTTCACTTTTCCTCTGTTTTTCTCCTTTCAAATAAACAATTTTATACTACAATTTGGGTCTTCAAGTAGAGCTAATGGTTTTTATGTCTGGCCTGCAAAAAATCTAATTTATTTGTAAATCATGTTTTTCCCAGATTCACACCCAAAAATTTACACCAGCATCCCACTGTGGCAGTACTTTGTGGTCCTCATGTTCAGGGAGCTCAGGGCATCAGCTGTGGGCGTCACCTGGCTAATCATGAAGTGGAGGTCGTTTTGTTTCTGCCGAATTTCGTCAAGATGCTCGACTCTGTAACTAGTGAGCTTACGCTTTTCAACAAGACTGGTGGGAAGCAGGTGTCCAGCATCAAAGGTGCACTTCCTTAATGACGTCATTGATTGTTTTTCTTTTTCATATTTTTGCGGTAGTTTAGATGATCACTCAATAACTTAAAATGTTTCCCTCTGACTCCACAGACCTTCCAGACACCCCAGTGGATCTAATCATAAACTGTCTAGACTGCCACGAGAACACATTCCTTATGGATCAGCCTTGGTACCGAGCAGCTGCTGACTGGGCGAATCAGAACAGAGCACCAGTGCTAAGCTTGGATCCTCCAGTTAGTGGACAGGGGCATGCTGTTGAGGCCAAGTGGTCCCTCTCCCTTTGCCTCCCGCTCCCTCTGGGTGAGGGGGCTGGCAGAGTTTACCTGTGTGACATAGGTATTCCTCGCCAGGTTTTCCAGGAAGTGGGAATCAAATACCATTCTCCCTTTGGCTGCAAATTTGTCATCCCCTTGCACTCTGCATAGTATTAGATTAAAGCTTTCACCTTCCTTGACCAAATGGGGTTTTGGCGCCTTATATTCCAGAGTCTAAGCTGATTTTCATTTCAGCTGGGAAGTTTCTAGTTTGACATTTGAACTGGGGTTTTCCATTATACTGAAGGACTACTGTTACAGTACAGTAGATCTGCCGGCATTAATATGTAGATGGACGAAGAAAAAGAAATTTCTAGTCTTTACTTAAAATTATATCTTTAATAGAATAGTTTAAGATGGGTTAGAGTGCTACTAAAGTGTTGAAGATGGTGGAACCTCATGTTTTGTTTTATTATGAATAGGACAATCTCCGACTTAGAAGAAAACAAATAATTTTAATGTCATTGTATTGTTGGTCCCTGAGCCACATTATATATGTATGAATCCATCACAGAAATTAAGGTCTGAAAACGGAAAATCATCCATTTTTTTTCCCACTTCTAAGGTTCAGTTTGTGTTTTAAGCACAGTTCCTCGTGACGTAATTTTTGTTTTGACTTTCCAATGCAGACTTACATTTTTGGTCTGCATAGATTGAGGAACACAGAATGCTCTTTGTCCAGGAAAAAGACGTGTAGTTACTTGATGTAACTGAGGCTGTGTTAAAAGCCATTATCTGCACATTCGTTTATCATTAATGATTGAAAATGTTGTTTGCAAAAGCATGCAAATAACATTCATGGTCAGGCGTTTCTTGTTTTTGTGGCAACACAGGAGCTCTTTTTGGCATTGTGATGTCATTGTTTTCCCTCCTAATACTTATGCGCAAAATGCACCCATATGATTGAACTATACCTGAATTTTTGTAATGGTGGAACCTGTGTGCACCCACAACATCTCAGTTGCTTAGGATGTTTGTGAAACATTGATAGGCCTTAGCTTTGCTGAAAGCCTAATAGATTATAAGTATATAGTTGCTGTTGTGTCATTTTTTAGCTTGATTGAAGTTTCATCCAAATAAATGTAGTGCTAAGCTTTCAAGCATCTAATGGGTAGAATTTTGTTGGTAGTAAATTGGGCTGGGATGACATGTGAAACAACACAGAAGCCAATGGAGTTTTGCCATTTGAGGGGAAATGTTTTACTTTGGTACAGTGGTGTTAGATGATCAGATACACCTGTGTGTTTGAAATTTCCAGTTCAACTACAACTCATTGGCCTGTTTGACGACCACTTGTTTAATTTAGATCTTTGGGAGTTTTTTTCTCTGGAAGTTCTGTATGCAATTTTTTTATTATTCTTTGTACCACAAAAAATGGAAGCAGATTCTGAAACATTGTTATCCATCACAGCAAACATTAAGTGTCTGTTTTGACTGTGATGGATTATTGTTGTTTTTGTAAGCACATGCCAACTTCAGAGTCCTTCATCACATCAGATTATCAAGAAATGTTGCAGACTTGCTGGAAAGTTAATTACATCAATGCAGCAGGTTTCACAGTTAATGTCTTGTGTTGTACTGAAACCAATGAAAAATGTCTGGAACAGTAGAGCTAAAAGTGATGGAAGATAATTATTGTGTGGCCTTAAAAACCACTGGCACAATCCTTCAAGTGTTTAAGTTGAATTCTAACCATAGAGGGTCTTTTTTCTTCTTTTGATGAACGAAATCAGTTGAATGTTTTCATTGTGTAAAATTTAAGTGCACTTTGAATGGTTTGCTGAGCTACGTACACGCTGCACTTAAACACTGAGCCGTTTCTATGAATCACGAAGGTTGGGTCATATACAAATTAATAGCTCTGAAACAACTGTGTCCTGTTTGTATATTCAGGCTTTTTTTGTTGTATTTAAGGGTGTTAAATGGATATTTAACATTACACTGAAGCATAGACTGTGAAAACAACTCACTTAGAGCTGCTTTTATTCTGCTGCCTTTTGAGGCATTGACAGGTTGTTGGCGCAGCTCTTGTTCTCATTATGAAATCCAAACTGCTGGTCCTTTAATACCATGGAGATTTTAAATGAGTGCAGAACCGAGTTTTATAGGCCTGTACAATTGTACTCATCAACGTGTCCTTTAATTTTGATTTCTGTGCCCTGTTTAAGGGCAGTGTACTTGGATGCTATGTTTAGGCAGTCTGACTTGTCAAGATTTAAAAATTGGGTACTCTGTGAAATTATATTGTGTGCCATATTAATCCACATTTGATCATCAAAGAATCAAAACAGTCATTGAAACTTGTCTGTACAGAATTTATTTGAATGTTCAATGAAAGTTGTTGCTGTGCTCAATAGTTTTGTCCTTTCTCCAACATTCCTCTGGTCTGATGTGCAACGTCACATCTGTTGAGACAAGTCTGGCCTGGAAACCTCAGCCAGTGTTACTGAATGTGAAATCAAATTTTTTGTTTGTGTTTGGCCACTAGGAGGCAATGAAACACATTTTTGTGCTGTGATGGCAGCTTTTTGTATTCTATTTTCTCCCACCAATGAGTATTTTCTCTCTCAAAATGTGAATATTTGGAGAGAACGTGGGCTGTTTTTTTTATTTTAGTTTTACAGTAAAGCACATCTTTGTTAAAATAGCAGGCAATGTATTTTGAGACGGGTTTAACAAGTTTGCAAGTTAAAAAATAAAAATCAGCTGTGGGTGTTGAGTAAGATTACCTTCCAGTTCAGCATTAAATAGACAATGGGGGGGTTTGTTTGTACTGGATAGTTTTATTTAGAGGCTGGAGTTCACTGTAATGCCTCTTGTGCAAAAGAAATAAAAACACTTTTCATGTGTCATGTCTGCAGATTAAACCAATAAAAATAAATACCCTAAACTCATGGTGAGTGTGTTTGAACTTCCTGTAAACATTGCCTCATTGATCAAGTTCCTTCACCAACTAGACGGAAGCTTATTTTTAGATGGACTACTATAATGCGCATGCGCGCTGCAAAAAGGTGGGGCAAACAACTTGAACGTTTCTGACGGGGATGACTAGTAGGATAGCCCGGAGCGCTCCCAAATGAGTCTACCTCGTAGTTATTTGCTGCCTTTTTACTCGCTCTTGTCAGAGTAATTTAACAGCCGGGCTTTTGAAGAGGTAGTACCGTCCGGGAATTTTCAGAGTACCTGAGAAATCTCACTCCTGCCTTATCAGGATTTTTTGTTTTTCAATTCTTAATCGCCGTAGTTTTTTTTCCTTTATTTTTGTATGGCGTGAATTAATGTGCTGTTGCTTAAATGAAACCGGGCGTCTGAAAGTAGTTTAATCACCTGTTGCTGCTCCAGTCACTTTTTTTCGCTTTACCTGCAAACAGGTAAGTTAAATCTTTCTAAACTACAGCTTGTGGGTTTATACGTATGTGCATCTCAGTTTATGGTCTCTTACAGTTCTCAGAAAGTTAAGATTAATCAGAATGCATTAAAGTGCAAGAACTGTGATGTTGAGTTGATCTAGTCTTGATTTTATACAATAGCTGCGTAAGTGCTGCAAAGTCGCATATCTATCTATCTATCTATCTGTCTGTCTGTCTATACATATACATACACACACACAAAGCCATGTTAACATCCCCTTCAAACTTGTGCCACTTCCTCTGACTTCCTGGGGTGAAGTGGCTGCATCATGTAGCTCCACCACACAATACTATGTTTTATTATTACTATATTGTAATATTTTGCTTTGTAAGCATTCAACACATGTTTAATAGACTTTTTGCAGCATTCAGAAATGTGTTTAAGTTTTAGAGTAGTAGAATAAAAAGTAATGCTTGATTGAATATTGTCATTCCTTAGCTTGTCACCCTTCATGCAAATTTGTAATAGCAAATGCTTAACCAAAAGCAAGTGGTTTAATTAAAATTAAGATCACTTAAGATTACCTTAGGGAAACTAAGGTAACTTAGGGTGATGACCTACTGGCTAAAACTAGATTTCCCTTCTTTACTATAAAGTCTAAAGTCTGTCCAGATACAGTGCAGGGCTTCTTTCATTAAGGATTCTTGCTTTAGAAAAGAGTGAAACTTTAAAGACAGATTAAGCTGTTGAAACAAAAGGGAGTGCATGAAACCACAGCAAAGCATATCTGCAGCAACAGAGCAGCTTGCACTGCATAGCTTGTACAGCAAGGAAGCGTCCTTCTGCTTCTTTGGCATGCTATCTTTGACTTATATGGTGTTTTCTGATATGTCTACTTGGTTCTCCCCCCCCACCCCCCAAAAAAAGATTAAACACGCAATATGAACTTTGGATCGCAGTAAAATGCAAAGTTCATTCTGATAGCTAAACGTCAATTTAAGGGGACTACCCCTGACTAACAATCATTGATTATGCACTTCCTGTTACTAGGAGAACCATCTTTTTTCACGCTTTTAGTTTTTGTGTTTATTTACGCAAAAAAAAAAGGGGGCTCTATTTTGGGTATATACCATAATTGACTTTCCTGACTCTAACATACAATCTCACAGGACAAACTGTGGGTCATTAAAATGGCACAATGACGGCTTGTATTGCAGGACCAAGAACTGGACTCATACTTCCTCTCTCTGATCCGATAGACAGTTGTTTCAGTGAGCTTAGCTGCAGCAAGAATCCAGCTGTTGAGCCAGAGGCAGACTGCTTCATTCTCTTAGAAAACATCTTTCCAGCTGACATATATTCCCTCTAAATCTGTACATTACTCAATTTTCACACTTATTGTGTGTCTACCAGGTGATGGAACCGTACTGTTCCGGTTATGTACCGGTTATGGAAACAAATTATTGCATCCTCCTCTTTATATCTGCCAGGACTATCCTGCTGCTGTAATAGTAGAGCATCCTAAAGGGTCAGGATGAGGACTGTATAAGCTTAGGCCCCTTTCTGCACATCCGGGGATTTGCCTTCACAGAAACAGACATCATGTTAGTTTATGGGTGAAGTATTCAGTTCCTCTATTTGGGTTATAGAAATATCACAAAAAAAAGCTTCTTTGTTTTTGATTTTTAAAATTGTTCATAATCTAAACCCTTTAAAGTCTGACCCAAGAAAAGTGGGGAGAAAGTCTAAAAATATATAATCTGAAATCGTTATTTGGCCCTTTAACAAAATGTAAAAAAAATAAAAAATTATGAGAAATCATTTTAGCATATTTATTATTTGAGTTATGTCACAATTATTATAGTGCATTATTTTATCATTCTATCACCCTGGGGGCAGAAGACAAGTATCAGATTTTGGCTGTGGCTGCACAACTTTACCTAGATCATCCCTGAAATGTGAACAGGTGCTGCCTTTTGGCAATCTGCCCCCTAATGGGATCCATATCATCAAGCATTAGAGAGTTTTTTCTGAAGACTGAAATCTGTACAAGTGCTACTATTTCAAGCCCATTCTCCCAAGAATTATGTTGCCATTTTACATTTCTGGGCACCTCAGTTGTGTATAATTTGTGCATTCCTCAGCCAAAGGAGCCTGATGTGTCTACCACCGTGTGACAGTTTATGTGAAACATATAGGCTATGTCATTTCTGCTATATTTAACACCAAATAATTTTTTCCTGTCATAACCAGACAAAGTATTAAACTTAATAATTTTGTTAACCCAGTTTCATTTTCAAAATCTAAAAAGGTATTGCATTCTCTTATTCCAACCAAGAAGCTTTGCTGCATATACATAGCCAAAATAAAAAAAAGTGAAGGGGAAAATACAACGAATAGATATTTGCAGCAGTCAAACTCTGGTGTCATGTGAAAGCAAAGCTTTTCACTCAGCTTGCACCTTTATAAGCATTTGTTTGTCACTTGAGGAAGCTGTTTGCCTCACATGACCCAAAAAGTTACCTTTGAAAATAGCTTCAGTGACCAAGTTATCATATGTGTTGCAGATTATTACTGAGATATAGAATTTCACAGCTGCAGTATGATAATTCTTGTGACTCTTTAGAGTTCACACCTAACGGGAGAAAAATAGTTTTTGTTTATTTATTTAAAATAAGTATAATAGGGGAAATAATTATGCCTTATACGGAACAATTTCCTAAAAAGTGGCAGAGGTATCACATAAAAAAAGGTAATTTTATATGTACAGTTTCCAATTCCAATGCATTAACACTGTGAATATCAATTTGAAGACGTATCTGCTCTTATTGAAGGCAAAAGGATTTTGCATGCTAATATTTTTCTGTGAAAATTTCTCAAATCCATCCACACAACCTGACTTTCTTGATTTGATCTAGCAGCACTTGGCACCATCAGGATTCTTCATTTCTGTTTTTTTCTGCAGGTACATGAGAGAGTGGCAGATTCACAATAGACCAGAGAAGACATTTCTACATTCCTGTTCTGTCTTGCTTTCAGTCAGGCTTCCACTAAATCTTGCAGATCACACTCCCACTGGATTACAGTAAATAGAAGGCCAGCTGCTAATTAACAGCTTTGGTTTAAATAGTGACATTGTTGAGAATAATTAGCTGATGACATGATTAATTATCCTTAGAAATACAGAAATTATATCACAGACAGTTTAGGAGCTTTGAAGTTGTAGGACTTCGGACTGATTGGTTGCTTTGTGCTCTCTCGAGCATTGGTTTTCTGTTGCTTTTAGGAGTTATCGTCACATTCTTAACATATGGTCTCATTTAATGTTTTTTTTAAAGTTTACATGTGCCATTGACTACAATCAGAATTCAAATGTTTTGTAGCTGTGCTTTTATTACATCAGAGCAATAAACCCAAGATGTTTTACTGCACCTGCAGAATATAGTAAGAGGGAAAATTGATTTAGTCATTGTCAAACATGCTGGACTAAACTGTTGCTGCCCCTAAAGTTGCTCAGTCACCAGATAGATGATGATGATGAACTTCTTAGTGAAACAGGGGTCAGTAGAAACTTGACCAAGTCACAATGACAGCCTTGTGTGCTCCCTGAAAGCGGCAAAGCTGTGGTTCCATAGAGAGCTCTCTGGAAATGACAGTGACTCCATGGCAGGCTGTTTTTGTCCCATTCACTCGGCGTAGTGAGCAGCCTGTTGCTGAGAGGCATTCAGTCTCTCACAACAGATGAATTACAAAAGTGTTTTGTGGAAGTCTTGGCCATGCTTATCCCTTCCTCTCATGGCAAAATCCTTCACTATGATATTTGCTCAGTCAAATTCAGTTGATATCAACTAATTTTCAGCATTGTGAAAACGACTTCCTATCTGAGGAGGTAAATCGTACTGAGATGGAGCAAAGTTGATTTTTGCCACACTTGTAGCATGGCTTTAAGGATGTCAGTGTGGCAATGTTGTCACTAGGGCTGGCCCCAGAATACATGTTTGATCTTATTGTACTGCATCAGCTCTCCAGAGTGCTTTGTTCAGCCAGTCAAGTGGTCTTGGAGGTTCCTCGATCTAACTTAAAAACTAGAGGAGACCAAACCTTCTCAGCTGCAGCCACCACTCTGTGGAACACTTTGCCTTTAACTGTGCAGACAAACAGTCTCCACACCTTTAAATCTTTTAATTAAGACCAGTTGTACATGAAGATTATTTTGTGGAAAGGCATTGACCCTGAATTGCTGAAATTGCAGTCATTAAAAGATGTTTTGTAACTCTGAGACTTAAACATTTTTCAGGTATAAGCCAGTAGGATTCAGATTATGTTACTGAATAAGTTATTTCATCTCCATATCTTGAAGATGAGATGGCTTTCATTTTAATTTGTTATCCTGCTGAATTATTCAACTTTGTCCAGTGAACTTTTATGCATTTTGAAAAGTCTGAGCTTACAGAAGCTGTTGTATTTCTCTGCTTTTTAAAATCTTAACTAACATGTAAGAAACAGGTAGCACAGACCCCTGGCAGCACCAAAAATGTAACTATCAGTGAAATCCAAATCTACATCCAAACATATTCATCTAGACATTTTTTGCGTGTTACACCATTTTTAATCAATCACCCAATTCATCAGAGCTAACCATCTTTTCTTTTCTTTTTTCTTCTTCTTGGCTGCCTCTGGAGCAGTTCTGATAGTCACCTGAAATTAATTTTGAACTTTGCATTTTGAGCTCCATGTGTTTAACAGTTATTTTTATGACTTAAACAACACACAGTATACTTTAGACTCGGCATTTGATTGTAACAGCCATTATCCAACTATTTAAGATGTGATGTGTTGAATAACAGAGACCAGAGAGGTTCTAACTATCCTACAACAATACCATGGATAGTATCTCATCAATGCCAATGAAACAGTAATTTCTGACAATTGTGATCAATGAAAGAGGGATCTTGCAGACTTTGGTAAACCAGTGACTTAAATCTGTTACTCAGCAAGAAGGTTTACATATTGATCTGGATGAAATGCATCCACACCTGATGTTGGATTGTGCGGGTGTTTTAAATCTTTGTAACTGCTTTTCTTGTAGTATAGTTTGCATATAAAATATGAAGGGATTGTTTCTTTTAAATGAATGCAGTGCAGTATTGATAAACTAAATTTTATTCAGCGTAGTATCATATATTAATAAAAATTGTGTGCTCGTTACCTTAGAATGAACAGATGGAGCAGATCTTCTTTTGTTGTGTCCACAATGTTGTACAACAGTGTTTCTGTGAAAGCCCATAATGGACAATCCAATCAGTGGCTCTAAGGACAGAGTCTTGCATATTTTTTTTTTTTAGTAATCGCTATAGTTTCACTCTCACTCCTGGAGGGAAGCTGTGTTTAATTTTTTGCAATCTGAATTGCCAATTATTAGATCTCATTGAACCCTACGCACTACTCTGTTAATGTATATTAATCTGCGACAGTGCTTTGAGATAACTGCAAATATCAGCATATCCTCACACAAAATGAATGTGTATCTCTTTCTGTGTATCTTTCACTTGCAGCTCTCTTTGGACAAAATAGTTAGTTTGAGCTAATCATGACTTATTTAAAATCTGCGAGTGTCTCGAAATGACAAAAGTCAAAAGCATTTATGCACAGTGTTTGTCAATACCATGATGAGCTGCTAGCATGTCTATAAATACTTCTTTCTTATTTCCTTTCTTCACCCTTTGTACTGTAAGAAATGTCAAAGTAAAATACATATGGACTGGGATGAGTAGAGAGGGGGTTGATGGGTGTGGGAAATGGATGCAGATACTGTACTTGTGTTCCTTTTGCAAAAGACAGCTGCAGTAGTCCGTAGGGGAAGCATCCCCTCTATACTAGAGTCTTCTTTTGGACACATAAGGGTTTTAATCCCTTGTTTTTGGAGTCTGTGAAATGTTTTTTTTAATAACATGGATAACATTTAAAAAAAATATGTCAGATTATGTTTTCATTTTCTTTCACCTCACTTTATCATTGTAGTATTCTAAATCTAGGATGTCATACAGGAAGTTGACTGCGCTGTTATGGATTTAACAAAGGATGTGACCTCATGTAAAATGACGAGCCAAAAATCAGAGCCAGGATTTTCCCTGAGCTCTGACCATTGAGCCTTTTCACCTCTCCCTGGGAACTGAAAGAGGAAGAGAGGAAGTGGTTCTTTGAGGGAGGACAGTGGGGGGAAATTGAGCATGGCTTAATCCATAGGTCATGATTTAACGATGACGCCCATGCTCTGATTCGTCGTGTATGTGTCATGGAAACACTGGCCTTGGGGTGATTGAGACCTAAGGTTATTGTCGTAGTGGCTTCTTTGATGGTGTAAAAAACACAGGGCTGGACAAGTCCCTCGAGTCTGGTCAGATCTTACCACAAGTTTGCATTCCAGCATTGGAAGAAAGCTATCTTGAGTCCTATAGGACTCAGAGTAACAGAAACAAAGTATAAAGTGAATCTAGTTTTCTTCAGCTTATATTTCTCAAAATGGGCGTTGTAATAAAACTAAGTGTGTTTTGGGTCCATCTGCACTCTGAAAGCTGCTCTGTATGTACACTTTGATGTCCTGCACCATGGAATCATTCGGCAGAAGTTGTAAAAGTGTGATTAAAAAGGAAGGCTTCTTAGTTTTGCTTTCTATATGTGTGAGTTATTTTTACTTGCACTGTCTGATCTGATGTTATTCTAGTAGGTTCAGCTAATGGCTAACTTACTTGTTCTGAATTACTTCACACCTGCCTTTGTAGAGAAAAAGCACAGATTTTATGTCTTCCTGAGAATTTGTTTATGGTAAAGCGAATGTTGCTGAAGCAATCGTGTCCGTCTGACTGTTTTATTTCTCTTTATAGGTACTGTGTAAATGTTTACAAGCTCTAATGGTAGCAGCTAGAAAACAACCCTTATAAGAGGATAGAAGTATCCTCATCATGACAGAGGTTCAGGTAGGAAAGGCCTCTGGAGTACAAATATTGGTATGTATACATGTTTTTATTTTTATTTTTAATGACTAATATGTGTTCTCCTAACATTGTTAAAGAGTCCATGGCCACAGGGCACAGAGTGTGTGGCCCGGTACAACTTCAAAGGCACATCAGAGCAGGACCTTCCATTTAACAAAGGAGACGTGCTGACGATCATTGTTGTCACAAAGGTAAACCAAAACTTTGTTCTTTTGAGGACCGAGGGTCGTTTTTTGATATGCAGTATGTTTATTTCACTATATTTCTCATTATCTGTAAATATGAGAAGTATTTGAATGGGATAAACTCATCTTGAACTGACTTATGTACTATTTTAAACATTGCTGACATTTCACGTTTCAGGATCCAAACTGGTACAAAGCTAAAAATGCTGCAGGCCGCGAGGGAACAATTCCAGCCAACTATGTGCAGAAAAGAGAGGGTGTGAAATCTGGCGGCAAGCTGAGTCTCATGCCGTGAGTAAACAGATAATCTTGGTTTCTTAAATTCTGATACCCAATTTAATCTTTCACTTTCAAAGCAAACAAGGTTAGGATGATGGATCTGTATCTCTTGCCACCACAAGAAGGTAGTATTTGTTGCAGTGGCTAAAATAGCTCAACTTCTTCCTTTTTCTCAGACTGTGTGGTTGTTGAAAGCCTACGGCCTATTTGTCATGGCACTGACGTTGTGGCTGTGCAAATGAGACCACAGCTCGGGCGGGCAGTGTTGTAATTGCAGTGCATTTGTGTCTGCTTCCACATCAGCTTTGCATGAATTCAGCAGAGTTTCCTGTTGTTTCTTTCCTATTTCAGACTTAAGTCATCTCAAATATCTCCCAAATTGCCCATGTGATGGGTTTTCTGTGTGCATGAATATTTCTGTAGGTTTATTTATAGTGGGCTTGATCGCAAAATTATGTCTTGAATACCTTCATGAGGTTAGAACAGTTCTTATGCAAACTACCAGTACTCACACACAAAGTGAAGTGATATGAAAATTTATTTAGCAAAACATATCTGTTATAAAAGATGCCCACTGGAGCTTCCAGAGACAAAATAGTCATATCCCATACAGAAAAGAAAAAAAAAGTTACCTGTCAAGCTGTGTTTAAAGAGTTAGAGGGACAAATGTCATCATCTAAGATGTAGTTGTCAATATCATTAATATCACTAGCAATGAATGTGAGTATGGAGTGGTAAAGGGAAGTTATAATAAACTTCAGTAAGTCGGCAGAAATTCATCCATAAAATGGACTCCCTTGATGTAGAACAGAAAGAAATGCTGCTTTCACAATGTTTTTCCTGCATATCAGAAGGTAGCAGCCTGTATTTCTGTGACGAAATGTCTTTGTCTCAGCTTTCCAACAAGGTTCTTTGTGTGATATTTAAATTTCTCATGGAGCCGCATGCAAATGGTGTTACTGTCCATTCTGAAAGCTACATTTGAATATGTGACTGCCTCGGTAATAAAACTAGTTTCAGTGAAAATGCAAATCACAGTAATCTATACATCTGGATGCTGAAAGTGTTATTTGAACTATTTATTTTGAGAAAAACAGAAGACATCCAAAAAGACACTTCATGGACAGTTTATCACCTGCCAAGGCTTATGCCCTGTTTTGCTATTTTAGAGAAGGCGTGGACTGACACCTCCACCTCTGTCCCAGGTTTCATAAAACCAACAAACAAATGCTATCTGTCTCATACTCCACCTTCTGCGCTCATTTTGGCAGATGAATAATTCTACACACGGGCAAACACCTGTCAGGATGAAAAAAAGAAAATGTTATTAATATTAATATTATTATTAATAACAATTAGAAGCCTATAGGGCTATGGAAAAGTAATTTGTGTTGATTGCACACTTGTTAATTAGGAAATAAAAATATTGAATGCAATCTGTGAAATAATTTTGACCTGTGAAGTTCTCCATAACACTTAAGCAAAATGGAGTAAAATATTTTAATAATGATACACGACACATATATATTCATACTGTAAAGGATTTTTCTTTGTTCTTCTACTTCCAGATGGTTTCATGGGAAGATAACCCGGGACCAGGCAGAGCAACTACTTAACCCCCCTGAGACAGGCTTGTTTTTGGTCAGAGAGAGCACCAACTTCCCTGGCGACTACACTCTCTGTGTTAGCTGCGATGGGAAAGTGGAGCACTACCACATCATTTACAAAAACGGCAAGCTCAGCATCGATGATGAAGTTTTTTTTGAGAATCTGATGCAGCTGGTTGAGGTAAGACAACATTATATTTAGGCTGTCAATGCAAAGAAAATATTTTTGGTGTTTGGTCAGGTATTATGTGGAGCATGAATGCACCAAGTGCAGGGTTTTGAGTCTCAGTGTAACTGTACAGCTTCAGAGATGATGTGCAGTTCCTGGAACATATAATGAACAGGAAATGTCAAAGAGGAAGTGAGCAGCACGCTGAGGTTCAGAGCTGTAACCTCAGAAAGACAAGAAGGCTTTACTCTCAAAATGACATCTTCTCTTGTTTAAAAAGCTTATTTTCCACTTTAGCTTACATATATTCAATAGAAAATGCTAGTATACGGAAATGATTTTAATATAACCCGCTCTCTTTTTTTATATTCATGCACTCTTTGTTTTCATTATTTGACCAGACAGCCCTCTGTTGGCCACTGTGAACACTGCTTAGCTGTATGCTTCTACTGCAACTTTTAATTTTCAGAGTTGGTACAGTTGAATGCTTCGTTTTTAGAAACAAAGAAGATCAACTTCTGTGTGATTTCTGATTTAAAAAAAAAAAAAAAACTATCAGTGACCTTGTACAAAATTGAAATCTGGAAAGAGTTGACCCCCTGAATTTTTTATTCATTTATTTTTCATCCACTAAAAGATGAAAGATTACTGAGTTTCTCTCCAAATTAGCATAGCAAGAATACCAAATTTATAATCTTAAAAGCTTTATTCAACTTAAATGGGGACAGGCCGACAAGCCAAATAACTCTACATCCGGCTTAAGGGCTTTTTGGTGCTGTAGTAAAATTTTATTAGTTTTTATGAAGTTATAATTGGCCAACAACCTTTTGGACTCAATCGAATGGACGTACTGTAAAGCTCATATTTCCACTTTAAGTTTGCATGTAAGTTTGCTGCAATTATGCAATATGTCTCACAGTGGCTTAAATTGAAATTTAAAAAAAAAAAAACTCACTACGGAAGAAAATAATCTTACAAATGAAGTTTACGTTGCAGGAGAAACTATTTTTGATTGTAAATATTTTGATAGATAGTTCAAGCAAAAAAAAAAAAAAGAGTGAGGTTGAGCTTTTCAGTTATATTCGTAGGCAGTTGGGCCAAAAGATGGCAATCTACATAGTTAAGACCATCTTGATAAGATACTTCTGCATGACTTGGCTCCTCTCTCTCATTCTGCTCTTTTAAAGCAGAAAAGGAACAGAAAGTTGAAATGTGTGACTATATTGGTATGAGGAGGGCTTTAATTTTTTTAAAGTTAGTGCAACAGCCATGTGAAACATATCAATTCACTCTGAGCTGTAAAGCGCCAGTTCACACGTGGGGTAGTTGACACAAAGAAACCACTGATATTCATTTGGGCAGGCATCACATTGGTGACAGTGGAGATCAAAAAACATTATAACAGGTAAAACTTTGAGCAGAACTGGATGTTTCTGCCGCTGATTGAAGACTGTGTACATTGTTTTTATTTAAAATTTACACTTGTTTCATTCATAATTCCAGCACTACACCAAAGATGCTGATGGCCTCTGTACCAAACTAATAAAGCCCAAGTTGGAGGAGGGGACAGTGGCGGCTCAGGATGAGTTCTCCAGAAGTAAGTCTTAATTTGTTAGTTATTAATGATTTATGCTTTTTTAATTCTTTCTGCATCAGTGTCTGGCTTTAAGGTGTCAACTGCATGTATTTTCTCTTTAATTGGCCAACAGGCGGCTGGGCAATGAACAGAAAAGACCTAAAGCTGCAGCAGGTTATTGGAAAAGGAGAATTTGGAGGTAGTTTCATGATGCTTTTATTATTTCATGTGTGTGAATACGTTGACTGAAGCTTAAAATGATGCTAAAAAAGGCAGAAGTAGTTTCAGCAAATTGTCAGTAAAACTTAGGTAATGCATTTTTTTACAAGCAGACTTTGTCAGCATATCATAAAAATAACATATTACATCTTATTCCTTAAAATTAAAGCTTGTAACGTTTCTTTTGTACCAGCACATGAAGTCAAATTACCATTGTCATCCAACAGGATCTGCTGAGAACATGTGTTTCCGCCCTTTTTAATTTATTTATTTTCTCTTAAATAAATAAATAAATTTGCTTCACTGATTGTTCATTGTGTGCAAATTTTTTGTGGCTATTCCAGATGTCATGGTGGGAGACTACAGAGGGACTAAAGTAGCTGTGAAGTGCATAAAAAATGATGCTACAGCACAAGCCTTCATCGCAGAGGCCTCTGTTATGACGTGAGGAAATTAAACGTTGGGTTTTTGGATTTTAAAAAACACAAATGAATCCACAATAACATGCGCATGTTTCTCTCCGTCATCAGGCAACTACGGCACAATAACCTGGTACAGCTGCTTGGAGTGATTGTAGAGGAGAATGGATGCCTTTTTATAGTTACTGAGTATATGGCCAAGGTAGGCGGTTTACTGTCTGATAGACCGAAGACTCTGGAAATATAACACCCACAATACTCTAATGGATGTATAACAACTTTGCTCCTTTGTTGTTTTTAGGGATGTTTGGTTGACTACTTACGTTCCAGAGGCCGTACTGTACTTGGTGGAGATGCACTCCTTAATTTTACTTTGTGAGTATATATATGTGTTTATAATCTGTGGTAGGGGTAGCCTACATTTAGCATTTATTTTGTGTTGTTTTCAGGATGCTTATTAGCATTGCGCTGATCCAATAATCAGCAAGAGTAAATTCAGTTGTGAAGTTTCAGTTGTGGTTGTGTGCACAATAAGCAGAGGAGACCTACAGCATGACTACTCTTAAAATTCCTGTTTTAAATGTTTGTGCAACAAATCCAGTAGTTACCGGCTGAAGCAGAGCTTGCAAGCCATTGTCAATGCTTACTTTTTTAATGCATTTAGATTTGGCTTTTGACCAATAAGGAGTATGTCACACCTGTGGGTAACCACATTTATTAAGGACAAAAGGAAGCATGTAATATTAATCTAGTAATTGGTTGATTTCAGGATAAAATTGCTATATGGTAACAATATATGGGCTGAAATTAATACAGCTTTGCAGATGTTTCATGAAGCTCATGATGCACCAACAGAAATAGCCTATATTTTTGTCAAATAATGAGTTAGAATAAGTTGAATATCAAAGACCTTTTTTCACTCATCTACAAAAAAAAAAAAAACTCCTTACAAAGTTGTATAATCAATTCCTTGATAACCCATCAGTTTAAATCACTTTGCCAGTCTCTGCACCTGTTTTATGTAAATATTTATATTTGGCTATTGCCTTTGCCGTGTGGTTTCATATTTGTATTTTATGATTAATTTACCTTACTCATCATCATTGTAAATCAGTGACGACCTTTCAATAAATGATTTAGTGAGTGAATGAATAGCTAAATTAATAAATGCAGTGACAACCTACACAAAAATGCTAAAATGTGTAAATATATTTTGTAATATATTTAGTACATGTGATATGACTCATAAGTCTTATTACACCGGTTGACCAGATGTCTTCTGTAATTTGAACATATTTAATGCTTAGATTGCAATATCACATTGGAAAAACATGGAGGCTGGATACTGCCTACTAAAGGGTTTAGCACATTGTAACATGAGCACATAGATACATGCTTGTTAAATGAGAGAGTTTCCTACTGCTGGAAGTCACAAGTGCTAGTTCAGTATGATATTAGCTTTTTTCTTAGCTATAGGTAAAGGTGTTTGTTTCTACTGATGTAGTTAATGATACGGTTTCTGCTCAAATCATTGTGACTCTCAGTTCTCACTCAGTAAGCGTAGAACGAGTCAGACATTTCAGAAAAGAATCACTGAATGTGATGATTGTCAAAAAACTGAACTCTGCACATTTAATATTTGGATTACAATCACTTACTATAAAATTAGCCTGATCTTGATTATTTTTTATTTGTGTTTAACAGAGATGTCTGTGAAGCCATGGCGTATCTGGAGGCTAACAACTTTGTGCACCGAGACTTAGCAGCCCGAAATGTTCTTGTGTCAGAGGACAACATTGCCAAAGTCAGTGACTTTGGTTTGACCAAAGAGGCTTCTTCCACTGAGGATACAGCTAAACTGCCTGTGAAGTGGACAGCACCAGAAGCCCTCAGAGAAAAGGTATACTGCTGTATGACCTTTCTGACAAGTGTGCTCTGCCATGTGTACACACACACTGTAAAAAAACAACAACAAAACTGTTACATCTGTCTTTCTCTTAATCAATAGAAATTTTCCACCAAGTCAGATGTTTGGAGCTATGGTATATTGCTTTGGGAGATTTACTCTTTTGGCCGAGTCCCTTATCCAAGAATAGTAAGTATCAATATCTGGTTTGCACAGATTTGTATTTATTATAAGACAGCTTTAAAATGGTTCTTTAATATTTGGAATAATTCTGTGACAAAGAATGCATATTTTACAGATCTGAACTAGATTTATTTGTGTTTTCTGCTGCCATTTTATGAAATGCTTTCCACCAACATCTTAACTGTTGTACAGGCTTTAAAAGACGTAGTCCCGCGTGTGGAAAAGGGTTACAAAATGGACTGTCCAGACGGCTGTCCTGAGGTTGTGTATAACATCATGAAACAATGCTGGAACCTGGATCCTGCTGCTCGACCAAGCTTTCAGATGTTGAAGGAGTGGCTACAACATATCAGTAACAAAAAGTGATTTTCCTCTACTTTTCTTATGACCATGTGGACCATAACTTGCGATAAAATAAAATTTGGATGTCAATTTTTTTTTTATTTGCTTTGAAATGGTGCCTCTTATAAGAATGTTCAAACGGCAGTAACTGTTAATGGCTCAGTTGTGTAGTCGAGGTTTGTTATCAGGAGTTACTGATTAACTAACTGTCACATCAAATCTCTCCTTAGACATGGCAATGCCTCAGAGCCAAAGTGCCTTTCCATGTTATCATGTCCCTTATGATATTTTTTATAGTCATATAAGTGGTATCCTTCAAGTTTCTGGACATATCAAAAGAAGATTATTTCATCCAGCTGGTGAAACCATGACTGCTTCTTGTTTTTGTTTCAAGGTACATTTTTGCATAGCTGTTAAATTATTTTGTCAAAATGGACTAAATAACTTTGTTATGCAGCTTTATTTGTTATAGTTGGATAATATAGACCTCTTGTCTCACTATTATACATAAAGAAAGGACAAGTATTGATATGACATCATTCTGAGCAGTTTTATAAATGGCATTTTTGTTTTGAAAATGTTTAATCTGACATCAGTTATTTTACTGTGTGAATATTTGCGTTGAATCAAACTGTCTGGATTTTGAAAGGCAAATGTATTTTGCTGTTGTCAACAATAAAAATGTCTTTATATATTTATTTGTTTTGTTTTTTTAATGGGGTGGGATATATCCTGTTCTAATTTTTTATGTGCCTTATTATCAATGTTAACAGATTTGTTTAGTTTATTAGATTTAAATTACCATCAATTACAGTGTTACAATATATTTTCTCTTTGGAAATTAGGTGTTTTTTTTTTATTGTATTCTTTACATTATGTAAGGCAGCACTTGTATCAAGTAATAAATTAGAAAAATTTGACTCGCCTCCTAGATTTCACCCAAAGAATAAACAGTCAAATGCTAGCAATAGTCAATAAATGCATTTCAATTAAAATAAATTTTAAAAAAAAATAAATTCTGTGACAAACCTCAGATGCCCAAGTGCGAGTGAATGCTTGTGTAGGGCTGGGCAATATATTGAGATTTCCAAATATATAAAGACTTTTTTCACATGCCATAAAGAATGAAGAAATGTCGTTTATATCGAGATAGCTTGTGTTGAGTTAAAAGTTTCTTTTCTTTTTGCATTTTGTACAACTGTTTTTTATAGTCTTTAAAAAGTAGTTTTCATTCATATTGTTTTAAGAGCATTTCATTTAATATACAGCTACTTAAATTTCAATCAGCTGTTTAAATGCACATGTGCTGCTGATCCTTAATAAAAATGCACTCAAGGCAATAAGGACTCTCTTTGGTTACTTGACATAAAAATTATTTCAAGATATTTATCATATATCATGATTCAGGTAAAAAAATATTGACATAAAAAATTTGGTGAATATCACCCAGCCGTAATTTTGTTCTACATCAATACTACTGTGTTATTGATCATAATGCAGCATTCACATGGCATAATCTTTCTATTTGCCTCTGTGGGTGAAAATATTTTCCTGTTCAAAGTGTTAACAGTTTACAAAGAGGGTGTAAAATTCATAATACCACCAGGACTGTGCAAACCTAAATAGCCAATAATGCTGAAGAAACACCGATAAGACGCCTAGTTTTGCTCAAAGCAAGTTTTTCCTCATTATCTCGTCTTTGTAATAGTGATTAAAGCCATACAACGCAGGGACATCTTAAGTAAATAACTGTTGATTAAAAATACCATTGGCTGTTAACTTTTATTAATTTTATTTGACTTTTTACGACAAATAACAATTTTAGCCGTAATAACCATTTCCTAAAATTTAGATCCTCCTGCTTTTTCTTTCTTATTTTTTCTTTCCAAGTGTCATGTAGCCGACATTCGCTTCCTTTATCTTGTTCTGTGTCCTAGACACATATCATACATATGGTCCAAGCCCGCTACTAATTTTAATATTAATTCAGTTTATTTTAGTATAGCTAACTTTGCTTGTCTTAGTTAGTTTGCATTTTTCTTTTTACATGTTACCATACATAAGGAGTTAATGAAGACTCCCCGCTTTAGCAGCGGAACTTCATGCGCCAAAGAAGCAGGGGAATATTTCTTTGTTGCACGAGGTGGTGCTGGGAGAATGTAGACTGAACACAACAACAGGTTGTATTCAGAACATTACTGAGGACCCCGCTGACCAGCAGAGGTTGTGTTTTACATTGTAATGGATAATGATGCCTTCTTTTATCGGGAACTGCCAAAGGTGGTAAGTAAACATTGTGACATTAGTGATAAATATTTAGAAGAATATGAATTTGAGGAAGGTAATGAGGAGTAACTGCTCATGTTTTTAGCTAAATGTTAACTATATGCTAACGTCAGCATTTTGCTGTCACCAGGAGCTTCACGCGCACCTCAACGGCTCAGTCAGCTTCCAAACCATCGAGAAGCTCGTTAGCCGGAAACCGCATCTCAACATCGAGCACAGCATGACAGCCATAGGAAAGGGCCAGCGGAGGACTCTGGATGAGTGCGTCTGTTATTCATCCACAGTGTCATATTACACATACTTTAAAGTCCACTGCACATTTATGCACATTGTCCTGAATCCACAAAATACACTTCTCGTGAAAATGGTTTGAGATGTTTTAGGAGAATAGGAGAAAAAAAAACCCATTTGTGGAACAAATTGTTTTATGGTTTTGACTGATTTCTACTATAAATTGTCAGGCTTTATTTAATTTTCATTATTAATTGAAAACAAAAAACGTATTACATTGCTAATAATTACAAAATGGCCATTTAATGTCATTGCATTACCTAACTTAATATAAAAGTAATCTGGCTTAACCCTGATGAAATCTAACCGATTACTTATTTTCATTGCATTTGTTTACAGTATTTGATTTTTAAATATTACTGCTTTAGAAAACTATTCACTGTAACTGGCTTGCATGTCTGCAGATGTTTTGAAGTGTTTAAGGTAATCCATAAATTGGTGGACACGGAGGAAGATATCCTGATGGTGAGAACCGACTCACATGGCCTTAAAAAAAAAAAAACATTTCCAAAAATGGCAACAGCAGATATTTTCATTTTCTACTTAGGTGGCTACAGATGTTATCAAGGAGTTTGCAGCTGATGGTGTTAAATACTTAGAGCTCAGAAGTACGCCAAGAGAAGAGAAAGATACAGGTGAGAATAGCAACATGGAGCCGGATATTTTATTTGGATGGTTAAAGGTCAAGATTGTTCCACCTCCTGATTAGGCTCACAGATTTCTCATCTTTTCTGTAGGATTAACAAAAAAAAGCTATATTGAGACTGTCATCAAAGCTATTCAGCAGTGTAAAAATGAGGGAGTGGACATTGATGTCAGGTATATGTCACACTTCTACACTGAAAACCAAGTGTAATTTATCACTACTATGAAGCAGCAACATTATTACTGGCAACAGTAGTGAATGATAGTAAATGTTTTCTTTAAAGGTTTCTGGTGGCCATCGACCGCAGGAATGGGACTGAGGTTGCCATGGAGACAGTGAAATTGGCAGAGGAGTTTAAGTTGTCGTCTGATGGTTTAGTGGTGGGAATTGACCTCAGTGGAGATCCAACGGTTTGTAAATAAGTTTAGGTTCATATAAAAATAAAAAATAGATCTAGCTGGCCATTTAAGTATTTTGCTGCTAGGGCTTTACTTTAGTAACTTAGTTGCATTCCTTTTAGACTTTATCAGATGATGAAAAAGATCCTATTTTATTTATATTTTATTTTTATATTTTATTTTTAGATATGTGGCATTTAAAGATATGTTGCATTGTAATTTTTTGCCTTTTCATTTGGTAAATACGGTGGAGATCGAAAGTTTGGGCACCCCTGGTTAAAATGAATTTTAATGTGCAAAAAGAATGGGCACCCTGCAAAGTTAATACCTTGTACTGCCCCCTTTGGCAAGTATCACAGCTTGTAAATGTTTATTGTAGCCAGCCAAGAGTCTTTCGATTCTTGTTTAAAGTATCTTTGCCCATTCTTCCTTACAAAAGTCTTCCAGTTCTTTGAGATTTCTGGGCTGTCTGCTCTTTTAAGGTCTATCCATAGATTTTCAATTATGTTGAGGTCAGGAGATGGTGAAGGCCATGGCAAAACCTTCAGTTTATGCCCCATGATGTAAGCCATCGTGGAATTTGAGGTGTGTTTAGGATCATTATACATTTGTAGAAGCCATCCTCTCGTTAATTTCAGCTTTTTCACAGATAGCATCAAGTTAGCATCCAATATTTGCTGGAATCTTATTGAATCCATTCTTCCTTCTACTCATGAAATGTTCCCTCTGCCACTGGCTGCAATACAACCTCAAAGCATGATTGATCCACCCCCATGCCTAACAGTTGGACAGAGGTTCATTTTTATTAAATTCTGTGCCTGTTCTTCTCCAAACATACTTTTGCTCATTCCGGCCAAAAAGTTCTATTTTAACCTCATCGGTCCACAGAACTTGTTTCCAAAATGCATCAGGCTTGTCTATATGTTCATTTGCAAACTTCAAACGCAGATTTTTGTGGTGAGGACGTAGAAGAGATTTTCTTCTGATGACTCTTCCATATTTCATGAAGACCATATTTGTACAAGTATCTCTTTATAGTGGAATAATGTACCACAACTCCAGTGTCTGCCAGATCTTCCTGAAGGGATTGTGCTGTCAAACGTGGGTTTTCTTGGTCTTCCAGATCTTACTTTAACTTCCACTGTTCCTGATGACTGCCATTTCTTAATTGAATTCCGAAAAGAGGATATTGGCATCTGAAAACGCTTCTCCTGCTTTGTGAGCGTCAACTATTCTCAGTTTCAGTGTTCTAGACCAGTGATTCCCAACCGGGGGTACTCGTACCCCTAGTGGTACGTGAGCACATTAAAGGGGGTACGTGTAAACATTTGATATGTTATTTACCAGATGATGGGTACATATCATCAGTCATTCCCCAACATTTGCTGTGCCCTGGTAAAAAAAAATAAAATAAATGAGAGTAGGACTGGGACCAAAAATGAATAATAAACCAAGCTTTAATCAATCCAAAGAGCAAAAAAGCATAAACAACATGTGGGAAAGACTAGAGCAAATATCAAATATGGATAAATGGCTGAAATGTCCCGTTGCTCTGGATTCAGGAGCCAGTTCAGCAGAGTCCAAGAAAAACATAAAAGAAGCCAAACCTAAATCTAGGCAGTACAGTGAAAACTATATTATTTATGGATTCACTTCTACATCTGCGGAGAATTAGACAATCATCAACACATTTGACTAAAGGGGTACTTGTGGTGTGATAAAATGGTTCAGGGGGTACACAAGTCAAAAAGGTTGGGAAACGCTGTTCTAGACAACTGCTTAGGAACCCATGGTGCTGATTGTTGGGGCAAGATCAGATAAGTCTGGGCATTTAAAACCTTTGAGACTGACATCACCTGGTGTTTCCAGACGATGATTGAGAACAATTCATGACACTGTCAGGTCTCAGCTGTCCAAAGGAGGCGGTGCATGCTATAAACTCTGCAAACTTTTGCAGATGCTTTTTTTCCGCCCCTTTCTGTTATTTTCAGAGTGTAAACAAATGAAAGAAGATCTGACTTTTTTTTTTAAATATGTTATAAGAATGTCTAATCTGTAGTTTGATGCCTTTTGGAGATTTTTCCATCTTTCCTCGGCTTCTTTTTGCACATTACAATGAATTTTTACCTGGGGTGTCCAAACTTTTGATCCCCATTGTACCTTCCAACTTTTGTTAAAAAGTCATTAGTATAAGCAGTGAAGATGAGAAGTGTATTCTGATGTGTTGTTTTGCTAGAACCTGTTGCTTTTGAGATTTTTTACATGTATTTTTTAAAGCATTATAGTAATTTTGTCTCCAAACTTCAACTATATCAGGCATGTGAACTATCAAGATGGATTTTTCTTTTCAAATGCTGTGTTGTTTATTTATGAAAGGTTATGTAATATTTTTGCTATTAACCCAGCTTTTGTTTGAAGGTAGGCCATGGGAAATACTTCCTTCCTGCCTTAGAGAGGGCCAGAAAATGTGGACTGAAGTTGTCCCTCCATCTTTCAGAAGTATAGCTAGTTTTTATTTTATTATTCAAACTTAAGCCCAATATGTGCAAGATCAAAATAATTACTGAAAACATGGTTTCAGGTTCCATCACAGCTGGAGGAGTCAGACTTGCTGTTGAATCTTCCTCCAGACAGGATCGGTCATGGAACCTTCTTACACCCTGAAGTGGGAGGCTCTCAAAGCCTCGTCGATAAAGTGGTGAAAAACATTATACCACTGGGTAAGACTGAGCAAAAAAAAAAATAAAAAAATTCTATGTGGATGGTACTAAGCTAAAAGAATTCCTGTTCTGTTTCAATGTAGAGCTTTGCTTGACATCAAATGTTAAAGGACAAACTGTGCCGTATTACTCCAAACATCACTTCAGATACTGGTATCAGTTGGGACATCCATGTGTCCTTTGTGTAAGTTTCCTTTCTTTACTACAGCCAGACAGTGTAGCCTAAATTAAACTTGTTTTGTATAAGACATGGTTTTTGTCTAAAATGTCATTTAACCACTTTAGCCATATTTCCATAGTACTGTGTAATCCCGTGTATGTCAGCTTGTGACCATTTGCTGGTCATGATTTTGGTTGTAGTCCCTCAGAAATAATTAGGTTTAATACTCAGTTGTGACTTTTGATTTTGGTTTTATATTGTTAAATGTGTTTTACTGACATGTTAGATTTAGGCAAGGGGTTTGCATATCAAGTTATAAATTAAAAGATTCCAGTTTGAACAAGTTCAAATAACCTAACGAAGGGTGTTTTTATTTTTATTTTTAATATGTTGACTTAATTCTAAATAATCTCTTAAACTAAGACGTAGAAATTAAATGCACCAAATGTATCTTATGAATGGTATGAGCAACCTCAAAAACTACTTCTTTTTTTTTTATTTCTGTGAACTTTTCTGTAACCTTGTTAGGAGGCATCATGAGGTTTAGGAAAGAGAACATTCTTGAAAATATCCACACTGCAATAGAAAATCTGCACTTACTGGGAGCTGTGATATGTGCCAGTTAATGTGAAACTACAGCTGTAAAGGTCAATAGATTCATCTCTTTAAAAAAAAAAAGTTTTATCAAGTTATTTCACATAGGCTAATTTAAATATTAAAAATAGAAAAAAACTTAGTCACAAACTGCTCTCTCACCTTCCTGTTTTCATTTTTATTTACATGAATTACACTTTTTCCAATTGTATAAAAATGATTTTTTTCAAACTTGTAGGCACAAAGAATTGTGGGACTGAATTCTCTCCTTTTCATTCCTAAACAGCAGTCTAGCTTCTCCTATGGCAAAGGAGGCACACAAATCCTATCGTTGCCATCTCTCTAATCATGACTGCCACTCAGATATTTGCAGATTACTTCACTCAGTCCGGAGATTTTCTTGGATAAAAGGCTATTTGAGTCTTCATCAGAAAAATTAATATATATAACTTAAACATGCAGCACTACAGAGGAAAAAAAAAAGGAATTTATCATTCTGTAATTTCAGACCCTCTATCCTTGCCACCTTTTTCTCCAAGTTGTGCTCAGGGAAGCAGAGACGTGTTAATGTGATTAAAAGCATCTACAGCATCAGTCAAGCTTGGAAATCACTTGGTTTTACAAATCCAGAATATCTGTCACTGAGTGGGTTCAGTGTGCCTAAACAAACTAGTTAACTTCTGTGCATTTGAAGCACAATATAGTGCTTCCTCCAGGTTTGAAGGCTTAATTGCCTCTTCCACGTTGTCCATTGAATGCAGCAATAAACTAAACTTGAACCCAGTTTATAACTTGTATCCAGGTAAAAATCTGAACCAAACTGATGGATTTCACTGTCAAACACATCTTTCTTTGTGATAAATCAAGATGTTATAAAATGCTCATCTTTTGGAAAACTGAAACTACAATAAACTAATGATTGTTCTTTGTCATTTTGCAGACTGACGATAAAGGAGTTTTTTGTACAGATTTGTCTCAGGAATATCAGCTGGCTGCATCCACTTTTGGTCTCACCCATAAGGACACATGGAAGCTTTCTCAGCAGGCCATAGACTGTATCTTTGCAGGAGAAGCTGTGAAACAGCAGCTCAAACAGAGGTGGAAGGATTTACATCTTCAGGTGTTTAGCTGATCTGTTCAGCAAGGCTTAAAGCCAGTCATTTACCTCGGGTTTTGGTTTAGAAACACTTTCCATTAACTTTTTACAATTATTTATGGAAACGATGAATCTTCAAAGAAACTGTAAAAATACAGTGAACTGTTTGACAGAAGTAAAATCTACTTATTTAATATCTTGAGCTAAAGTGTATTTTCTGTTTATCTCATAAAATAACAGGAATAAACTTGTGATGCATCACATACTGAGAAGCAGGAAAAAAAAATCTTAGATACATCTCAGTGTCTGCAAGCAAGTCCAAGAAAAATCATACAGTCCTGTACTACAGCACTCTTTACTGTCACGCCTTCTTTCCAAATTTTCCATGTTTGTCCTTGTTCTTGAATTTTCCATGTTGCATGTTCTTCTTTTTCTGTTTTCCATGCTGAGGAGCCCCATTGCTCGCTACTGCAGTTCCTCCTTCCCATTTCCTCTTCTTCTCACTGTTGATAATAATAATAATAATAAGAAACACTTTCTATAAAAAACATGATCATTTTTCCTGTGCATCATGGATGCCACTGCACCTTTTGATGCTGACAACAGCCGTGTTCCCCGCCTTCTTCAGCACCTGGTCCCACTCCTCATCATCTCCACGAATCTTGTACCTGAAAACACCAAAGAAAATTAGTTCAGTAAACATCACTGATTTAAAAAGAAAGGAAAAAAAAATGACCAAGTCCACCTTTCCAATCTCGTACTTACTCTTCCAGGTCCATGTCCTTTACTTTCTCTAGATCCTGCTTGTGTCTCTCCTCAAACTCTTTAGCAGCTTCATTCTGTAAATGGACAAAATGTATTTTGCTTATCATATACATTGAAATGTGAGGCTGGTACTTAAAACTTGTGCCATCCAGCTTTGTGGTGTTCTCCATCCCATCTTCAGGATGAGTCTCGATCTCCAAAGGGTTCCAGTGATGTGGAAGACGTCATGCCTCGTGCCTTTGCGAACCTTAAGCACTACAGACCCATGGCCCTGATGTCGCACATCATTAAAACCCTCGACAGACTCATCCTAGACCAGCTTAGGTCCATAGCACAGCCACATATATGGTTCCACTCCAGTTCAGCTACCAGTCCCAGCTTGGAGTTAAGGACGCCATCCTCTACCTGCTGAACCGTGTCTACGCTCACCTGGACAAGCCGGCTAACTCTGCGAGGGTCATGGGGTTTTTTTGTTTGTTTTTGCTCCAGCGCATTCAACACCATCAGGCCAGCTCTACTGGGTGAGAAGATGACAGTGATGGAGGTTGACCCACCCCCACCCTATTGTGTCCTGGATAGTTGACTACCTGACTGGCAGACCACAGTATGTGTGTGTCAGACAGAGTGGTCAGCAACACCAGAGCTCCACAGGGGGCAGTCCTCTCTCCCTTCCACTTCACCCATTTTAGAAATGCACTTTTAAAATCCTATAAATAACACTCACATTTTGCCTGAGATTAAACAAAACAGTTGGTAATCAGATAACTGATTGACTAAATAGCTGTAGAAGTAAACTGGTAGCTCACAAAAGAATTTCCATACCAGATCTTCATTAAGGCTTCTGACAGCTGGCTCCATGGTAACATCTTTAGTTGCTGTCATCTGTGCTTCAATAGCTTTTTCTTGGATGTTGGTGAACACCTAAAACAAAACAGGATAAAAATGACAAAGTTCAGTTGTTAAAGCTGTTTACATGGCAAAGGTATTACAAGTTTGAATTCAAGACATATTACTAGTGTCAACTGACTTGCACAATTTTACGAATGAGCCGATTGAAGAGACCCATGAGCTGCGAACTTGGGAGATCAATCTCCTTTTCTAGATCGTCCACAGATTTGTGCTGCAATCCAATTCCCATCAGTAATGCCTGGAGAAGAACAGTCAGCCCATCAGTATCTAGGACATAATAATTAGCGATAAAAGGGACGACTGGGAAGACTTCAGGAGAAACCCACACACTGAGCTGCTGACAGGGACACGTCGCCAAGCTGCTTCAGAAAGAACATGCGTGCCACCGTTGGGATCAGGTCCATGACAAGGTGGTAGTCTACCATGCTTCTTGAATACAACTCCAGACGTTTGAGATCGTATGGGGTAAAATACACTGCCAGTTCAGAGCTGCTGAGAGCTGTTGAGATAAAAGGGGAGTCAGATCAGGTGTACTGCAGAAATCTGGGATATAAAGTCAGAAGAGTCTTACTGTTGGTCTCCTCCTTGGACTTCTTATTCTGCAAAATAGTGAGCGCCAGGCTTGGATGAAAACTGCTGAACTGGTAAGAAAGCAAAGCAAGGAAGCGCCGACGGAAATCTGAGAGGAAAAAAAAATTTAGAAAAGCAGTGTGATTACACAATCCAGTGCTCCTCAAAGTGCAGCCAAATTCACCTTTCCAGAAGGCAGCCAGCCACTGACTCTGCTCTGGGGTGTCATCTGTGTTAAGCTTTTTCAGCATCACGCAGGAGTGTTCTCCTGTCAGGTCATTCTGGAATTAAAAAAAAAAAAAAATCATACACATCAATAATAAGAGTTTTATGGCAATGCAACACAAAATGATAATTAACTTACCGGTGTCTGTCTTAAGTAGACAGGAGTGTAACCTGCTTTCTTCCAGAACCTGCAGATTTGTAAAGTTTTTAAAACCTTTAAAAATGCAGAAATTATTCAAAAACACTCCCCCCTTTTTTTTTCTCCCCAATATTCAACTGACTTGAGCAGCTGTGCCGTGAGGCCATAGGAAACTCCTAAATAGTCCAGTCGCTCCGCTCGCCTCTCACTGAGCTTCAGCAGCAGAGGAGGAAGCTCTTTACGTGGCGTGATTACCTCCTCCAGCAGACTCACAGCCTGAACAAACAGGTTCGGTCAGACATGCATCTTTAATCTGCCAGAAAATAATGTACCTCAGATGTTCTGAAAATAATCTGTCTTACTTCACTGCTGACAGAAGTTATTTTGATGTGATTTGAGTGTGTGCTCTCATCCATGGTGGGAAACTTGCCCTCGTAGTACATCTGCAACAGCTGAAGAGCTCTGGAGCCGTAGCCCATCTGTTAGACAGATTGATAAAGTTATGAACAGTGCTCTTCCATAAATAGTTTCAGCTACTTTTATTTCCCAAAACTATTGTCTAGAAACTTCCCCGGGGATAAACTTCTCTCTGGAAGACAAGAACTAAGAACACACACACAAAAGTTGTCTATCTTGCAAGAATCAAAGGGACAGGGATTTCCGAGAAAAGACTCCTATTCCTTATGGAAAACAGTCCTCAGTGGAGACAACTGTACTCTACAACCAGATGAATACAAACAAAACACAAAGCCTTTGCAAGTTCTTACCCCTTGGTAATCTGAATTAACAGCTATTCGCACCACTCGACCTCCAGACAGGCTGCCAAATTCTGGATCTTGAAACTGTGAGATGAAGAGCAAAGAATTCAACATTTCACTATGGAAACAGGAGCTGATGGTTTTGTAAATAGCTTTGTGACCAGTGTGTACCTGCTCTGACACAGTCCAGGGAATAAGGTCACCTGAGGCCTTCTTCCCTCTTGACAGACTGTTGAGAATGGACTGCTTCGATATTTCTCCTTCTAGACACACCTAAAAGACCCCCCCAAAAAAGATGTGCAAAAATCTAAATAAAATTCTGGTTTGTCACAAAAAACAAATGCAATTTCCACCTATGCAAACACTACCTGCACCACAGCGAGGACCTCTGGAAGTGAGTTCTGTGTGGGAGGAACAGGTGGCAGGAGGCAGAAGAGGTGGTGAGCTGGAGCATCGGACAACATCTGCAGGTCATTTGGGGAATTCTGGAAGAAGAAAAAAGTCAGCTAACAGAGAAAAAAAACCATCCATCTTCCATCTCTCCTGTGATATTATGCTCAGCAATAGTAAGAAAATAAATATTACCTTGTAATGTGAAGCCACATAGAGAGCCATCAGTCTTTGCAGAAAAGCCTCAGATGCTTTGTGGTAACAGAACAGCGTGTCTCTGTTCACATAATATCTGGACAGAGCGCGCTAAGAACACAACTTGCATTACTGAATTTATGAGAATTAAATACATTTTTATTTATAAAACACTTCATACATAAGTAGCATAAAGTGCTTTACATAATAAAATGCACACAAAAACATCTTTGCAAATAGAAATATTAAACATCGATTACAAATCCACACCTACTTTTTCTAACACACACAAACTCATACCGACACCATAACCATTTGGGCTGCAGTGCAGGGCCCCTAGACACCCAGACCACATCCATCCCCATGGCAACAATCCAGCAGACCAAGCAGGCAACGGTCCCAACGTGGAGGGTCCCCAACTGAGGAATACACTGAAGTAAAAAACGTTTAAAGTAGAAAACTAAATAAACCTAAAAACATAAAGAACAAATAAGTATGAAAAACGGGCAGTTTTTAAAAAAGTATATCAATAAGTAAAATAAAAAAATAATAAAATGTAGTACCCTAAAAAACCAACAACAAACAATTCAGTTAAACGCTAACTTAAAGAGTCTCTAACCTGTTGATGCTGTCCCCAGCGCTAACGTTCCATAGACGAGGACCGTAGTGGTAAAAAAAGAGGCCTCGCCGTAGGTTTTAGTCCTGACTTTAGGAACAACCAAAAGGTCGGTACCAGAGGACCTCTGGGTTTGCAAGGGCTCATAATCTAAAAGTAGGCCAGATAAATAAGAAGGCCCAAGACCATTAAGACATGTATAGAGAACAGGATTAAACTCAACCCTGAAACGCACGGCGAGCCAATGCAGCGATTTTAAAACTGGTGTAATGTGTTCCCGCCCTCTGGTCCTCATCAGAACTCGCGCTGCTGAATTCTGAAGCAACACATTTTTTGATTGGCGTTACAGTAATCTATTCTACTACAAATAAAAACATGCATCAGCACCTCAGTGCTGGCAAGTGCTTCTGAGAATGTAACTGTCAGGAAAGGATAGCTGCACTTTACAAGCTTTGGCTGATTCTGATAACAACTGGGAACTTTGACATTTTTGACTCCCAAAAAGGAAAACAACAAACACAGTCTAATGTTGCATTTCCTAAATGGTAATAAAAAAATTTCAACTTATGTTCTGTATTTTGTGTAATTTATGAAAAAAGTTATAATATCAACATGCGCAAGATCTTTATCACTATATTGCAAAGACATTTTGATTTGGTGGATTAAATGCGAGCTGTTTTCCACTTTGTTCTGCATTGGAGTATGTTTACAACAAACCAGCATGCAGAGGTGCAAACGTAAAATGCAGCTTTTAAAAGTGTCCCTTACTGGATGAGATTATGCAGTTGCTTAAAAACATTTGCAGGTCTGCAGTTTTGTGTTCTTACTAAGCCTTTAGCCATCCTTTTCTGAAGGATGCAGAAAGAGGGCATTTCAAAAATAAAACTCATGTTTAGGAAAATAACACCAGATTAAAATCTAAGAAAATGAAGGATACAGGTCACAGGTCTGTGGAAGTGGGCAGCCAGAAATGAGTCTGGGAATACTGAGACAGTCGAGACAGAGCAGCTCATTCAGCCACCTCTCCATCGGGTCACCTGGAGCGTATCGAATAGACTCGTGCAAAGAAACTTCGTGAAGAGTGCGAGCTGTGGATGGACACAGGCACACTATAAGAAGACAAATAAAAACTAAGACTGCATTAAAAAAAAAGAGGCTGAGATGCCTACCTGCTGATAGTCTGGCAGTGTTGGTGCTTCTGTTCTCTGCTGACATGTTCTGCTGACTCTCTGCACTCTGCTGCCTCAACTGCTGAATCAGTTTGAGGGAAAGAGAGCGTCCAGTACCTTCATACCTGCAGAGATTAAAAAAACCCACAACATAACAAATAAACAGTATAATCAGTGAAGGCACTTTTTAAATAAATAACCTTTATTTATTATTTTGCAAGTAAAAACAAAAATTAACTGACTGGAGCTTCTCAAATGTACATCTAGTTTCTAGCTGTCTTAGGCTTTGCTGGTTAAGAGGAAGGTCACTTTTTTTTTTTTTAAACACATCAGTAGTGCAGCTTTCACAATGTTCTGATATAGACACAATTAAAAGTGTTTTTTAATTAAATAGTTATTACTGACCCGTTGATAGTGGAGGCCATGAAAACCAGATAAGGACCCAGCAGGTTCTTCACAAGAGGAAGAGGGATGGCTGCAGCCTCATCGATAATCAGCAGCTCAGCCTGACCCAGCTTCACTGCATCACCAGGGTGGACGTACTGATAGCCATGGTAACAGCATGGTCACATGTGTGTATTACGCTTTTTTATTTTTTTAATAAAGAGGAAATAAAGGAGCGTTCGGATCTCTGTTACCTGAATTGTCTGACGATGTTCTTTGAAGATATTCACCCGTACAACAGCTTTGTTGAACTCTGGATTCAAAGACTGGATAATTTCATAGTCTAGATGCTCCTAAAAAAAAAAAAGAAAAGAGAGATTGAAGTACTTGTGTTGTCACAGAATAAATAAATACAAAAAAGAGGGAACAATGCTACCAAAGTCTACCTGATACTGCAGTGCATCAAAGCCTTTGAAGATGAATTCAAACATTGTGTGAAGGTTGTCTGGACTTGGTGAGGTTACAAAGATGTTTGAGTAGCTGAATGAAAGGAGGGAAAATAGTGATCCCTATAACATACAACTGCAGAGGCAAAACCCTTTAGTATTTTATGACATTAAAAACTAGTGTTTACCCAAAAGCCACAGCCCCAGCAACAGCCAGCCCCATGGCAGCAGACTTGCCTCGACCTCGGGCAGCAGTCAGAGCCACGGTGCTCCTCAGCGTTTTCTCTGATATTGCTTCAATAAACTTCAGCACTGCCTTTGCCTACAGAACACAAACTTTTAAAATGAGAACTTGCACATAATTTATCTGAATCAGTTATCAGAGTCTTTGTTGAAAAATAAAGTTCAAGCTCAATATGATTCAGTATATGTTAGTCTATTAATTTTATTGGTGCAATATTAATGGACAGCTAATGTTTGTAGCATTTGAGCAGCTGTGACCTGGTCCATGGTCCTGCAGGAATCCACCAACACACCAACAGGCTGAGTATCCTGAAGGGACTCTTTCAGATCCTTCAGCTCTTGCTCTCGGGGAGACAAACCATCCTCCTGAAGGGGAGAGTAAGACATGTCAGAGAAGAGCGTACATGCCAACAATCCTTATACCAAACTATAAACTCTAACATGACAGAGCACAGAAAATTAGAGCATTTTCAAATTAATTTAAGCTTATCAGATTTATTGTAAATCAATTTCTGCTGATTAGCTGATCAGTTTAACAGTTAATGGTTTCCACTGTAGCGCAGGCACCTGACTCTTTGGAGGGACTGGTTTGATGTTTGCCATGTTGCTGGAGATCGGCAGGATGTTTAGTTGGTCATCAATAACAACACAGTTTTTACAAGATGCAAGTGACAGGATAAACCTAAAAAATATATACACGTAAAAATATTGTTACTTTTTGTTTCATTTGCCAAATGTGCTCCAATAATAAGTATAAAAACACCAACCTCTCATTGAACCTGCCAACTACATCCTGATGAGCCTCAGTCCTGTATCTTGAGTGCACGTCCTGGAGGGAAACTGGTTGCTTTGATCATCTGAGCATTAAAATTAGTGTTGATTTAAAAGAACAAGGCTTACCATGGTCATTGTGTACAGCTGCTTGAGAGAGTTCATTGTTCGGAGCAGAATGACGACTATACCCCCTCCTTCAACCGTCTCAATAGTTCTTGCCAAAAGGTTTGGAGTAAGGGCTTCAAAATCCTTTGGGGCAATTAAAAAAACACAACTAAAGACTGAAAACACCACAGATATTAGGAATAAGCTCCATGTCTAACTACAGTTGTAATGTCTTCTTCTTCCAAATATGTCCTCACCTGTAAGACACACATGCCATAGGTGTTTCCCAGGATCTTGTGTGTCTCATTGTAATAACAGTAGCGAATGTTGGTGGCGGCGATGAAAAGCTCAAATGGGTTGTCCTGATTCAGATTCAGTGTGCCAGTTTTAATCTTCTTCTGCAGCTGTCTCATGCGCTTCTTTCGATTGCTGTTTTAGACATATTTACCAATCAAACCTGTGCCTATTTTTCAACGAATCAGATAGAAACTTAATATCTAAGAGGAGTTCACACTCACCTGCTGAAACCCAGGTCTTTTTTGTAGCACCAAAGTACTGAAGGCCGAGCTCTGACTGCAGCTTTAGACAGCATATGATGAAGGATCACAACCTGGAGCAGAGGACAGACTGTTATGCTGCTTCCAGCAAAGAAATTGGCGCGCATCTGCTAAGAATTTAACCTTCAGTTTTATAGTCTGAGAGGATAGGAGGTGATGCATTACCTGATCTCTCCCGCGATCTCCCACCACCACAAACATGGTCCGGTGCTGCAAAACGACACCATTCTCTATCTGGACCCGAATACGGTTGTCTACCTTTTTGCGGACTGTTGCCATAGTTTTCCTGCTACAAAAAGAAACCAGAAATATCAAAAGCAAATACTTGTTCCACAGTAAGACTACAACGGTTACGTTTAATGCCTACAAGGCGCCGTTAGAAAAGATAAACAGGAGCTTAGTTACAGCCTCAAAAGATGGCAATTTTTCTGTCAACAGAGAAGAACAACACGAGGACGGAAAACTGCACAATAAAATCGGCAAATGCTCCCGCTTACCTTTTACTGGAGATAAACTGGCTGTGATTAGATATTTTTTTCTTTTAAAAAATTATCAAAGAAATCCAACTAATGGCTGAATTTACTTGCCAGCCATCACGCTGTTGATACACTCACGTGTAGACAGTTCATGAAGGACCCCGTGTATGACGTCAAAACCCTGCGACATTTTCCAAAAAAAGTTTCTTGTAGGACTTGTGACATATTTAAGTAATTTCCCCCGTATCTCTTTATATCTTACTATATATATATACTGTAATTTATAATACAATATAACGTCATTCTGATGTAGTATAGTTGCAAATATTTTAATTTGGGTTTCTGGTGTGTGCTGCGGTTCGCCGAAATTAATTTCTGGCCTCTACTTTTTAAACTATACTATAACACAAAGGGTTAGGGCAATTCTTCACAACTATATAAAACATCTTACAAAGTAATTTAATTTAAAACAGAAGCTACCATGGAACCCGAACACTTGGGGCTTTTCGTTTTTTTTTTTTTTTTTTTTGCCGGTTAATCGCCTTTTCAGAGAACATGCAATGAGTACTTGGACAATGAACTGTTTAAACGTTGAGAAAAAAAAATCTAATTATTTTCACCAGTGAAGGCTACCCACACCGCAATGTTCCCGATAATCCACTTATTTGGGTACAAGTCATGAAATGGGAGTTGTCAGATTAGCCTGTAGCAGCTTTTCCTAAATATTCAACAAATCCACTAAAATTCTGACAATAATAGAAGGTACATCAGTTTCAGAATAGATACATACATAAAAAATATATTAGTACAGAAAACTTTCTGGTTACATAAAGAATATACAGTAACCCTATTTAACCGTTTCATTAGAAAAATAAACAAAAAGCTTAAGCAGGAAGCACGAGTATTCAACACAACTTTATTGAAACTCTTGAAGCGACATCAATTTACAAACAAGATAACAGGGCATCTATTGAACAAAAATGCTTTGTTTGGAACCAAAATGACAGAAAAGAACTGAGAAAGGGAAATAAATTCCTGTGATTTGGACCAGCAGTAGCAGGTGATTTTTTTTTTTTTCATAAAACAAAATAACTTATGAACTCTTTCAAGTTTACAGGACTATTGATACACACGGCTTTTGTAAATCAATGATTGGATCTACAGCTTACCTTGTGTTTTAGACTTTAAATGATTTGTTTTCCATATCAAAGCAGACATTACTTTGATTAAACAGACAGGAAAATACCACTGATGTAGAATGAGGAAAACGGAGCGAAAGTGAGTAGGGGCAAATGCTGTCTTAAGATTTCAATTTTCAGTGTGGACCAGCTTATTTAGTCACAGTCATTATGGAAGGCCATTTCATGATCGCATAGCTTGTGTGCTGCCTCTTGACACTCCTCTGGGTCCCTGGCCAGCTCCACGCTTATAGTTTTGTTGGTAACCGTCCTTGAGCAGTAGCAAAGAAAGAAATATATTAGGATCTGAACCAATAGACAGCAAAATTGTTTTAACAAAGTCTGTGAAGATTGAATGCTTTTGTTATACCCTCTGATAATTTCCATTTGAGTAGTCCCGTGGTGTGTTGAACTGAGTCTGTCCATATCCAGAGTTTGGAGTGTTGGTGAAAGATGGGCGATAGCCGTCATAGCCACCTGGAAATACAAAAGACTTAAATTTATACAGCTCAATTACAAATCAATAATCTCAGTATCTGAAACTGAAATTTGCCAGTGCATTATGTCAAAAAGCTCTTACTGAATTTTTAATACCTCTACCAGCCTATACAAAACATAAAAATCTCATAATTCATACTGGCTGCAGTTTCAAAATCCTAGATCTGCTGAAAACTCAACCCTAGGGCTTAGATTCGCAAAGAGCTAATACCGTTATACGAACACGGCTTTAGTTCGACAGACAGATAATTGCTCCACAAAAATAAAAACTGTAGGGCGACCATGAACTGGGCTGTGCTTGAGCAACTGGGTCATGTCTTGAAGATGGAAACTGCAAAAATGCACACCAAATGAGAACAAGACCAAGAAAAGCCAGACTTCTCTATGACTGATATCTAAAACCTTAACTTAGTGTCTGAAGGGGGAATTCTACCAAACAAATTCTGACTAAATCTTTACAGTTTGATCCAACAACATTAGGTATCACTTTAAACATGTTACAAGTCAGAAATATGTGCATGACATTAACAGAATTACATGCATTACGGGGATGTAATCAGATTAAACAATTGGTCATCAGCAAGATGGTATCATTTGAAAAAACAGTCTTAACATGTCTAAACCATGTTTTTCTTCTTCCATTGTTAAGTGCTGTAAATGAGAAGTCTACCATGTACTGGGTCAAGAGCTGATAAGAGACATGCACACACACACTTGTCAGCAAAGAGCCAGTAATAATAATAATAATAAAAAAACAAAAACAAACAGGAAATACAGGCTAACTGCCCTTACTACTGTCAGGTGCAATAGGACTTTCACTTAAAAAGCCAGAGTTCTTCTTTAGCTAACTGAAACTAAGGTAAGAGGTATTTCAAACTAATCCTCTGTTTCACACAACCAGTGTGTTCAGGGTTAAACACTGGTATGGCAAAATAACAAGCTGATGAGCTACATAATTTAGATTTTTATTTCCTACCTCTGACACAATGTAACTTGTGCACCAGGATGTTTAATTTCTCCTGCAGTAGACTAATCTAAACTACATAAAAACACAATATACATGTAACAACCAACAATAGCGTGGGATGGTAAATATTAATGTTAACGTCTAGCAGCAAGTGAGTGTGGGATGAACCACTTAGTGCAAATGGCAGATATGGATCATGCCCATGAATCCGGTACTGAGTAGTTGATTGTTCATGAGTCCGATACAAAGTTATTTAGTGTTCATGAGTCTGATGGCAGAGAGGAAGAAGCTGCCCATATGGTGGGAGGTTCTGGTCCGAATAAACCGTAGCCTCCTGCCTGAGGGGAGAGGGACAAACAGATTGTGTCCAGGATGAGAAGGGTCAGCTGCGATCTGACCTGCATGTCCCTGGGTCCTGGAGACATACAGGTCCTGGAGAAATGGGAGTCTGCAGCCAATCACCTTCTCAGCGGCACACACAATGCGATGCAGTCTGTGCTTATCCCTGGAAGTGGCTCCAGCGTACTACACGGTGAAGGAGGAGGCGAGGATGGACTCCATGATGGCCGTGTAGAACTGCACCTTATGCCGGGCAGCTTGATTTTCCTCAGCTGCCACAGGAAGAACATCCTCTGCTGGGCCTTTTTGATGAGGGAGCAGATGGTTGGCTCCCACTTGATGTCCTGGGTGATGGTGGTGCCCAGGAAGTGGAAGGACTCCACTATGGAGATGGGGCAGCCAGTGAGGACGAGGGGGGACTGTGGGGCTGTGACTTTCCAGAAGTCAATGATCATCTCCACTGTCTTCTGGGCGTTCAGCTCCAGGTTGTTGTGGCGGCTGATAGAATCTTTTTTCTATTTACATTAAATAAATTATTTACTGCACTATTCCATGCAGGTTTGTGCCATGACTTGTTTTTGTGAGTTTTTATTCTAACATGCCTTTAAGTTTTTTATTTATGTAGCTGCTGCACACTTGAATTTCCCCCTAGTTTAATAATGTATATATCTGTCTACCTATCTGTTTAGTTTTAATGCCACTATTACAATAACTGTAAAGATCCCGTGTAAAGAGAAGTTACGGTGCCAGCTCTCCAGCCTCCCAACTGGAAGGTGTTAATGTTCGTCCCCAGGGGGGATTTGAACCCTAGTCTCCCACATGGGAGACTTATGCTCTACCAATTGAGGTAACCAGCCGCCGATGCACAGCGCAAAGCTTGAGACTTTATAAGATGAAAGTAGACAGTATGATGCTAAATGGAGCTTTTACTTCCCCGAAATGATTTTATTTGATTTCACAGTTCTGTAAAACCAGACGGCATTTTTCACTGTTTTCTATCAGCTGATTGCTGACGGTGACGTCATATGCTCGGTCTAGAGATCTGAGGCGCAGATAAAACCAAATGCAAATTGTGTAAATTCTTCATGTCAATAACTTTACATAAGAACAGGCAGCCGATAAGGTGTTAAAAGCCCCACCACGAGACCACGTCCCAACGAACATTTTTGTAGCCTGGTCGTTCTAGTGTTAAATTTCAACTTTCATTTATGGCATAAGTTTAGTGCTAGCTCTGCTAATAAGCTACAGCTGATAACTGCTGGACTGCCAAAATGACCCCTGTGGTGGCTGCTGCTTTAGAATTTTTGTGCAAAAAACATCTGATAAGACGAATTTCACTCACTTGGCATACAAATCCCACAAGAGTTAAAACCATGAATGTACTCCAAATAATAAACAAACATGGCTTTTTCTGAAAACTGGTTCCGTCCCATCTGAACATACCACGACTAAGAAATGCTGCTGATAAAAGTCAAATTCCATTTTTAAAAGAAGTAGAAGTAAAAATAATTGGTGGCTACAGGTGTGAACTAACCTCTGAATCCATTCGAAGAGCCTCTATAGCCATTGATCATTCCCCTGGTGTTGCGGGGTCCACCACGAGGCATGCCTCTGCTGTTGTAGAAAGACTGGGTCTGCCTGCCAAAGCCTGGGCCCTGCTGGGAAGGTTGCTGATGGCCTCCAGACTGGTCTTGTGAATGGAAGGCACCAACTACTAAAGATAAATGTGGTTTGGTGCCCCAAACCAGACAAGTCATATTTCTGTTAACGTCAAAGATAATGTATTTGAAAAAGTAAAACAACTCTAAAAATCTGCCCACCAGACGGTAGTTGCTCTGACTGCATCTCCTGCTGCTCCACAGGATGCTGTGACTGACTATTGAAGGCCTGGTTGTAGCTGTTCTGGTACTGGCCGGCCTGGTTCAAGGCCTCTGTCTCATTAGCTGGCGGGACCGGAGCATTTAGGTTGAACACCTGAGGAGTGAACAAAGGACACATTGTGTTGAAGGCAAAAGCAGAAAAAGGTCAGAAGCTCATTAGGTGTGCAGTCTCTAACTAGTCATTTACGGCAAGTTTCTGCTTACCTACAAACCCACAGAATTTAAGTGTGATGAAAGCACACTTAGAAATAAAGCCGTTAATGTAATACTGCTTTTACTTCACCAGAGGTCATACTGTGCTGCAAGAAGCAGTTTTATCCACATGACAAGGATAATACTTCAGTATGACTTAATTTAAGGCTGATCACCCTCCAAGTTGACAGGGACTGCTGCAGAATGGCATGTAAACTGTAAATGCTACAAAAATACAATCGTGTGTAAGCAAAAATGCTCCACAATGCAATCTAACCTTTATGTTGTCCCTTAGAAACCAAGGAGAAGTGCTCCTCTCTGTTAGATTTGGTTGAACAACATGGAACAACAAACTAAACATTAAAAATGTATTTCCCCACCCAGCATGTTATTTGAGCACAGTCCCAAGGTCACAAATTTTGGGCTGCAAATGGACCATCGCTGATGGGCCCTATTCGGCTTCAGCAGGTGATGACATTAATGTCGCGCAGGCCCATACAGCCAATCAGATAAGGCGGCAGTTTACATTTTCTTTTCATAGGGTTGCAGTTAAGGGATTGTTTAGGTTTGTTTTGCTTTTAACGTGAGAGACTGTTGCGGCATTTTAACTGAGAAATAGGAAGTGAGTGTCATCACAGCCTTACTGTCTGCATTGACTGGAATGGAGCTGCGTTGACATTGATGCCACTGCTGTGAGGAGCTTTGGAAACAGGCTGGAAAACCTGCGTCTGAGAGGCAGGAGGGAGAGCTGTGGAGGGGGAAGGCTGTTCTGATGACAACGACATGGAAGTCTGTTGCAGAGGAGAGACAATACACATTGCATTTAGAGTTTGGAGGAATATATTGGCCTTCGCTGATTGGCTAAATCTGTAACTGGTTTATTTTTCAAGGGAAACTCAGTTTATTTGGCTGCATCAGGAACTTAAGTTAATAACTGACAAGTAAAGCACAATTTAAAGCATCTACCAACAGTAATCTGCTCCACCTTGTCTGTGCACTGAACTTTTTTGCCCTACTGCTGTCAATTTATCACAGATAATTGACACAAAATCATAGCATGTCATATGTCAGAGCTAGCATCTATGTAGCAAATGTCATCCTCGTGTTCATTTCAAAGCTGCAAAGTTTGTGGAATCTAGATTCCCTCTGCCAGAGGAATAAAAAAAAAAAAAGGAGTATTACCAGCAATGTTTGCAAAGGTGAAAACTGCTGCAAGAGGTTATACTTGCTATTGATTATTTTAGTATAAATTAAAATAAATTAAAATATGTGATTTTTGTAACATGCTCTATAGACCCTTTCATGGCCTTCGTAATCAGTGATGTCACTACTGTATCCGGAGGCAAAAAAAGAGGAAAGCACATAAAAAACACTTTAGAAACAAGCTATCTCAAGTGTTATTACGACTTAAAAATATCACCTTGTGTGTTTGGGTGCCAGAATAAGAGGAAAAACATTCCTGGCAGTAAAGTTTTTTAGGATACCAGTTCAGAAAAAAAGACAATTATAGCTGAATGCAGTAAGACGAAAGGACAGGACAGACGATAATCAACAATTCTTGTATTTGCAGCGCACACTTTATATCAGGTAAGATAAATGTAATGTTAAGTGATTGTTATCGAGTCCAAATTAACAAAATTGTACATTATAAAGGAAAATGTTGGATATATAACGTTGCCTTTATCAGCACATTAGCAAGCGCATAAATGCTAAACTTTAGACCGCAGCACACAAAGATCAGGACATAAATGGATGAATTTTATTATTTGAACGTGGCTATTTATGACGTAGTTGTAAGCATCCAGTGATTTATATGGTTTGAGCTTCTTTTTGCTGTACACACATGGTGTCTTGATTAGATACATGTAGATGTCTGGCCACTCCACCGTCGTCAGTCCCTAAAGATCTTTATGCCACTCCTGTAAGATGTAGGGATCAGCCAGCCTGCTTCCATCTAATTTTCTAAAGTCGCTGTCACAGTCCCGTAAAGTGAGTGTCTGTACATATTCCGAGTTCCGAGACTGAACTACTTGCTTAAAAACCCTCCATTTACTAAAATGCCACTGAAAATTGTTAGCTGCCACTTGATAACATAGCTTCTAGCCTCTGCTTTTGCATCCAGGCTAAGCTCCGCCCACCAAAAACGTCACGTTCGCAAACTTTGAAATGGTCTATTGTTACTGTGTTTGCTTGAAATTACATGTAGAAAGTGGGGAATGTTTGTGTCCAGTACCAGTCACACATCTCCATGAATGTGGATGTTGACAGTAATACATTGGAAAAAGTCGCAGACACAGATAGAAGAATTTAATTATGTTCTGTGGCTATTTTGACAGTGGAATTGAACTTTTAAACTAGGCAGACCAGTGCAACTTGTAATTATGTCCCATAGTGTGGGTGAGGGTGCTCTTGACACATTCCAGAGTCTGGTCCTCCTGGTCCCTCTTGTTCACCTCAAAGAGCTTTAGTACATTATTTAAAACAAATAAGTGAAACACCCCTGTGACCCTATAGCCCCACATTTCTGATGAAGACAGGATGAGAAATGTCATACTGAAAAACAAAGACCTTCTCCATCTGATGTGAAATACAGAATAAGGTTAATACACTGCTCAAAAAAATAAAGGGAACACTAAAATAACACAACTATTCTTATTAAACACTTTGTTCCTTACATAGTTGAATGTGCTGACAACAAAATCACACAAAAATTATCAATGGAAATCAAATTTATTAACCCATGGAGGT
>JBAMHW010000010.1:20418794-20438168 GCA_037177495.1 Rhadinocentrus ornatus | reverse complement strand
CTTACTATATATATATATATATATATATAGTAAGTTGAACAGAACCCACATAAAGACGTTCTGATCATGACTGCCCTCTAGTGGCAGACAGAACACATGCAATACTCATTTCATTTATTTATTTTTTACCTGTCCTGTCCAGCATCAAAGCAAGCAGAATGAGAGGTCCCCGTTACCCTCCGCCTTCCTGCTCCTGACTGTTTATGAAGTGTGTGTTGTTTGCAATTAAAATTGAGGGGCAGTGATCACATTGTGCTGGGAGTGAGGCCACCTTTGTGGCCCCAACCGCCAAGCACTTCATGGCACGCCCTTCAGATGTTGTTTTTGCAATTAAAATGAGAGGCGAGTTGCCACTGGGTGCAGCCGAGGAGGCCACTTAAATGGCCCCCTCTGCTCCACCCCGCATAGCGCACACACCTAAGTCCCTACGTGTGTGTGTATTTGTGTGAGAGAGAGCGGGAAAGAAGAGGGGTCTGGTGATGTGACTCCAGAGGGAAGCAAATTTCCTTCTGGATTCACATCATGATGGTGACCCTCATGTGGCATGTGGCTCCCCGGGAGGTCCCCCAGGGCAAGACAGGCCAGGAGCAGCCGTCCCCCACGACCGGGTCATACAGCGACAGCAGCCAATGAGCTGCCACCAACCCCGAAAGGCACCCACCCATAACTCACCCAGGTGTGTACCTGTTTTAATTGTGTTGTTTGTTGTCTTTATAAAGCTAGACACATCAAATGATCAAATCAAATGAGAACGACATATTAAACCACCATATTTTAAAAATTTTAGATTTTGCTTTAGTTAGTTGTTTATTTTAGACCACGTGTCAGGAGCGGTCTGCCTTATCAAATGTAGTAGTTGCAATAAATTTGAAAACTTTTTCATTTTCAAGCATGTAATTAGATGTTGAATAGACTGGATGAACACATTTTGACCCTACAATGGACTGGCAGCTTTTCCAGGGTGTACCCTGCCTCACATCTAGTAGCTGCTGGGCTAGGTTCCAGAAACCCCCAAAGCTCTGCCTTGGAATAAGCAGCTATAAACAATGATGGATGGATGAATGAACACATTTCTGTCCAGGTACAGGACAGAGCATGTTTGGAGAACATATGGAAACTAGTTTTAGCCACAAGAGGGCACTAAATGATTTAAATACTATGGTTGCTTATCTATTACAGAATGAAGATTTACACAACAAACTCCTCCAAAATGAATAATAAATTGTAGGTTGGTAGAAGTATTTGTAAATGAAGCCATGATGCTTTGAGCTGTTACATTATTTCTTTTTCTATTTACTGTCTGTCTTCAAAGCTGGTCCACATGTTTTTGTTCTCTCCTTCATGATTGCCAGCTGTCATCTCACTGTGAACTGGTCACAAGGCGTGCTCTTCCTGCACTATTCAACACCCTCCTGTCTTCCCTAGTTATCTTTACAAGCTCTACATCAATAGCTCTAATCAATGAACTAGTATTAAGCTGCCTGGTCCGACTATTCTGAGAGAGGCAGCCTTAGCAAACATTAAAAAGAAGTTGAAATATATGACAGAGAAACAGTTTGCACCAAAGAAGAAAGAGAAACGGGAGAGGTGGGTTTAATGGGAGAGGGATGAGCACAGAAGCTTCAGGATGATTAGCCGAGTCTGACAGTAGTTTATTTACAGATAAGTGGGGGAAGGAAGAAACAAAAAGAAAAACAAGAAAAAAAAACAAAAAACACCCAAGCTAAGATTGCGTTAATGTTGAAAGAGATACTTGTTGGGAAACTAACGAGTTTTCCCACAATAGAGATGGGAATATACTGAAAAGGCACACAGAGGAATACTGGGTCTTTTCTCATTTGGAGGTCTGTTGAATTTCCAGCATTAAGCAATGCTTGAGGAATGGTGACATAGAAAGAACAACTATGTGGTGGTCTCACCAACAAATCAGCTCCATATTGAACACCAGGCCTAAGATGTGTGTGGAAACATGACATGTTAACTGGCTGGGCAAACAGTTTTTGAAAGCAATCATCATGATACAGAACAGTTACTCTCAGGTTTGTTAACATACATTTGCTTTATGCTTTTAAACAGTAATTGCAAATATTTAAATATTTTAGAAACTTTCCTCATGATATGCATTCTCAAAAAAGTGAAAAGCAGGAAAGAAGCAATTAGAGGTGACAAAATGCAGAGGCAACCATAAATCTTGATGGGAGACAAATTAAAGGACAAACTTGGTTAAGTCCAAATGTTGAACCCAAAGCTATGTAATGTCACATGCTGGCTTCTAAGATACAACCATCCATCCACGAAGACCAGCCACTGAATTATCTGATGAGCATGATAATGATATGTGCATGCAATGGGCTTTGCAGTTGCTAAATCTCAACTAAGCTGAGCATTTATAGATGAATTTGGACCAAAGTATTTGATGCATTAAAGGCCATTTTCCACCACCATCACCTCTAAAAGTATGCTATTAGTCCAAAAGAGTCTCAGTGGCGAATAAATCAAGCAGCTATTCCCCCAATTTCCTGATTAAGAAAAGCATACCCTTTTAAACGAAGAATCCAAATATTTACATTTAGGCTTTTGGATAATTTCAATATGTGCTACAACAGGTTTACATATAAGCTTTAAATGTTCTGCTCTATGGTTTTGTTACCATTGGACTGAGCATGCAGGTGAACTGTTCTCCATTTCTTTTCAGCATTTATGCTTATTGTTAACTTCATATTTAATTGACAGATCTGAGGACAGTGTTTATATCCTAATTTAATTCTCTTCTAAATATAAGTGTATTTCCCCAAAACATGCACCTATTTCATCGTAAGGCTGAGTAGTTCAGTCTGTTATGAAACTTTGTAACAAAAATCCAGTGACAGCCAAATGCAAGTAACAAGATGGTACAACTATACTTATACAGTGTTTTGAACAATCAAAAGCCAATCTCCAGAACTTCTAAACTGAATGTTGGGCTTAGAGAAAGGTGTTGTTCTCTTTATGCACTGCTCTGCGGGGAGTTCACTGAGTTTAATATAACTGCTGCTGAGAGTAGGGTAGGTCTCATCTCACAATATTCACACAGTTCTGGCCTGCAAGGAACCCTCAGCATCAACCAAGTAGCCTGCGTTCCATTGACTGCGTCTCTATTCTGCTGGCCTGTAGCCTGAGCTTTCCCAGAGCACTGTGCTGACTTGCACTGCACCCTAAACAGAACTCAATAAAGCCCTGTGCCTCTTTTGTCATCCCTACCAGCTGTACACAAGGCCAGGAGTGTGTTGCTTTGTTTGTGTGCTGAAGGAGGCCTGTTTCATCTCCAGTACCCAGGTCAGAGCCATGCCGTATGGGTAAACCTAAAAACATCCAGCTGTGTGAGCATGGAAACCAATAAGACTTTCTCAGAAAAAAACCACAGCAACTTGCAGCTTGTTTTTATCAAATAGCTTGCCCCACTGAAAGTACCAGCGCAACTTAACCTTGCTCTGGTGCAGTGTGTGTAGTCAGCAGCAGATGGCAGTTCCTGCCCAAGTGAGAAGAAAACTTGTGTGAGTATGTATGTGTGAAATAACTGACAAGCATATTAAGAGGACGCTGGTTTCCATATGGATGCCAGCTCTTGTGGAGATTGATTCAAACTGAACTGAAAGTGTTGGGAGTTATATTCAAAGCACTACAGACATGACTGAGAATTCAACAACACCTACAAAAGAAGATGTGGTCAGACAATTATCTGCAGCACCACAATGATTAATCACAGCATGGCCTGTCGGCGTCAAACCCATCTGAAAAAATGAGGCAAGTGCTATTGATCATGCCCGCCTTGGGTTTCACTTACACTCACATTTTATCAGATGGAGCTAATTAGGAACATATTCAGTCAGCGGTCCTGAGAGATGTGTCTGTCAGGAGTCACATTCCTGCTCCGATTCTCTGATAGCCCATAGCGCCTGCAGTCTGGATGGAGGACAGGCTGTAGGAGTAGATTTTGGGGGGTTGGGGTTGTGGTAGTCTGCATGGCAGCACATTTAGATCTACTTAGGTGAATTATATGCTTGCATCCTTAAACTCTCGTTGGGCATGTCGCTTGACTGGATTAAATATGTGCTGAAGATTAATTGGACAAATAAAACTTTTAGAGTCCAGAAAAAACTCCACAACTAAGCAGCTCTGTCTTGATTTTTACCCCAGCTTTTCTGTTTGACATCATGTGTATTTAACGCATAACATGATGAATTTTGTAATTATTGCGTTGTGTACTGCTTTGGCCTGGAGGCCGAACAGGAAGTCTGAGGGACTAGCACAGTGGATACAGTAGGTAAACTCATGACATTACAAGTGAAAAGACCCACACCAAACATGCCATACAAGTAAGGGGATGTAACTATAATCAGTATAGTGATCTGACTCTGTCAAACTTCTCTAAAATTTAGATTACTGGCTGATATTGTTTTGCTTACGCTGACAATACCGTTTAATCAAAACTCAATGATTTACAAATCAATATTTTGTGTATGTAGTGTTTTGACAAAACTAGCCAGCTACTGTCTGAGGCATTATCCACAGACTCCTACATAAATGACAAAGACACATAAGCTATTTCCCTTAACTTTGAAGTTATTAAAAAAAAAAAAAAAAATGATGTCAGCATTTTTCACAGCTGAAACAGGTTCTCATAGTTTTGCAATTTCTAAAGGTTTGTTTCTAGTCTGTAATTAATCTTTTCAGTGATTTATAAACATTTTGTATCATAAATGCAGAGATGTTTGTCGTTTTCAAATGTAATCTTTTTAAGTAATGTCCTAGTACTAATTGATTAGGATATCCTACAGAGTCAATTTAGTATAAGTTTCTTATGGCATAAAATCTTTAGATCTGTGATACACAGACAGATTTTTTTTAAAGCAACCTGTAATATGTATTTTACATGTGTTTCTTTAGCTTTAAGTAATTTTTCTCTTTAAAATGGTCCCCATATGTTAAGCAGCTTACTTGGTTTCTGATTGACCAACTACACACTGCACAAGAGGCTCTGAAATGGGTTGGAGAAAAAGGAATATTGTCAAATAATACATGTGACTGCATGTTGAGATCACATAGAATGGATTAGAAAGAATGATCACAGAAATTATGAGCTACATAACTCCAAAACCACTGACTTGTGTTTTCATGGATGAATGGCTAAGAAAATGAAGCAGCATGACAGATGAAAACCATCTAGGGGGTTCTGTACAACCACGAGTGAGTGAGTTCGGTGTGACAGGTCAAAGGTGAAGAGCGAGTCGATTGTTGTAAAGAGTACACCTGTCATGCAAAGTAAAGAAATGATTTTCATAACTGAGAACTTTGTAATTTATTCTCTCTAACATTTGGATCCTTGGTAATCCTGCAGTTATTAGTTTTCTGGTGATTGATTGCTGTGATTTTTTCTCAGTCAGCCAACTGTCTCCATTTTCTCATTAAAACACAAACAAGCATGCATGATATATTCCTTCTAGACCCATTATTCCTGTGACAATAGGTAAGCTCTTGTACTCCATATCACAGGAACCACATATTTTCAGATGTGCGCTATTCAGATGAGCATAAAAAGAACCTTCTGGTATAAATCTAAATTTGACACCTGGCTCCTTCTCATCAGACATCAGTGAAAAGCCAGACCGTTACCAGCAAGCAGACCGTGGCAGTATATTTCTCTTTCAAGCAATCAGTGATGGAAACTCCAATTAAGGTGGTGAAAAAAGGTGGCTACTGCTTTTAAAACATCAGTGCAGATGTGCAGGTAAGTGATCATGCGGCAAACCTTGGCTACACAGCGCCTGCCTTAGTGCAATTTCCGTCTCTAATTGGACTTCCCACGCAATGCCTGCTTCCAATCACTGCAGGCAGACACTCTGGCAGGATGGTGGACTGCAATTGGACAGACTGTGAAGGACTAAATAAAATTTATATTAATAATTTACAGGCTCCTCTTTTCATTGGTGAAAAGATTAAAAATACTCCACTGTAAGTAAAATTCCCTCATTCATTAGTTTACTGATTTCTAAGTACTGAACTACTAACAGCAGTACAGTGTATGTCTGTGATTGTATGCTATGCAGTATTTTTCTGTGGCTACTCAAGATGTTATGTTGATTTTATACATTTGGTGGCCTCACCCTGTAATTACTCTGTCTATTACAGATAAACAATTAACAGTTAAAGTTGCTTTTAGTTGCAGCTTTTACGTTTAAGATTTTAGTTATAAAACATGCAATTAGCAAGGTAATCATATGTGAAGTGTTGTGAAGCAAATGATATACAGATGACAGATATCTTACTTATTTATGTTGCACATTTACTTGAATAAATCCCCACTGTAGGTTTTTACAACTGATTTAAATATTTTAATATTGATTAAATGTTATAAAGTCTGTATCATTAACAGCTGTAGTTCCTTGTGGTAATACCACCCACCATAACATCACATATTTGTGCCTCATGGATTGTCTACACCTGTTGTTCTACATCTTGCTCTAATGCTGAAGTTCTGGCAATGCCATCCTCGGTTCAGAATTTCTCTCGTCTTTTGGATTCCTTCTCTTTGGGAGCTTGCCTCACCTGGAACCAATCTATAACACAATCAATGTGTCCTAACATGAAAGCTCAGTTTCTTCCTTTGATAGTTCATTTCTCTCCTCACTTATTCCTTTCTCCTTTCCCTGGTTGTGCTAACAGCCATGTCTGGAAGAAATTCTGCTTAAAACAGAGTCTCAGTCACTAAGGATTATGCAAATTTCCTTGAACAATTCACTGGTGCTCTGCTTTTTGCTCCTGCCGACAACAAAATGGTCCCTTTGTCTAAAAATAAGCTGTGCATGAAAAGAAAACACCAAGATCACTGTTTGCTGAGAAATTGAGAACACTTTTGGCAAGACCTTCAGAAACTTGAGGTGATAAAATTGAACTCAGACAAAAAAATTTTGTAACAACCATTGAAGTATCATTTACAATTGTAATCCTGTGTTCATGAAAATAATGGGTTAAAGGCAATTTTTAATCAGAAAAAAATGCATTAAAAAGTGAAAACAATAGTGTAAAATTGTATTTTTGGGGGGCTTTCTCTGTTATATTGTTGCTACATTGCTCTCATCTGTCCAAAGCGTTAATTGCAGCTTCTGGATGAGTTGTTATTTACAGTTTGCATGCTGCCTCCTCATCAGTCATCCATCCCAGCTTCAGAGTGTGTCCAGGACTGCAGTGTTAATAAACTCTAATAGAAGCCTTTTGAGATGTCCGAGGGGATTTACTCCTAAGTCAACATGCCAGACCCCATTTCCTCCTCACTCGCAGCTGCTTCTCAACACCCTAGCAGCTCCAGCAATGGTAGATATCCACATGGAGCTTGTATAGACTGAGAAAACCCTGGAAGTGACCCTGTATAATGCCTTAGAAACACATGGTAACTGTGCCAATAAATGCCTTCTTTCTAACAAATATACATATAAAATTTTTTGTTGTAATTTAGTTAATAGGAAATGCTTAACAAAATATATGGTCAAGTTTTTGTTTGATTAATTAACAAAGAAAGACAAAAGCACGTCTGAACGTTTCAATTTTTATCTTGTATCTTTAATAGAAACTTAATCATTGATTGGAATATTAGATTAAATATAAATATATCAATTTACTTCTTAAAATATAAACTTTAACAGATAACCATGTCTGACTACTTTGAATTTGCCCTCTTGGTCTATATATCCATTTTTTGTGAAATGATAATACAGTAAAAGATACATATATACACTTTTCTAAAAGAGATTAACAAAAAAAAAAAAAAAAAATTAAACACTTGTATTCAAATTTTTAAAAGAAAGACCACTTTCTTAATTTACATTTTAAGAGTTTCTAAAGGGAAAAGGATCTGACACAAGTGTTTGGCCACCCCACTTGGTCAGTATTATTTTAGGAGAATCAAAGCTTCTGAAATACCGTAATTGGTTGAGATAGTATTAGTGGATCTGGTTTCTAATTTTGCAAGATTTATTCACCGTTCATGTTCTTTAAAGGTGTAAAACCTTGATGTTTAGGTCAACCTTCATTTTGCAATTTTTTGTTATTGTGCTAGGCATTATCATCCCATAAAAAGAAACAATCCTTTTTTATTGTTTTATCTGCAGCTCTTCTAAGAGAGTGCTGTATTTGCTCCCAGAATTGAGGTATTTAACTAAATTCATTATTTGCTCTACAAGTTAAATGACCTTTACGTTATTAAATTATTTGTTAACCACTTAAAGATGCTATTTAGGCAAAGAAAACTGGCTCACACACTGACCATAGAGTGAGGTACCTATATTAATTCATACATTCTGAATAAACTCCTTATTCCCAAATCCATTCACACACAAAAATTATACAAATATTCTCTCACTCTTAAAGGCTCAAGTCCATGAGAAAGTGGCTTCTTTTGTAAACAGTCTCTGAAGCTCATCAATAACATCACGAGGTTATTTATAATTATGAAAGAGGTGGGCCTTTAACCCCTCCCAACTGCTCCCTGGGAGTTGAAACATGGCAGCCCACTGCTCTGTAGTACATCTAGAGATGGGTCGAATGCAGAGCCACCTTTCCCAATTAGGATTAATATTGTAAAAAAAATTAATTTATTAGAACTGAATTAGCCTATGTTTAGCTTAACGTACCTTTAACCAAACACTGCCTCAAGACTTGATAAAAGAAAGCAGAAGTAGAAATGAGCATATTAGATGGGGATTCAAAAATAAGTGGGTGTATGCCATATTCCTGGTGCATTGACCTAACAAGCTAAAAAAAGTATGATACATTGGCAAACAAAACAAAACAAAAAAACTTTTTTATAAACTTTAATTTATAACACAATTTACTGTTTCAATTTGACTGCTTTTTAAAATTAGGGTACACTTGCTAAAAAAGGCAAGTAATTCCACCACCATTACCAGTAGTAGCATGTTTGCCCTCAGGGCTCTGAGGGCTATGACATACATAAAACTAAAGTTATGTCAAGTAATTTTACTCCTGGAAAGTTGTATTTGGTCACAGTTTCTGATAATGGCTTCCTGGGGTAATTAGACTAGCTTATTATTGCTCGATTGGACTGTGGATGTTAGCCTGACACAACAGAGATGAGAATAAGCTGTCATGCAGACCATAAATGATTAACCGCATATATCTTTCTTTTGAGTTTCTGTTCTAAAGAAAAAGTGAGCTGATTCCAATCTTGCAGCCATGAGTGCAAAACTCTGGTTGAAAATTAATATGTACATGCAGGTGTTGTGTTCCTTTTAATGCTGATCAGAGTTGGAGTCAATTTATACCTGTCACTAAAGCAGAGGTATTTCACAATTTGATGAAATATTTAAAGACAGATGCATGTAAAGTTTTGGACTTCTGTAAAATGACTCAAGAGCATTAGTAACAGAAAACTAAAACCTTTGCATAGTGTCTTCTTTTCACTTTAAAACTTTAGAAATAAATAGTAGTACATTAATCGTTCATTAGGTTTTACACAGAATCCCATTTGATCAATTGTACAGCTTTTGGAAACAAGTTCATTTTCTACACTGGTAATTATTTACAATTATAGAAATTTCCAGTGCGTGTTCCCATGTTTCTTTAGCCTGTGCACATCAAAGTAAAATACATGGATTTTGCACATTATGCTGTCCTGATACGGTCCCTGAGATGTTCATCCCCAAGTTTTTGTATGAATAGGTAGAGGGAAATTATGCTGTTTGATCTGGATTTATGATGGTGCTTTCCCAAGCTGAAGTTGTAGACTGAGACGCCTGTCATAGTGCTAACATTTCAGATATCTTGTTTTCAAACTTCCCACGAACAGCAACACAGTGGTCGTTATCCACATCCAGCGGTCCGGACAATGTATGCCTCTCCTCCATGTGACTTTAATTGAATGATTCAATGTAATTCAATAAGCAATCGAAGGGCAGTGCGCGTGAGTTTGAGGCGTAAAGCAAAAGAGCACTGCTGAGTGGCCCCTTTGTCCATGATCCTCCGTCATTGCTGCTACCTTTCAGTCTGAATCACGCGGTCCGATCGACATTTGGCCAGAACCTCCGTATGGACTCCTTCACTCTAATTTTCTTGGCCACCAATTTCAGGAACCACGCAGTTTGCAGGTTTAGAGCTTGGGCTTGCCATGTGAGTCACTATCTTTAGACAGAGATCAACGACACAAAAACATCCCAATAATTATTGTCAGTAAGTAAAAGTCCCTCGAATCCTTTTACATCAAGTTTCAGGAATATCTACTATCACCTAAAAATCACAACTAGTACATAAAGTAAAGTGTTTCATAAATGAAAATGAAAGTTTTAAATTTAAAAACCTTATATGTAAACAATTATGAAATCATTTTGAATTGTGACAGAATTTGTTCCAGCATTAAATACAACCCAAGCATCTGGATTCATTATCTCCACATTTGCACAGCTGTTTACTATCAGTCTGCACCAGCTCATGCAAATTTGGCTGGAAATGGCTGGCATAATAATAAAGAAATGAAAATGCTGCATTCCAAAGCTTAACTATGAAGCAATGAAACAATTTCATAAATTTCCTCAATGCTACTGATTCCGAGTAAATAAAAGTTTCCAGAGGAGCTGAAGTCTGTAAAATATAGTTCATTAAAACACTAGAAATAAGACCCCTCATCTGGATTAAAAAAAAAGAAAAGAAAATCAAGGCTGATTATAAAATTAAAAGAAAGACTAATTTTGAATCTTTAATTGCAGAAATGTCAGAAAATGGTTACCACCTTTGAGGAACTGAATTGTGGAGGTGACTTTGGCAAATATTTGTGTAATAAGTATACTTTCCTGTTTGTGTCGTCAGTGTTTGATCGAACCACATGACAACTACCATTAAAGATAAACAGCACTTTCTTGTCTTGTGCCAAGGAGGCCCTATAGATTTACAATAACACCCTGCAGGGACGGCAGAGGCCTGCTGGGTATTATTATAGAGCTTTATCTTAAAGTGTTGTTACTAATTGTTACCGACTTCTGGAGCCTATTAACATTTACATCTGAAGCCACAAATCACAGTTAAGTCAGCTGTAGTGCTTTTGTACGGTTATAAATAAGACTGCAGACTCCGAGCTTAGTATGATAACGTTCACAAATAATACTGTAAATTATTTTATACGTTTTAATTAAGAAGTTTCTATTTCTGAATAATAAATTATTGAAGATTATTGATAAGTCAATTGTGATGTCCTTGTACATGTATTTCCTCTGTCAGATGGACATTTAGTGGTTTGTGTTGTATGTGTATTTGTTAAAAAACAGTATTTCAGTGATAATGTACAAAATAATACATACATAGAATAAAACCACATCATTGCTATATCTCCAATAACATATTTTGGAAACAATACATGAACAATTTAGCTGTAAATAACATAATTTCACTGGAAAGTGAATAACAACAATAACAACTGCAGAAAACTTACACAAAGACTTCTTCTGTCAGCCCATGTTTTTGGTTTCAACACCAGCCTAGTCTTAATTACGCTTCTTGTAGCTCTATTGGCTCTCTTTGAATTTTTGTACAGACCTTTAAACAATAAGTAAATAATCAAGCAGCTCAACGGACAAAGCTAAGACATTGTTTAAGGTGACAGTAAACGGATGCATAATTAGCTAAACGGTGACATAGACCAGGCTGTGAACTAATATTGTCCTGTGGTGGTTCTGCAGGGGTGAGTGGGACTCCAAGTCTCTGCAGCTGTTAGAAAAAGGACAAGGCAGCTGTTCAACAAGTGTCCTCCGAAATTAAGTGAGGAGCATGACTCTGATTAGAAGCCATGTGAAAGGGCCTCTTTCTTGTCTCAATAAGAACATTCCTCACAATTAGAAGTATGAGTATAGCTCTGTATCTCGGTGGTGACCTTGTCTGCTGGGTCAGAGACTACCTGGGAGTCTGTGATGCACAACAACCATGTGATGCATCTGGATGCAGCTCTACAGTGTTAACATTAACAAATAGCAGGTGGGGAGCCTCTGACATAGCTTAAGCAGGTTACTAATCATAAAAGGTGAAAGAGTACAACAGTTAGAATAAATAATGTTGTGTCGAGTATCTTATACTGGAAGAAACATTCTGAATTGTTATCTTTTGTTTCCTCATGACAAAAATGTTTAGTGGGCCGTTGTAGCTTCTAATATGATTGGAGTTGGGGGCTTCATGCCACACTGAAGAGTCAACCAAGAACATAAACAGGAACAATTTCTGTGGTAAAACCACAAAACCAAATCCGGATATTGCCTCCTGGGACACTAAGCATTCTGAAACGCCAAACACTGGCGCTACATATCAAAGACTCCGAGAAAATACAAGCCATGAAATGTCAACCACAAGGTTTGCAAGCACAATTGGAGGCCAATGGCAATTTAGAGTCTTGGAAACAATGGAAAGTCAACATCATCCGACCAGCCAAATAGGACCTCCTGTTGAGACTTGCAACTGTCATGACCTTTTAGGCTATGTCTGTGATTTTGCCTATTACACTGGTCTAGTTAGAAACACCTCAACTGCCTTTACTACAGATGGTATTAGCTTTTACATATGTGATCCCTGCTGGATGAATCATAATTATTATGGTGGAACCTCAACTTTCCCTGTAATGCACCTCTATATCATCACAGATGCTTCTCGAAATTTGATTGTGACAAGCCTAGAACGTTGCTCACTGATCATCTAATTATACTCATTGGTTGTTACTGCAGTAAATTAAATTTAAATATTGATGCTTGAGGTATTTTTGGAGCTAGTGCAGCTTCCAGCTCAAACATTAAATGTTTCTAAAACAATAAATTAAACATACTTTTATCCCCACAACATCATTTTTACAATCTACATTACTTGTAAAGGTTATTTGATGTTTTATGGAACATTTAAATGATTTGTTTGTCCCTGGCTGCTGGGGCCTGTGCTTAATGGAGGCTTTGGCTGGGGCCTTCCTCTGTCATCTTCTGGGTGGGTATGTGGTTTTCCCTGTTGTGGGAAGGCTGGGTTTTGTGCCCCATGGTGCCTGCTGGTTGCTTGGGTCTTGGGGGCCCTTTTTGTCTGTTATTGATCCTTGAAATGTGCACATTTGCATTTTATAATCAAAACTCATCACTGAACACAATTTATTATTCACACTCTCTAACATGCATGCATACAGTTACAGTATTGTTGTGCAGGTTTCTTGTTGCAGGTATTGTTGCTACTCCTGCCATTCTCAGTGAGTATACCTATAGGTGCACTGATGATGGTCTGCTTTGTTTTGTGATGACAAAGTGACTGGCATGCCAGGTATAGCCACTTTGATTTTGGTATGTGCCAACATTTGTAGAGGTCAAATATGGTATGCATAAACTTACAGATACCCACATGCAGCAACTTGTACATGCAGCCCTCTTTCAAAACAAATAGCTCATGAAAAAGAGTGAGCGAGAACACAATAACTGCACTACTTCACAGTTTTTTTTCCTTAAAAGTTGTAATTTATGTCGTTCTTTTAGTTTATAACCAAATGGTAAAGTGCTTAATTAGTCATAGTTTTTCTTTGTATACAGTGCAAAGTGCTTACGGACATGATTTATTTTCAGTGTCATCTTAGTTAACCTGGACGCATAGTCAATGACGTGTCTATGTTGGACACAATAAACCATATACATCCTTATCATCAGTATGCTAACAGTCATGCACAGCTACACAGAGCTCCTAGCATGGCTATAGACTTTTAGACCAAGTTGTTATTGGTAATGATAACAACTGGGTCAAGGTACAGTGCTTCTTCTATCTCTTCTTGTACATATAGAGGCCAGTGGGAGAGGAGGAGGAAGAGTAGGCAGCTGGATTAGTCACTCAGTCACCAACATTGTCCTCCTGATCAACCTCTTTTAAAGTGAGTTCTCTATTGGATTAAAGATGCCCTGAGGGGAAAGTGGGCAAAGGTAACATGAACAGAGGGGGAAGGGGGGTCAGCCAACTGTTTCAAGTGAAAGTGGAATTTCGGGCATCTGTGTTTGTTTGTAATTGGGTATGTTTGGGCCTTGGTCTAACATCCTGGAGAGCCTAAGGGGTAGGGCAGAGGTTAGTCATTGTAGCCCCAGTGTGCACCCTGCTCATGTCTACAACCTGCCTGTTTCAGTTCTAGTATTAAGCATTCTTAGGCTTTTAATGTAGTACCATCAGGATTGAATATAAATTAATTTCTCTGGCTGTCTCCTCCTGTAACTCTAAGTCTATTGGGTGTGAAGATGTCAGCACAACATGGCTTATAAAGATAAAAGGAGCAAACAGGTTGCTGATGACAGCTTCTCTCTTTACCTCCTCACAGAAATTTGACTTGCTGGAGCTGATCCTTTATTTTGCTTGGACACGCAAGGATCTTCTTGGCAACTTGCAAGAAAAATATGGACATCATGCTGCCTGTGCAATATGCTAAAATCCCATAACTGTGATCTGGAATCAGATACATATAATTTTCAGCCAATATTAAAATCTCAAGCAGTGTTTTAAAGTAAAACACTGAAAGCAGATCTCCAGATTTATTGAAGTTTCAGTATGCAGCAGACTGACACGGGATAGCATAGCGCTCCAGGAAGTGCATCCTATGGTCCACCTCTGAAACTCTTTGGGTGAAAGGTTACTGCTGTGACAGTGCATCATCTGAGTCTCCCTTTACCCCAAAAGCAAAACACCCGAGGGTAGAATGGTGGGCTTGTCTGGCCACCCCAAGCTGACTCCCCAGGATCCTGGCAGGGAGGCAGAGAGCCCAGGATCAGGGCTCCCCCCTGCACAAATACAGACAGGGTCGTGGGTCATCTGGGGAGCTCACACAAGGCTTTCATCCCATAGAAGCTCATTTCAGGGGAATGTGGCTCTTTCTCCATCGAGATAGGAGTCCTCCTTGAGCCCTGTGTGGCGGCGCTGAACCTTGGATTGACAGACTTGTTCTCTCAGACCCGTTTGTTTTGTTTTGACCTTGCATCTCTGTGCACATCGCTTTTCCTGGGCCAGACACTGCTGTGGGAAGATCAGGCTGGGTCAGCACACACATGGTATTGTGTTACAATCCAAACACTTACTAAAACTGTATCAAACAGGCAAATAAAGGAAGACCAGGATGAAAAAAAAGGGATGTTGAAGTATTTTTAGCTGTTGCCTTGGATGGGCTCTGAAAAGACAGCAATTAATATATATGTAGAAACACGACAAAATTATAAAATGCAGACATTTCTTTAACAGAAATGACAAAAAATAAACAGAGTAAGGAGGAGCTCTTAGTGGAGTTTTCCCTGTGTATTTATTTTTTCCTTGCCTCTATAAACCTATGTCATATATAATTATGCAATTACATTGTGTAGACAGGCTATATTGCATGTCATTTTATATCTAATTAAATAAACTCACTGCTTCCCCTGTGTAAATATTGTGCTGACACGTAGTCAAAAAAGAGATTCTTTAGTTTGACACAATTAGCATTATTTGGACTGATTTGAAAGAATAGAAGGATAATGAACGTTCAAGAAAAAAAAGTCAACATGATAAAGAGTTCTTGAGCTACAGGAAGTAAATAACACAAGCACACGGAAATGTAATAAGTACTATTTTCAGACTCAAAACATTTGACTTTCATTAGAATGGCCTTGAATTTGAGTCTCTGGAAGAAAGGTGCCTGGGAGGTGCATGCAGCAGTTATTAACCATTGCTAAATGTGTCCAGAAATAGTTTGCAATCATATGTCAACAAGAGGGCAACAACAGAATAGAGTCATTTCAGTGGTAAAGTTGGAAATTGAGGGAAAACATGCTATTGTGGTTGCCTTTTATAATGATTTGGTGGCAAAGCAGGAATTGTTTTGCTACCATCTATGGATTTGTCCAGATGTGAAAGTTTATGTCAAAATTATAACACAGCAGTGCAATGTTTACTAAATTCTTTTTCATGCAACTTTCTGCAATTAATTTTTACTGCATTATAGGAGTGAAACACTACCTTCATTACCTCTAATATTCACGTGCAGTGACTCATTTGATGCAAACTAATGTTGAAGATGCCCTCTGGTTGTCATGAAATGATCCTCAGTATTATAACACTTAACATGAGAACAGAAAAGTTTAATTCTTTCCTCTCAAAGGGACTATCCCTGTTCTGTGTTTGTATGTGGGAGAGAGAGAGACTTTTGGTGCCTTTTTCAACATGTGTTCACAACTGTTCACCCTCATCCTCTTGAAGTCTTCCACATGTCTTGAATTTGAGCAATCAGTAAAGTGCTTCAATTTTGCATTATTAGAGTGAGACACCTCCTTGAATATATTAACCCAGCAGGGCGATAATAAAATCCACATTCAAGCTTTCAAATGTTAGTGTGAGTTTTACGGCTTCTCCAGTCCTCTTGTAACGTTAGCAATCATTTGTTCTTTTGTTTTATGAATTTGGGCAGTTTTATTCCTCAGGATCAGCATCAGTGCATTAGACTGAATATGAAAGTGTGTGGTTTAATTTAGGTAGGTCAATGTCATTGTTGAAAGAACAGTGATAGACATACAGTCATGTGAAGAGAAAGTCCAAATCATCACCCTTCCACATCCATGCTTTATATTTGGTATGAGGTGGTTTTGCTAAAATTTGGTTTTTGACAAATATGTTGCCGAGTATTATGGCTGAATACCTTCACTTTGGTCTCATCTACCCTAGGGACACTTTTCTGTAAGACTTGTGGTTTCTATAGATGCAACTTTACACATGCAGGAGGCTTTCTCCTGACAAACCTTCCAAACAACCCATTCTCATTCAGGCTTTGTTAAGTCACAAAGTTTAACATTTAACATGCAAACTGAGATCTGTAGAGTGTGAATTATAGCTCCTGTTTGTTTATTCCTGTAATTACGCCCACTCTTGTAAAGGTTGGCAAATGTCTTGAATGCTTTGCTCTTGTGAATAATCTTTCTCACCGTTGGATTTTAAATTAATTGAAGTCCAAAAGATCTTGATTAGCAGCAACAATTGCTTCTCTGAGATCATTGCTGAGTTCTTCCCTGACATTAGGTTAAACACACCTCTAGACCAAGAACAATTCTGTATTTATAATGTTGATCAAACATGCTGTTGGACAATTAATCAAGTGCATATAATTAGTTGCAGAATTGAAAACTACATGGGAAATAGTGGAGCACATCTGAGCAGAAAATCATTTGGATGATTAAGAAAAACATTTTGTGCCTTCACAGACTGACAGGAATGCTACGCTGGATGAAGACGTGTATGTTTCTTGTCAACGATCAAAGAAGGACTGCATAACAAAACCTCAGAGGATCCACCACAAGTTGCCCAGTGCACTGAGACGCCCCAAAGACAAAAATATTGCAGTGCCATGAGTTTAGTGAAGGTACATAAACATGCCGTTCTCCAATTTATACAAATACATAGAAAGCTTACAGACAACAATTCTAAACACACAACCATACCAAATCAAAAGCTTTTGCGTGTGAAGATCCAAAATGTCCTCAACAGAGGGAATCAGTCACCTGATCTTAATCTGCCTGAGCTGCAGCTGACCTGTTGAAGACCAGACAAAAGAGAGACCTCACAACAAGGAAGAGCCTGAAAAGACAAAAGTGTGGGCATTATATGTTGAAAAGGTTTTATCTTCCACACACAACTTGGGGTAAGATAATCAAACTCACCTGTGTCCAAATGTTATTTCTTGTAATATTTAAATTACACATGTTGGTCAAAGTAATACACTGAGGACAAAGAATCTGGCTAAATCTCTAATTTCTTTAGATTTCATTAGAGCTTAGTTTTGCAGTCCTTTGATCTGTCCTTGACAGGAATTACAGATTTAATGTTAGCACAGAAACTACTGTTTATTTACTAATCTGGATATTTTTTCTATCTTTCTGTCTTTGTATACAGCAGGAAATAAAGAAAAAGACCAAAGATGACACCTTGAAATAGGATGCTTTCTCTTCAAATCTGCACAAAAACCAGTTCAAGATAATACATGACAAAGAAAAGCAAATATTTAAGTAACATCAGCTACCTAATTTAAAGACATATTGTGTCTTTTTTTGTTATTTACTGGCTGGTACAGTGATTGAGACATGAGACAAGATAAGCGAGAGAGGCTTACTACCCCGGCAAGTTGGAAAATCGTTACTGTTAAATTGTTATTCACAAAAATGCAGGACCCTGCATATGCAGCAGCAGCTGAGCTGTTTTCACCAAGAAAGCAAAAAAGGGCACTTAAAGGAGTCATCACCTGGAAATTGCACTTTTTCAAGTTAAAACATGGGTATTGGTGTTGGACTAAAGTATTAACTTCCCTTGAAGCCTTTCCTTTGAATCTTCTTTTTCAATCATCTTTTTCCGTCTGGGCCCTTTGCTCACAGCAGAACCGCTACCAATGATAAACTCTTGCAAACACGTGATTTTAATTTGCTCCTGTGATTTCGTCATCACAGGAATAAGCCAGCCCCTCTTTCATGCCTAATATCCCCTGCTCAGCCTACCACAGTCGCCACAATGAGAAGTTGTGCGAAGATGTTGACCGTGAGTTAAGCTGACACAGCTAATGCTAATGCTAATGTTAATGCTAAATGACGAACCAAAAAGTTTTTCATTTTGTTTTAAATGTGTTTCTGCCACCAACTCGATATCTCCACTCTCAGGCTCGGAGTTTCGTCTAAACATGAATGGCTGAATTCGCTAAGCTGCTGCTCGGTCAGGTTCGCTTGGCATCACTAAGCTGGTGATGTTTTGGAGTCGGAAGCACTGTGCATGCACTGGGCCCCTTCTGACTCTGGCCTGGAGGGTGACACGGGAGTGGACTTTCACTCTTGTCCCATCCCACTCCCACACTAAAAAATCTTGTCCCATGCCAATCCTGGGCAAAAGCAAAAGAAAAAATCCTGTCCCATCCTGTCCCAATTCTGATAAAAATTACTCCCAATCCCATCCCGATCCCATATAGAATGACTCCTGCTCTCATTTTTAAAAATATATTTAGTCTTTAGGCAAAACATTGAATTTGATCAAATGTTCTCACCATTCTTTTTTAGACCAGATGCTAAGTGTTTATAGCTTTTTTTGGAGGTCAGTTACATAAAAAAATAAGGGAACAACAATTAAACAGTACATGGTTCACACATGCCTACCAAATCAGGTTGCATTTCACTCATTTCTTTGTTTTTTTCTTCTTTTTATCCTACCCTGTCCTGTCCAGCGTCCTAACATACAGAATGGTGGTCTGTGTGCCATATTTTGCCGAACAGATTTACTCTTCCAAGGGAGACATGTTATATGAATGGCTGCCCTTGATGTTTAAAATATTTTTATTATAATCTTATTTTCTTC
>JBAMHW010000010.1:20391095-20415527 GCA_037177495.1 Rhadinocentrus ornatus | reverse complement strand
TATTATTATTATTATTATTATTATTATTATTATTATTATTATTATTATTATTATTATTATTATTATTATTATTAATACTATAAAATCGCTAACTTTAATTTGACCATTCTACCAAATACACAATCAGAAACTTTCTTTGGCGTCAGTTAAGGAAAATTTTCTGATGTGTTTTTCTCATTTAGCAGTTGAAACTGTTTATTGATATTAAACTATTACTTCTGTCTCTCAGTAATATCCTAAAAATGAGCTTATACATGGCAGTGATTTGATACAACTTATCCAATTTGACTACTGATCGGCATTAGGGCCAATCGTGTTTCCTTAAAAGCCTTTCATTGCTTAAACCCGGAGCTTTAATGCCAAGAAGAGGGCAAATAGCTGGCTGATTTGGAACAGAGCGAGAAGCCAAATATTCCACAAAGCATTGTGGCCTTAATGATTTATTATTGATTCAATACCGAAAAGTGAATGTTGTCTGAGATGAAGCGACCTGTGCTTTAACTGGAAGTTTATGGCAAACATCCACAATGAATCCGGACATAGCGGCTAATGTTTTCTTTTTAATGCAGGTCTTTAAAACAAATACACAATAAAATATTTGTAGAATATTTAAGCCCAATATCGGCCGATAGGCGCTGTTATTGTTGCAAATTCCTGGATTGATCCCCATTTAGAAGTCCTCCATCTGCGTATTCAGGGATCAAAGATAACACAGATGTGATTTTCCACGAATACCGTGTAATAGCCAAGCGTGGACCCCCATGGCAGATACGGGGAAATGCTTTACAGCTTAAAATGATGTATAACCCCTTTCTTTTTCTTTCTCTAAAAGTCAGAGATTAGGGTCTTAAGCTGTGTAACAGCGGGAATCAAAGCAGTTATATTCATCCTCTAATTACATTAATGTCATGTGTTGTGTCTCCCGCGTGTTTACCAAAAAAGCTTCCCCCTCTGAGCTTGACCTCCCATTTCTACTGGCTGCATATAGCGCATGCTGAAGCTCGGTGTGGGCCTACTTCAGACGTGCGCAGAGTCTTAAGGTCGGAGTGCTGCGTGTGCGTGTGTCAGATACACTGTAGGTTACTGAGGCGGCATCAGTATCAGCAATATATTTCTCTTATTTTTACCCCGACAAACCTTCAGGGGGCTTTTAGCATTTGTTCGGTCTGAGGTCTCTGGAAAACATCTGATTCATTTTTTAACCAGTCCCAGATGCGGCAGTGTGAGTGTGTGTGTGCCTGAGCGCGGCAGCGTAAATCTGTTAGTGCATGAGAATTAGGGGAGAATATCTGCTGTCTCGAGTAGGGGAGGGAAAGAAGAAGCGTGTGGATTTTTTTTACAATAACTTTTTAGGTATGAACGCAGATACGTGCGTCTCATACTGCGATATGACATCAATGGATTCTTATTATAGTGCATCTACTGCGCAGGGTAGAGACCAAACGAGCCCTTTCAGGACTTTCCCGAGCACAGAAACGAAATACAGCCCCACGTTCATTCCGGGTAAAGGGCAGGCGTACGGAGAGAAGTGCCGGAGTCCTTTCCAGACCGAGTGCCAATCATTGGATGGCGTTGAGGAGAGCACCTTTAACAAATACCAGCTCTTCATGCAGCGATCGACCTGCAAAACTCCTCCCGAAGGCAACAAGTTGCACCCGGACAGCGGACACAACGGGACGCTCATTCCCTGCTATGGTGAGTGCACACAAGACCGCAAGAGGCAACAGATTCGCATTGTAAACATTTGTAAGCGATCATTGAAATTAAATGCATCGTGTAATATGATGTTAGTTAGTGTTTAGTCAGGGAAGAGAGCAACAACCCATCAGAGTAAACAGTCATGAATTCATTGGTGATGCAACGCTTATGTGATCGCTTCCTATCTCGAGGCAAAACGGGATATGATCACATAAATATATTTAAAATTAATTCGCACTATCCATTTTATACAGATGTGGGAAGACAAAATATGTTCTGATATAATTCACTTATTTTACTCTCATAAAGTTTTCTAACTCCTTTTAAATAGATAAAAAGCTATCAGAAGTACAGAACTGAAAAATGATTGAGTTTAAATTGTAGTAGTGCAGATGCTCCCCAAATTCCTCTAATTTTAATTCCCATTCAAGTGATGTTCGCTCTTTAAACTCTTTTTAATAGAGAACCGCTTAGGTTGTTTAGCTTTTCAACGGATGTATTGTGTGTCTTATTTAGTTCGTATTACATGATAAATATAAGCTTCGTTTTGAAGCAGCATCGTGCTCACAATCACATTCAGCTGGATCATTGTCATTTTAAAAAATGTGAAAAAAAAATCAAGAGGGCGAAGAAAAGTATCACAGGTCACTGCGCGTCGTCAAATGCGCAAAAAAACCCCAACAGAAAACAAAACTTCTTTCAGGCACCAAAATCTTTATAATTTTTTTCTCATTACTTTAGTTAACGCTGTAAGGAGAAACATAAAAAGGCAACTTTTTAATCATCCAAGTGAATAAAGGAGTATTTATATTTAAATAAGAGCTTTCGAGGCCAATCAATGACAGTTTATAGGCCGTAAAACTCTGCACTGGTCAATTAAACAGGGCTACTGCATGTAAAATTTCGTGATATGCTGACAAACATCCATTTTAAAGCAGACTCTTGGTCATTCAACTTAAAAAATATTTTGTTGCCATTTTTTAAAGGAAGCAGAGCTTCAAAATAAAAAACCTCTTATAAAGCAGACAAAACGGATTTAAGTTACTTTTATTATGAGACAAGGTCGAGAGGCCGAATTGGGCTTAAAAAAGCTATTGTGCAATAACAGATAATACACTGCAATTATTTGTGCAGCTATATTAGAAACTGCATCAAACGTTTGCCTGTTTTAGTGAGCATCAAGCTAGACCCGTTGGCGCCCTTGCGCCTTAATTAAATTCCAGATGTTTATCATGATGCTGCAGAGGAAATCCTCCCATGGTTGCTGAATTTGGATACGTTAATCATATTCATACATATTTAAATTCTCAGTGATACTTTTGAAACTAGTTTATCATACGCAAAATGGGAGCTTAACTGTGTTAAAATTTACAAATAAAACTTGATTACCATAATCAACACGGTGGGACACAACAATGAGCCTGCAATGTGCAGTAGACAGTCTGCCAAAATATAAGATTATTTCCTGAGAAATAACGGAAAACTCTTTTTTTCCCCAACACATTCAGCACCTTTGCACCCAAGTGAGTCGATTTGGCAAGTACATTGACAGAGCCATTTAACACCATCATTAAATGCAACATGCCTCCCTTGAGGAAGAGCTGCTCAATGTTATTATTGAAAATGTTGCAGCCAGATGAAGGCATCGTGGCTTTGGGGAGGATGCTTTGGGGTCTTGCCAAAGCCTCAGGCGTCAATAGGGTCGTGCTGTTATGTGTGGTCCTCAATGGGAGATACATTGCTTAATACTGATGCTTTATCTCCATCATGATGACAAAAGTCATCTCGTGTCCGCAGGGAATTCTTCTGTGGCAACTTCAGTTACAATTTTAATGGTGTTCACATGACATCTCAGCATGTTGTATCTTTAATGCTGTCGGAGTTCACTACATGAAATGATAATTTTAAATACATATATATTTATAAATATGACACCAAAGTCTTCACCATCACCTCTTTAAGATGCACGCTGAAATTACGATAATAATTTTTACTTTTATAAAATATTAATACAAAATATACTTGTATAGGGTTCATGAGACAAATACATGTGTTTTCATACTACCAAAGCACGGTGGTTAAAAAATGTGACAAAGTTGTTATTCTTTTGCAGCTCGGGACAATTCAAGATCGATGTTTTCATTGTTTAATACCTAAAAATTTTTTGTCTAGGACAGTAAATAACTTGCTTTGTTTTAATACAGTTTAGTATCATGAAGATTCTTTAACAAAAAATGCCCCATTTCCTCAAAAAGCTGAAACAATTTCTGCATTTATGGTTTAGGTTGTTGGATAAATTCCCTCAAATGCTTGCTAATGAATCTGAAGGTCCCACGGTGCAGGGACAGGGCTGTCTACCTGCACACAGAAATGAATGAAATAAATGTCCCTGGAGCTGATCAAGAGCTAAGGAATGCAGGTCAGCACCGCAGGAGATATCTGGATTAATGTAAGGCAGATGTCCATTACTGGTTCCTATGGTTATTATTCATACTTCCCAAACATCAGATCTCCAACGCTACAGAGTCCCTGAGATGACAAAGTGGGACTGGTTTACATAACCTTGTCTCAACAATACCTTGTACAAATAAGCAGGGAGTCAGAAATGGATATTGAGATTGGGTAATGATTTGAGAGACTCTGGAGGAATAAGAAGGTTTCTGGGAAAAGCCTCACATGTGCAGCAATGACTGTTTACCTGCATGCACCTTTCTGAATTTACTGCAGATCTCAGCGTGTTCTAAAGTTTGAACTTTGATCCTGACTATTTGATGCAGTTTGGATGGAGACTGTAATGTTTTGTACACATAAAACCTGTGAGTGGAACATTCTCAGACTTTATGAATTTAAGAGGAGAATAGAAATGGAAATTAGGGTGAACTCAACTGCAAAGAAGACATATAACAGTGATCACACAATAAATTTTTTTTCCATCTAGAAAATACAGCAATCATGTGTCAGTCTTTGAATGTTCAAACAACACCTCCCTCCTTAGTGGGATATTGAGCATCCTGTGATATGTAAAACATTTTCTCAGCATATGAAAACCAAAATAAAACCTCAGAAAGTCCTGGCAGAGCTTTAAAAAGCATCCTGTCAAAATATAGTGCTCTAAGTACATGTGAAAAAACTTGGGGAAGTGATGTCACAAGATATGCATGCGCTGATGACTAACACATTGTGTAGATGTTAACAAAAGCAATGTGGTGACACCTGTGATCACTCCAGCGTGTCTGTGAATCAGAATAAATTAAAATATTTAATGAGCTAATGCTTTAAAGAGTAAACTCTTGACTTGTTATAAAGAATAGGTGCACATAAATATGTGGCTCAGAAGGTAAATTTGCAGCGAGTTGTCTGGCTTTAAGAGACAAAAGAGTCAAAGAAACTTTGCCAGTAAAATTCTTGTTTTCTTTTCTTTCTTTTTAAGTCGTGTCCTATGACCAGCATTTTAAAAGAGCCTTGTCCTGCCCATGTCTGTCCCTGCACATTGTCTAGCTGTTTTCTAGCAGATGTGGCTTGCCTTGGCCTTTAATTTCAGACTCCTCTCTTACAGGAGAAGGTAACTTCTCACTGCCTACATGACATTTGCAAGCAGAGCAGAAATTTAACACCAACTTGGAATTTTTAGCCAGCTGGCACACATTGTGATTGGTGCCTTTGGCATTATGGCCTGCTATGGAGCTTTACCTTTCTGTTTTTCCTATTTCTTATCAGCAGACTATCGGCTAAATCTAACCTCCACATGAGCTCTTGAACTGTGTAAACATGTGGCCATGGAGGACTATGTTTTGATCATGAAGGGATAAGCTTGGAAACTACTTGGCAAAGTAAAGGAACAATGATCAGTTTGAGGATGATGATTAACTGTAGTTCGCTTTCTCTTTTCAGTTTGCTTTCTGCAGAGGAACATAACTCATTTTACTTGATATATGTTATACGTGCAGTGAAAGCCAGAGGTAATCGCCTAGTTACACTGGCTGCCGAACTATATTTCTTCATGCCTGTCTGGGACCGCAAAGAGGAACAAATGTGAGTCCACTATGATCTAGACAGTGTAAATTCATTTGGGGCAACTGAAAAACTCAGGATTTCTTGTGTTTCATAACATCATATAACCCTAAATTGATTCCTTTACTGTCCTAATTACTTAAAATTTTAAATTAATTTAATAAATTAATTTTCATCATGAGAACAGAACTCAACATACTGACAATATGAAATACAATCACTGCATTTAAAAGATTAGCTGAACAAATTCTCTTCATCATGACCATATGAAGATAATGCTTTGAATATGCAGTATTTCTCGATATTGATATATGATGACATGAATGCCATTTTATCAAGATGTTCTACATTTTTCACTCAAGAAAAAAAATCTTCCTGCATTATAAATATCCCTCCAAATAACCCATAACCTAACCAGAACTATTTTTGTGCACACATATAAGACAGCTGCAGCCCAAGGTATTATGACAGTAGTGAGGTCATAATCGTGTCAATTATAAAGAGCTGAGGCTGAGCAGAAAGATTTTTCTTTTTCCCAGGAAATCTGCATTCTTGCATGAACTTCTGGCATCGATCTCACATAAGGAACATCTGGGTGCCTCCCTTCTTCTAAGGAAACAACAGTTATCACCAGGTCTTAGACTGAGCTGTGGTAAAGCTACTCCAGGTCAAAGCATGTCCGCACAATTGAAATATTTATAAATGAATGGTCACCTGTTGACAACTAAACCTGATGGGATATTTACCTTAATATACTCCATATAAGGTGTGATGGAGAGTCATTGTGGCATGTGGTTGTCAGTTTAAAGTGTTTTGAGGGAACATTTTAGAGCACTCTGTTTAAAAGCATTCCCTTCCCTATTTAGTGTTTGGTCATTAACCCTTCCCCAGGTTACTAATTTATAGTGTTTCTTTTATTTGGCTTCACTTGACCCTCCCTGTCCCATTCCATAAAAACCGAGAGGGTGCCCTGTTGCTTTACAACCAGTTAAATTACACTTTGATGTTTTCTCTCTGTTTTCAGCAGTGATTAAATTGCTGACCCTAGTAAACATCTGACCTCAGCTAACTGAAGCGGCCTGCAGCTTGTCACAGAAAAAGCTGTCAGATTACAGGAAAAGTCTGTTATGTTTGGTGCATTCGTATGTATTGTACGTTCATGAATGCTGAAACAAGAGCAACTGTCAAAAACACATTCCTCTGAATGCCAAAGAAATTCGGAGCCAATGCGGTGGATTCTTGGCTCCCAAAAGAAAGCAGTGTGTAATGGCTGTGTTTTCCAGGGCAACGTGCAGAAGAGACAGCTCAGCATGCGGGGAAATTTCAAGATGTTTGTGGCAAACAAATCTGTGTGATTAGACTGACAGAGAAAAGAAAGATGAGTTTTGAGTACTAGGCAGAGAAAAGATGTTGATTAGTGCAGATTCCAGTGATAATTGTGGTTAGAAAGCTAGCGTAAAACTGAATACCTTGAGGGACAATTTGCCTATTACAGATCTCGCCAAATTGATATCCTTTTTTTATACATAAGCTACAACCAGCAGCCACTTAGCCTAATAAAACTGACTGGAAACCGGAGTACCAATAAGGCTTGTCATGTCAAAAGCCAAAAAAACATTTCTTTCAGCACATGCCACATTTATTTAAGAAGTACATATCACTCTAATGGATTTCCCACATTCTTTAATATTCTGTTTAGCTTTAGATGTATTTGCTAAAATTGCAACGTCTGTGCTAAACGGAGTGGGACTTGTCTCTCTCACTGGAGACGTTGGGTTTGAACTGCCTGAAATGTTTGTTTGTAACCCCGGCTTTTCCTACGATTACTTTTCTTCATCACTATGAAACCCATCTGCACAATGCCTGTTTGGAGGCCATCTTGGAATGCCTTAACAAAGAATAAGCAGCTGCTTCGCAGTTTATTTCAGTCAAATTATTCGACCAATCAAAACAGATTGGATCTTTAAGGAGACAAGAGTTGAACTGTAATATTTTAGACAAAAAAGACAAGAAGCACTACTGCAATATACAGTATGAAAAAAACATGTTTATCTTTTAATTTACCAATGTATTTAGAGTTATATTGAAACACATACATTTAAAACTTTACTAACTTCTGCAGACACCGGGAAAAATGTTAATAATAAGAATGAAAATCTTAAACATTACCATACACTATCCTGCTCTCCTCACATCCCCTCATCTGCGCACCAATCTGCACCCTCAGTCTCACAGGATATGTATTGACTGTATTATCTCTCACTGATACAAAGGCAAGGCAGGAACCTGGACTTGCCCTGTCTTACTTTGCAAACTTTGCAGCCATGCTTCTGCCCAGAGGTGGAATGATATTTTTGTACAGTGCATGAGGATAATAGGGCCAGCCCTGGGGTTGGTGATGTCAGAACATCTGCCTACATGGAGACAGTAAAAAGGTTTGACAGGTAAGCCACGGCAATATGAGGTCATGAACTCCAGCTGGGTGAGCTATGTTGTTCCATTAGTGTCTCAGCCGGAGCCAGTGTGATCCAGAGAGCACACTGGCTGCTACAGCTTTGAGGGAATGACTATTGACATATCATTGAGAGACACTCTAGCCAAAGGCGAACTAATCTATGAAAACAAACATGCATGTTGCAGACAGCCTCCGCCTAGATTCATCACTCTTAAACTATTCAGTCATCAACCACTAAAAAACTTGGCCCTAAGACTTATGAGAGCCAGAAAGTATTAACTTTCTTTTCTGGATGTCTTTGGAAAATGACAAGAGAGGATTGCAACATGAACAAAATCAAAAATGCAAAGTGACAGCTATGTGCACATAAGCACATAGCTGGTAAGTTAATCATCACTAAACTCCCAAACTACAAAACATGTTTAGCTGGACTAAAGTGATGCCACTGTTGCCACAAGACTCACCAAACTATGTAGAGGAGACCATTATGCACTAGTTTCAGACCAATACATTTAGGATGGAGAGCTCTTCGTGCCCATTTGCAGGAAAGGCAAACAGAGGCTGACCGAGCTTACTGTTCTCACACACCGCAACCAGAGCCCCTTGGATTATTTATTCACACAGCTGTTTGTTTATCGAAGGAGAAGGGACAGCTTTGTTCATCTCCTTAAAAAGAAACCAAAAAAATCCCACCATGTGCCGTCAGGAACAGAGCAAGTTCTGTCACAAAATGCAAGTTTTCAAAATTAAAGGTGACAAAAACAACGTTGTTTACATTTGAGGGTCAACACTATCGGGTAAAAGTGGTTGCCCCTCCTGTACACAAGGCCCACCAATCAGGGGTCAAGATGGAGCAGATTTTATGTGGCTCAGATTTCAGGTAGTGTAGCATAGCGTTGTGAGGGAGAGGGCTTTGTGGGTTGTGTTACAGGTCATACCAATGTGTAGTGACATATCTTTCAAACAAATACAAAAAAAAAAAAAAAAAAAAAATTCTCTTTGACTTTGCTTTTGAGCTCTAAAAACATTACAGAGATGATGTAATCTTAAAGGAAATGCCACTTTGTGGGGATGTTGTAATGTGATGATGAGCAGAACCATGAATGTGAGGGACCATGGCTTCATTCAGCTACATTAAAAAATAAATAAATAAAAGCATTACTCTGTTGGGAGTATGACTGTAATTGCAAGACTATTCCAGATGGCATGTGGTATCCTTTATTTAGCTCTGAAATGGTCAGAGGTGGCCAGGTTTTTGAGAAGTGCCATTCTATCACAGAATCAAAGGGTAATTCTGAATATTCAACATTATACTTGTGATCATATGGATATATTTAAAAACAATGGTAATGCCAAGCTCCAAAACCCTTGGATTCTCCTTGTCAGGGTATCTTTCATGCTTGCTTTTTCCAAACACCATGTCAGTTTGTAATCCAGATTCATTTGAATACCTCATGAAAAGTAATTTTAACTTTAATGTAAACAATGAAGGGAAAACTTTTAAAAGAACCACCACTGATAACCCTAAAATTTCTCTGTATGTCTGAATCCCATTCACACAGGTAAAGACGGCCTAACTGAGTCCGAGTTGCCCCCAAGTGTTGACCCTCCTGGGATGGAAGGTAGCTACCTGAACCTAAAAGAACCTGGTGTGAAGGGGCCGAGTGAGCGCCCAGGGTCAGATCTTTCCAGTCCTCTGGACAAAACTGAAGCTGAGAGCAACAAAGGCAAGAAGAGACGCAATCGCACCACATTCACCAGCTACCAGCTGGAGGAGCTTGAGAAGGTTTTTCAGAAGACACACTACCCAGATGTCTACGCCCGTGAACAACTGGCCCTTAGGACAGACCTGACAGAGGCTCGTGTTCAGGTGAGGACAATGAAACAACACCAAGTTACACCTGGAATTCTCAATTTCTTTTATTTAGTCAAGGGCTAAAAAAAAACTAAATAAACTGTTGCCATGGAAATGTGAAATCTCAGAGCCTGTTGTCTCTCCAACTTCGTTATTCAGAGCGTTGAAAAGCTGTATTTTATACCATCTTACACCAAATTATGAACTTTTACTACACAATAAGTTGTGTTGCTTAAACCCAACCATGCTGCTTGCTAGAAACATAAAATGTAAGAATAATGGAGTTTTTTAAGTAAATGTTAATTTAAGGGTTAAAATAAGTAATGTGTTACAGCATTTAAACCAGTGACTGCTGCACTTTGTGTTTACAGAGATTCTGATGTCACTTGAACATAAACAAGTATGAGTTTTAACGTATTTCCTAAAACCAGTGACGCTATCGTTCCTTCTCAGGACACTGTTTATGCTCTTTGTTGTATGAGCACAGTTGCTCATGTTTGCATGTTAATAATCACTCAGGGACTTGACAGAAAGTGCTGGGAGAGTTAACGCTGGCACATTGACAAAGATTGTTCTGAACAGCAGACAGCAAAAACCATTGTTCTAAATCTCTCTTTCTGCCTGCCAGTTTTAGATCAGAGTGGGATGGGTGGGACTAAGGGAATACTCTGCTCTTAATGCTTGTGTGATGTAGATTCTGCAAGAAGATCAGAGGCCAAGGGTTTCTCCCAGCTCTACCATGTTTAAACTACTTCATTGCACAACTCAGGAGGCACGGAGGAAAACACATGGAGAGCCATCAAAGCTATTTGGCATGGATATAAAAGACACTCTGAGATGCCAGTTTCAATTTCCACGCATAGTCTGAGACATAGTCAGGGACAGAGAACCTGGCCTGGTCCTTGTGGTGGTACAGTAAAATAAGTACATTCATGTAGAGTTCACACAGGCCCATCTATTCCCCAGATGAATATGATTAACGTTTTCATCTGACAAGCTCACAGCAAAGTCACTGTGAGGTTTGACCCAAACTTCTTAAAATCAGACCCAAAATATGCATGCAATCATGACTAAACCTCACAATTTCATTTGAAGGTCCATCAAGACAAAGTCCAGGGATATCCAATTGTTGAATACCGAGGGGCACTTGAAGCTTGGCAAGCCTTCGTAGAAGCCGTTTCATCTTCCAAACAACAGCAATTGAAATCCAGACTACAGATGTTTTCTGCTAAAATGCCAACATTAGGGTCCTACAGTTTCATCTTCAGTTTGATGATGAATGTCTTCATAAAATCTGGCTGCAGCTGTCCATAATCTTGTCTGTGACTTCTGCTGTCACTAGTTTATTTAGCACAATCAGCTCCTAGCCTCAGACTTGAACTTCACCACGCTGCTTGCTTTTTATGGAGGTGGGGGTTGTGTGCAAGTGAGGCAGTCTATCAATCGCAGTGGACCTGGATGACGGAGATGAGGTGAGATGGCTGGACTTCAAAGCCGGTTTTGGAGCTGTGGACTCTGCCCTCCTTCTCTCCCTCTTCCTCTCCCTCTGCCTGCTGGCTCTGGAGCATAAATAAAGCTCTATAATGGCTCTGTAAGCTGCATTTTGCTGTCAGCATCTTCAGCAATTACTGTATCCCTGCCAAACACTGAGCTACAAAAGCACATTGTTCATTATGACAAATAATAAATGTAACTCTTGTAAATGCGAGGTCTGCCTTTAACATCCACCAGTGGCCCTCCTAAAAAACAGTGCACAAGTTTACAAGTTAGGGAATACGCGGCAGGGAGCAGCAAAGGACACATCTGACTTCATAATGTCCCCCAAACTATCTCTCCACCAAACTATTTGGCTTCGGTTTTGTTCCTACTGCTGTCCAAAGGAAGAGCAAGACCTCTGTGAAATACTACACACTATATAGTCAGAAAGCAAGACAAGGGGAATATATGTGCTGAAACAGTGTGTGCTTATTTAAAAAATAGTTCCATTGAGTGTTTTGGAGGGTCCAGTTTAAAGTGCTGCATTTGTTAGAGAGTGACTTTAAAATCTGTATATAATATGGTAAGTGTGTGTGTTTTCTGCGTGTATCCTCTGTGTGTGTATGTGGGCGCCTGGTCCACTGCTCTCGTCTGCACGCCTCCAAAAGGTTAGAGGGGTTAGCTGCGGAAAGCCGAGGGCTTAGGCGTCAGGAAATTAAACATGAAATGAAAACAAGCTCCAGTTTGAACATTCTCCCATCTCACTTTCCAATATCCCCACTTCCCTTCACCGACATAAAAGAGAGGTGGGAGGAGAGGGACAACGAGAGAGAGGGGTCGGCATGTGTGGGTGGGGGTGTTGAGGGACAGAAGAAGTTGAGCTTCAACAGAGGAGTGGGAGTATGACAATGAGATTAAGATGAGAAGAGGAGGAAAGTTATCTTGATTCGTCACGATTATGGTGACTGCGCACTAACTGATAAAAGCTGAAATCTTAAAAGGAAGGTCGAAAGCTTTAAAATATTTCTGACACCTGAGCCCTGAGACTAAAACATCATCCAACAACGCGTACTGCTGGTTTTAAAAGCATCTTTTTTTTTAAACATTTCAAAAAAGTTTTCAGAAACATTTTCTGCTCCAGGTGATCACAAATGCAACGTTAACACCTCATTTAGAAAGAAATATAGAAATTTGTTTTTAAAAATGACTAAATGGGTTTTAAATCTTGGTTTAATGTTGGTGGTATGAGTACTAACTTTTTTTTTTTTCTTTTTTAATGCTCATGTGGTTAGATTACATCATTTGCTCCTATTCGAAGCACAAGCTCTATCAAATTAAAATGGGCTCCAACCTATAACAAACCAATTCTTTATATAAGGACCTAAAGATCACACCAGGGTTTCTTGCTGATTTGTACTGCTGGAGTGCTGTTCCTCACTTCTTAGTGTCTGTGGAAAAAGTTTTTGCTAAATTAGTACATCCAAATATATATGTAAGCAAGCCCTATTAATCCAATTAGGGCCTTTTTGTTTTAGGGGTTATATTTGGAAACCTGTGATGTTATGAGCTCATGCAACCAAAGACCCACCAAAGGAAAGACATGGAAAACCTTAAACAATAATAGACCCTGTAATCCTTAGAGGGAGCATAACATAGACTCATAGTCCCCTTCCAAATATATTATATAATTCAAAGGGCAATAACCCTTCACCTTGACATTGGGTTCCAGCAACAACCTCACATATCAGATTACCACTTTGCAAGGATAAACTGTCCAATAATCTCACCAGCTGACCCGAAGCATGTCCAAGTTAGATGACATCTCTTGACGTGAGCTTGTCATAAACATGTGAACAACCGCTATTCATGAACCACATATGGTCTTCTTTTTGATAATAAAGCAGCTAGTAATTTAAAACATCTATAGAAATAGCAAATTTGTTTACAGATTATAATTATCATCACTGTTCTAATCTCATTTGGTCAAAATCCACTTGTTGCTGATAAGAAAACACTGTAAATCACCATGGAGCTATTCTATTGTGCATATCTTACAAACTGATATATTTGTGTGGCATCGCTGACTTTTGTCACTAAACTTCGCTGTTTCGCTTCATGGAGAGAATTGGTGAGAGTAAGACCATGTTTGGGGGGTGCATCTGAAGGGAATGACAAAAGGGAAATTGCATGTCAGGGACTGTAAAAACCACAGGCTGATTGGGCTGGGAATCAACCCACAATCCAAGTTCAAATCCCTGTGTCGAAGCGGGATTGCTTTCTCCAGTCTCTTTGAAGAAGTTTTGGCTTCTCCCTTGGGAGGATAAGATTCAGACAACCAACAAAAAGATACAAATAAACACGTGGAGAATGAAGATGTGAGAAAATCTCAAGACAAACTAGATAAAAAGCTTTCTAACTATTGGCTAACATTTTACTTAAAGAAAAGGTAAAATAAAAACATCAGTATTATTGAGGCCAAATTATGTTGTAAAAGTATGCTGTATTAAAACCTCTTTGTTATATAATAATCTGCTTTTTTTAACAGACAATACTAATTTTAATTGAACTTTTCCACACATTCAGTGATTGCTGGACAGGCACACCATCCCAGTTCTGCAATTATATTTAATTTTATTATTCACTCTGGCCTTTTTTATTCTCGGTTAATGAAACTATTTTTATCTATAAAGTTTCAGAAAACATACCCCTACACAGCAAGGCCATACAGAAAAACATAAACTGGCCATGACATTATTAAACTATTTGATAGAAGCGTGTTAAAATGACATTGTGTCAGCACACAGAAAGTAACTTGTTTTTCTTTTACTCACATGGTTACAGGAGTATGGAGGACAATGCCTATCTATGAAACTTGTTAAATGCTTAAGCCTTTTTAAGTAGTTTACACCTAATCCTCCCAAACAGTAATTGAATATGTAAATAAGAAAAGCCAAAAAACAAACAACAAAAAAAGACCTTGAAATAATAGGGCAATACAGATGCAATTCTATTTAAAAAAATCAAGATTCAAAGATTAAGATGTTTTTTAGTTTTACATTTTGCATCTCTGCCACGATCCTTTCCTATCACCTATTGGTTTGTGGATTCCTGGTTTTAAACCCAACATTAATTGGCCTTTGATACTTTAAGGTTTTGGAACCACAAGTGATGTCAGGGATTGTTTGGACTGATAACCAGAAGGCACCCTATAATCTCACTGGTTCACAGCCAATACATTCACCACTCACTCAAATTTACTGTTTAAATGGAGGTCATGTTGTAATTACCCCTCATACAGTTGTCATGGGGAAAAAAGATTCAGAGAAATCTCTAGAAGAATTTCAGAGTTGGTACAGCAGATGTAAGGCGGAAAATAAAGTATTAAGAAAATGTAAAATGAAAAATCTAGAGTGCATATCACTGCTATTAATATCGGCTTTTCAGAGAAGTCTTCAGGGAATTCCCACAGGCTATATACATTTAGATTCATAGCAGACTGTTATTTTCAAACTCTTTTACACCCTTTAGTCATGCTCACTTGCAGTTAAAGAGGACTGTGCTAGGTAGCTAGGTAGCTCTGTCTGCAGGTTTCTGAAATCACCCTCTCTGAAAAATAATCTGTCTGTCCATCTCGTGATGCAGAAAAAACAACCTTGAAGCAACACTAACAATACTGAAAAAATCCAAAGATGAAAATATAAACACACATATGCCGTCTTGGTCAAAAGTTCAACATTTGTTTCACGGATTATAAAGAGGGATTCCCCATTGTATCCCACAGTGCGGACATGTGGAAGAGAGCACACCTTTCTCAGAGTGATTTATGAACGGCTGCAGGCCCAGATGTAGATCTGTCGACGCTGGCAGCCTGAGGGGAGGCAGATGCCTGTGTATCAAAGGGAGGAGCTGAAGCAACCTGCACCCGGGGAGACTTACCATTTTCACATCAATAGCTCAGTGTGGACGGTACTTTAAAGACACGTCAAGTCTTTAAACTCAGGCCTGGACTTTCATGTGCTGCAGAATTTATTTGCTTCACTATCTTTATTTTATTTGGTCCAGTTTCTGACCTTCACTTGCTGTGCGAAAAGATGGCACAGAATTCTGCAAAAGTGCTTGGTGTTGCAATATATATGGTTTTATAGCTATGTTTAAAAATGATGTGAAAGTTTTGTTTCGTAGAGGCCGCTTGGTGTTATAAAGTATCCTCCTGATGGATTGTTTTTTGTTGCAGGTGTGGTTCCAGAATCGCAGAGCCAAGTGGAGGAAGCGAGAACGTTTTGGCCAGATGCAACAGGTCCGCACGCACTTCTCGACTGCTTACGAATTGCCTCTGCTCACTCGGCCTGAGAACTATGCACAGGTACAGGAACAAGTGTCTTCAGTGACACAGAAATGTTGAAGTTGTTGCCCCGTCCAGCTTTGCATTGCCTTGAGAAATATTGCAGCAAAAATATTCTTTCAAAGTGTTTTACAAAGTGTATCCACACTTGCAACCTTTCTATTGTGTTTTCCCATTTCCAACTGAAGGGGAATACATTTACCAACAAGAGAAGATGTTATCTTAAAAAAAAAAGGAGAAAAAAAAGGATCTTTCATGTCTTAAAAAATGATGACCATGTATAAATGACATACATCTTACTGTAGATGCTAATCTTCTGGGAGGCGGTCCTCCATGCAGTAATTCTTTGCACGGGTCTGATGTTGTGTATTCTATAGCCTGCCATAGATCATTTAAGCTGCAAATCACTATAGATCTCAGCAGTCAAGGAAAAGATAGAGATTGAGGGTTGTTCTTTGTTACTTAATAATTACTATGTAAACACACTATCACATCATAAATGACAGTAATTTAGACCATAATCCATGTTCTTCTCCTCCAGATCCAGAATCCATCGTGGATTGGGAGCAGCAGCGGAGCATCTCCGGTTCCAGGCTGCGTTGTTCCTTGCGATTCCGTTCCCTCCTGCATGCCCCCTCACCCTCATGGTCCTGGAGGCGTCTCTGACTTCCTAGGTGTGCCCAGTCCAGGGAGCAGCCACATGGGACAGACACATATGGGCAGCCTGTTTGGGGGTGCTGGGATCACTGGAGGAATCAATGGCTATGATCTCAATGTTGACCCAGACCGCAAGTCCTCCAGCATAGCTGCGCTGCGAATGAAAGCCAAAGAACACAGTGCAGCCATCTCCTGGGCTACATGATGTCCCAACGCAGTTCCACCCTGCCCCCAAATGGCCCCATCTCTGGAGCAGCCATCAGCAAGCACTGAGGGGGGGGTTAGTGCTCTCAGTGTTCCTTAGAGCACTAACGATAACACAGGTCAAATGATCAGGGAGAGACTGTGGAGATAAGAGAGGCCATAACAGCAGCCAATGCGAACAAGATAGACGTGACTATGACAATCAACAGATGCTAAAAGTGAGAAAAATACAGATCTGACTTAGATGAGCTCATCCTTGATCTTCCACGTCTCACTGCAAAATGGGGTTTGGACTCAAATAAACTGGGTAACATTTGTAATTAGAAAGGTTTCAGAAAAAATAAGAAGCACTATCATTGATAGCAAAATATTTTTATAACAATTTATACCTTCTGTGCCAAAACCAGTCATATCATAAAGTATAATTTTGTAATTTGTCTTAAACAAGTCCCCTCACTGTGAGCAATCCCAGATGCATACAAAGGGCTCAGAGTTTACTCTGTCAGTTTTTACTGCAAACCACAATCATGACAAGAAACAACCATTTTATCTCAACCTGTTGAAGGTAGTTTGTGTCTCTGTAAACATGGGCAGAAGTTTATTGCAATAAGTGAACCTAATCGAACCAGAACATATTTTCTGTACCTATATAGTGGGCTGGTTCTGGATTGGCAGCAATTCAAACCAACTTGTCATGTCCTCTCCCAGAGCAGCCCCCACAGGTTCCTTCTGCTAGGCTGTGGCTTCAGGTTACAGGAAACAGTGTCTCCACTGGCAGACATGGTCCAGCGATGCACAGCAGCAACCTTCAACAGCAACTAACCACGCCAGCTTCAATCAGGGTGCAAATCAGCAGCAAAAAAAAAGTAGACAAACTTAATTAGCATCAACATGAGCTGCCTCTCCTTGTGAACAGCACAGTAAATCACAAGGTACATGGTGAGAACATTCTGCACACATACCTAGATAATCAATTCATCATTAGAAATTGGTTCAGCAGGGATCGTCTTTGATTTTTCACTTGTTCAAAGAACCTGCCGATGACTGCAGGCCAAGTCAGCGGCCCTCCTGAAAAGCATCCTGTAATATTTGAGTAATTTGAGGACATTTAAACTCAATTGCAGGAATGGAGTGAGCGTGCCCAGTGATTGCAGGGGTGCAATTGCATGTTACCCCACTGCAGAAGTTTGCCACCAGATCTGGGCTCCGGGCTGGTGCTAGATACAGACTTCATTAGTCTTTTAGCTGATCTTGCTGAGACACCTGCTGGACTAGATATCTGTTTTCCTTCTAACGTGTGGATAATGGCAGAAAAACCCAACGCAATCTTTTGAAAAGGGTCATTGCCACAAAATCCAAAGATATTCAGTTTCTTACAATAAAAGATTTTTTTTAAAAAAAGGTTAGTTGCTAACTAATTATCTGTTTAGCCATTTCTGCAGCTCACTAGGATTAAAAGTTCTCACAGTCAGACAACTGAATGTTAAAATGAAGATCTTTCACTGAGTAACAGTATGCAATGACATGATTAATTCAACCCTTACATTCAACACAATGGATTTATTGAAAGAACTCAAACAAATGTCAGAAAATAAAAAGAAAAAAAGCCAGTTAAAATAACTGAAGATCCAAAACATTACCATTAAACAGATAAACAAGATGTGGGTGAAATAAATTTATGCCTGACTTCAATTCAAATCTTCTCTGTCATGTCGACATGTCTCTCTGGTCCTTCCTCAGTGCTCTTCTCCATTGCAGCTCCATTTACGTTGATACTACTGAAATAAAGCAATTAATAAAGCAATAAATCCATGTTTATGATGTCATATTGTATGATTGTGAACAATATAAAGGATATTGTTCTTCTGCTTGTACATTTGTTTTGCTTTTCTGTCAAATAATGGACCTCCAGTGATAAACCATGAAGTATTACATAAATAATGCCAAGAATTGTAAAGTAGCCCTTGACTTTTACCAAGGAAATTGCTTTCAAATGTTTAGTTTTTATGGCTTTAAACAGCATTTTGTTTATTAATCAAGTATTTCTGCTATTGATTGTGCCAAATTAAGCAATAAGTTATTGCACTTGTGTTTTTTTTTTTACATGTAATTGGACAGTTTTTCTGAAGTCTGAGGGTACATCACTTTTAGTCCCATTCAAGAACTGTTTTTTTAAGCACGTCCACATTAAGTACCACAAACAGCATCACTGAGGTCTCCTCAGGTGCTATATTTTGTAAAAAAAAATAACTTTTGTTTCTGTCTATGGTGGTTTTAAGTCAATATTGAAATAAATGGATTTCCAATGACTGAAAGATCACAGACATTTTTTTCTTTAATGGTCCTAAAAGCTTTCCCAATCAGTTTGCAACCTATGGAACTTTACAGAATCAGACTTATTTCATTCACAGCTGGAATATTTCTTTACAGCTCTCCTTCTATTATGAACAGGGTGTGGTTCAGGTAGAAAAATCTGATTAAACCACATCCACACAGAACTGTGGAGTACAGTATATCACAATTTACTTCACGATCACTCATTGGAATCTACACTTACATTTTAGAGGGCCTGTGGTTTTTCATTGTGCCTCACTCATCTGTAGTGTTAAAACAATGTATTATCCCTTTAAATGTCACCAAAGGCTATACAAAAAGAAAAATATATATCAGAAAATAAGAAGGGAACTTAATTGCCAAGAAGGTTTGCACATTAAAGGAATTTGTCTTAAAATTTGGTGCAAAAATAAGAAAAACAGAACAAAAAGAACATAAAACAACAATAGACAGAGCATAAACAGTATTGACAGTTTTGGATGTTTTGGTATTTTTTGGAACAAATTTTCTCCAATACTCTCAAACTCAGGATTGCTTTTAATCAACATGGCCACTTTAATGCCATGGGTTTCCAGTTTTCTAGTATATTCAAATTCTCCAGACACTGTGCCCCAGCAAGGGCAAGCACATTATGACTGAAACTATTTTAAAGAAGAAGCTTCTATGTGTCAAGGAATTAGTAATCCACAACTACTACTCAGAGCAGCATATTTTGTTTTTGTTTCAGAGATGTCTCCAAGAAAATGGGTTTTTGGATACGAGGAGAAATTTTCACTTTTCAGCTTCTCTAAAGATGAGAGATGGTGCACCAGCAGATGCAGTTTGTTTTTCCTGGCTAGCAACTTTGTGAAAAAGTTTGGATTTTCACACACATCATGGTTTTATGAATGAGTCCCAGTACCATGCTGGCTTTGCGAGGAGACTGAAGATGAAAGTATAGGCTGTTCCAACACTAAAAAGACATGAGTCTAAACCTCAAGTGGTAAGTTCAACTGACAAGTGTGTGTTGTGCTGGCATTAGAGTGCATTTCACAGGAAACATCATGGGTAGTAAAAAGGCAGCTAAGGGAGGTAACAGTACTTTGAATGTATCCATTTGTTGCTTCTACAACTACTCAGACAGATAAGGTTACTGATAAGCAACCACAGTTTGCATTTCCCAACCCTCACACACCTCACACAATGTGTAGGAAGAATTGCCTTTAGCAGCTAATACGGGAGTGTACATGCATCTTTACCTTTTCTAGTTCAATTATACAAATGCCAACTGAGGGTTTTTGCCTCACTTGGCATTTTCCACACTTCTTAAATCTGTACCTATAAACATAGGAGTGTGCAGAAAAAATTCTATACAGTGAAGAGCTGAAAGACGACATCATCCATAACATTGCACAACTGCAGGTACAGAGCATGTACCAAACAGAGACATACTGCTCTAACCTTTGTTGTATAGAATTTTATTCTGAACAAGGAACTTATATTTATTACTTTTGTTATTTGAGGACTCCAGTGCAAATTACATCATACATCAAATATAACAAATATATTTTATGTTAATTATATTATTATGTCCATGAAATGAAAATATATTAAGGGAAATGTTAAGATGTTTAATCTGAATTTCATCAGAATTTTCCAGTTTTTGCAAAGTTGTCCTCTGTTTATATATTCTGCTAACGTCCTGAGTGGTTGTGTGTGTTTACAAGTAAGTCCTATCACTTACACTCCTGCCTGTTCGTTCAACAAACCTCCAGGAATTTAACCAATCAGAAGACACAACACTTCTCTAAGTCTCCTATTTGGAGTTATGATGAGTGCAAAGTTATTCTAGAGTTACCCAAAATTAAGAATTAAATTAGTATAAATTATAAAACCGGGTCCACTTTAAAGGAACGTTTTCTAACACAATTTTGAAGGCCTTTGCTTCTGCTTAAAAATGTCTGGCACCTAATACCCTGAAGAAAATGTATGTTTAACCCTTCTGTACTAAGAAATAATTAATTAATAGTAATCTTCAGTAATGTTGGTAACCAAGATTCAAATAGGCAATTTGCCACTTTATATTTATTTGACATGAATTGATTTTAAAATAAGTTTTTTTTAAATTGAAAATATCTCAGTGTGATTGGTCATCAGTGCTGTATTAAAGACTAAATGTTTAGGTTTTCATTGTCTAATGATTACAGTGAATAACTATGAATACAGATACATCATATGAACTGCTAAACAAAAACAACAGAACAAAAACAAACAATATATCTAATATACATTAAATATTCAAGTAAAACATGTGAAAATAATAACTACATAAGATCTACTAAATGCTCTCTTTAAGCTATTGTATCCAATGTTAAGACTATGTATTATATCCTCAGATGGTCTTTGGGTAACAGTCCAGATGCACTTCGGTACCAGAAAACTAAGATACAGCACTTAAGATAGTTTTACAAAGGTGTCCTTTGTTTAAAAATACAGGTGCATGGAGCCTGTGTCTGTTGGTCTAATGCAGTGGTTCTTAAACTTTTTCTACAGTGCCTCCTCTTCATCAACAACAATAATGTCATGCCCCCCCAATTCCACTACCACATGCACCCCGATGCTTACAAAGAAACGTACAAAGAAATGTGCTACAAGATAGTCTTTGGTTTATTGGCTGCTACTTCATTAATTAGAATTAAAACCATGTCAGTGGCAGTCAAGGAATTATCATTACCTCTGCTATAGTGTGAGGCGTTTTAAACCAGGAAACTCTGACGAGACAGATGCTGCTTTAGTGAAACAGCTCTGCTGTTTAGGACAATTGAGTCATTATCTTATAAAATGTTATTTTTTTAATCTTTTTTTTAAAAAGAATTTTCTTCGCATTCAGGATGAGACGTCTGAAAGTGGTATTAAGACTTTTTTGGCTTCTAACTGTCAGATTAAGATATTTTGAGACATACAGCACACTGTGGTCTCTCTTCCATGTTTCGCTAGCAATGCAAGCCCCCCCACAGCATAACTTTGGGCCCGCCCCTACAGTTTAGGAACTACTGGTCTAATGAAATATGTAATATAATAATAATAATAATAATATAATAAATAAGACCTTTATTATTAATAATCGTTACACTTAAATGACAATCACAGTTTTAAAAAATACACAGGGTAAAATGTGTTTAAAGAACAACTATATTTAAACTAATTATTTAATTGAATACAGCACAGACATCATATAACATGTTGTAACTAAAAAAAAGAATAAAAATAGATCATAAATTAATCAATTAATTTGATGATAATAATAATAATAATAATAATAATGATTCTTCTTCTTCTTCTTATTATTATTATTATTATTATTATTATTATTTGATTAAATTGTTAGAAGTGTTCTTGCAAGTGATATCCACAAAGAAATCATGTCTTTTATTGATGCAATACTGCCTGAGTGCCGAAAGATTTTTTTTGTTTTCATGTTTGTTTGTTTTTAGTCCCAATTTCATAGTAAAAAAGGTAATTCTGAACTCGTGATTAGCTCCTCACAGTTTTATTTCTTAATGACTCTTTCTACAACTCAATCAACTGTACTGTGGTAAATCAACCTAATAAATTATACTATTTTAATTTCAATATTTTTAAATAATTTATTTATCCTTATGTTTTAATTGTTTGTGTTATTAAAAAAACTTTTAATTTTAATTTTTTTATTTTTAAATGTAACCTTAGAATATAATCAATCAAAACAGCACTATAAACTTTTACAACACTATGACATTGTACAGTGTGCTGGAGAGAGAGCAAATTCTAGCAGTGTTCTCTTTTTTTCAAAGAAATTTAAACAAAACAGTGCTTTAATATGTATCTTCCTAAAAATATTTGCTTATACTTGCTTGTGTGAAACTCAGCCTTTAAATTTCTGACAATGGAATCAGTCTCACGGCAGATAACCTTACAAACAATCACAATATGTTTCAAGCCAAATTCAAAGTGAGTTTTGTCATTTTCACAAAGTTTTCCAGCAATAAAATGCAAACTGGTAACAGTAATGTATTCTTCAACATCTTAATATTAATTTTTAGTCTTTCATCATATTCCCCATTAGACCATGTAACTTATGCAAACAGTGTTAGCTCGATGCTAGTCTGATTATAAAAAATGGGCAGCTTGTTAAAGAGGCAGTCCTCTTGCCCCTATAATTCCCTTCTGTCAAAAACCCAGCTAGATGATAAATAAACACAAAGAGGAAGAAGAGTAGCCCACTGTGCCCTGGGCAGCACTCATTAAATCTAATGGGTCACGCTGCTCCAGCCAGGCTCCACTGACACCCCTAATAGAAGCCTGCATGGTTAAGGAACCATGAAGACCATTAGGGCACTTCAAAGTTCACCCTACTACATTAGGGCCCTGCTGATATGGCAAAGAGGGGACAGATCCAATTCCTCATTCGCCACTTTATATTTCCATCAGTTGACCTGTCAATCAGTCTGCTCCATAAACAAGTAGATGCTTGAGCTGCTCATTAAGGGCCATCATTAGCAAGGCCAAGGCTGTAAATCAGTCCTTATATCAGCTTTCAGCAAAAATTTCTAATAGGTCATATTTTAGAGCTGGCACTTCAGCTTACAGTGTTAAATGATCCTTCTTAAAGAAAGCTGCTGGCTGCACTGTAAATCAAATTTCTCCACACACTTTTGGGCCAATGAAAGGACTTATGAGGACTGGAGTCAAATCATAATGACACACATGCTGACAAGTAGAAAAAAAAAATCACCATAACAGCCTCAAGCACGTGAGTTAACACGGCACATGATGGCTACTATAACGCCAAAGTCACACCTTGCTCATATAATGTTTAGTGATAAGTTCTTATAAATCAAAAAGCACTCGATACACTTATTCTGTCAAATGGGAAAGCCAAGGAGGAGCAGTTTGACGTTGTTGCCATAAATGAGCACTACGACCCATCTGCAGAGCCACGTGGAGAGGAGCGGGCAGCTGAAGACGAACACTTCAATCTACTTTGTAAATGTCATCATTACAAGTCTTAGAACAACACTTCGAATTAAGCTATAGAGTTTTGTCACATGAGCATGAATTATGAATTATCCAAAGGTAGATCCAAAAAGCAAGAAGCATGAACAAGATAGAGGATAGTAATGACTGAATGTTTCTTTGAAGGGCTACTTGCTGCAGTAGTGAAGGAAAATTTTAGCACATAACTTTAAATGCCAAAAATAAATGAAGACTAAAGGGTGTCCCATTTCTTCACATGTGGTTATAGGTAATGGTGTTTGTAATAGGAAATAAGTAAAGAAGGGGGGGGGGGGGGGGGGGGGACTTCTCAAACTGAAGGTTGAAGGAGAGAAAAAACTGAAGTTACTTCTCCCCCCCCTTGGTTCCTTCCAAAAGGGTCCCTGG
>JBAMHW010000010.1:20339107-20387400 GCA_037177495.1 Rhadinocentrus ornatus | reverse complement strand
AAGAAAGAAAGAAAGAAAGAAAGAAAGAAAGAAAGAAAGAAAGAAAGAAAGAAAGAAAGAAAGAAAGAAAGAAAACGGCGGAATGGAACAGTAGTCCTAGGATACTAATGCCCTCATGTGGTAGATTAGATTATTGCAGACGGTTAAATTAGGGTTGCATGCTGGGAAATCCATACACATACTGCGTTTAAGTTTTCATCTATCATTTAGCATTTAAATAACAATACAATGGGAGACAGCTGTTCACTCTATCTGCTAAATTCAACTGACCAAATGCAAAAATTAAGAACATCAGATCTATATAATACTAAACAATCTGAAATAAAAGAAAGTTGATGAGAAAACTATAAAATTAATTTAAGTTTCCACATAGACCAAAATTATGTCCTTGTGACTTCTAACAGCCTATAAAACTTAGATGGCATGACTTAGTTTAGCTTTATCTCACCTAACACCTCTAGTTATTGTTTCATGACCGTTATAAATTGCCTTCAGCGTATCTGACCCAGGACACAAAGCTGCACAGTTTTCCTTTATTCGAGCTCACTGTAATGAGCTACAGTGTATGGTAATAAGGCAGGGAAACTAAAAGAAGTCAGATGGTCTTTGTTCACTTTGCTCTTAGTTTAACAAGGATACACACAAGTATAAAAAAGTGTTTCTGAAAATTGTGATCACATGTTCTATTGTGTTGACTTATTCAGAAGCTCTACATCCCATAAGTGTGTTCATTAAAAAAAAAAAAGACAGAAGCAAAGAAATATTAATATAATACCATGGGTGTCAAATGGAACGAATGTACATTACATAACGCCTGTTAATGATTAAAAGAATAAAGAAATACCAAGAATTTTGTGCAATACTTATTGTTGATGTATTGTCATGTTCTATCAAATAAAAAAATACTATTTATCCTGACAGCATGTGTGAGTAATTGTTGTGTTCCCTTTTAATTCAGCCAAAATAACATGTTGAAATTGCAGTAATAGCATAAAAACACGATTTCACCAGGTCTGGTTTTGCAGATATTGCTGCTCCCTCTTTTGCACTTCTGCTGAGAAGAAATTCATAAACTACATTAACATTGTTCAGCTTTTAATTTTTGCACTTTATTTGATCCAAAGATCCTAAAGATGAATGTAAAACAAAATATGTAAAAACAAATATGGTGTTAGGTTTGGATGGATTCAAGTATCTAGGTGTGAACATGACTGAGATCATCACAGTTAGGCTACAAAGATGCATTGAAATGACAGTTTGATGACATAGAAATGCATGGATGCAAAGGGTGTTACACCATATGGCCCAATAAGTGCTGGTAAATAAATAAATAAATAAAAAAAAAACACTCTTTGGAGGGCTGGCACAGTAATTCAAGTCACAAGTTTTTAAGACCAGAAAAGAAAATGTTAAAAATAAGTAACACAGCAAGACAAAGATTATAATCTTAAGAAATTACTCTTTAACATTGTGCCAAAATCCCAGCAATACTCTCTTTTTTTACACTTAGTAGTGTGCAGAAGATCCATACACAGCCACAACAGCTTGGTACCTCTTCCACATCCTGGTCACTGGCCTAGTCATGTTTTCCTGTGGGACAGTATTCCATGCCTCAACCAGGAGTTGTTGGAAGTCAACCAGTGGGGTTGTGTTTGCCCATACAGCACACCCAAAGTAATCCCAGTAGACCCACAGCAAGCCATCCCATCTTCTCCACTCTCAAATTGTTGATGCGCTCTGTCATGATCCTGGCTCTGTGGGAGAGCCTTGAGGGTGCAGTTAGGTCCCAGCTTCTAAAGAAGTCACCACCGACTGCAGAATCTCATTCTGTCAGTTCGGTGCCGGTCATACGCCTGTGATTGACAGACATGTGGCAGCACTTGACTCTCAGCACAAAAGTGAATAACAACAAGAAAATACAGTCGAGGATTTTGCCACATTATGGAGGACACCACCCACACATTTAGCTGTGTTGCTCATTCACGAAATTCTTGCATTTTGTAAAAGTGACTAATCAGGCAAAAGGGAGAAAATAAATCACAAACACAAATTTCCTTGTGTTTTGTACCAAGATTATAATAAAAACAAAGAATATATTTGTATTGTTGCATTGAGTTTCTGCTGTGACACTTTAGTGTTTAATATAGTGTAGCTTAAAGAGGAAAGCTTGAGTAGAGTTGTCATTTCTATGCAACACTGCTAAAATTTCAAGATTCAAAATATTACCTCTTCACAATTTTATTTTTTCTATGTAAAAAAAATTAGGATTTATGCTTAAGTCTGAAGTTAAAAACTAACCATTTATGCATTTTAATCCTAATTCTTATTAACCTGGTTTTAATCCCGTTTTAATGCTTTGAGTACTGTGTTGCATTATTTATGTCATTTTTCTTTTGGCTCAATTTCCACACACATTTTATCTGCTTATTTTAATCGTGTTCACACTTCTGATCTTTCCTTGCAAGGAGAAAAACAATCAATCCACTAAACACTCACACAGAGGGATCGATTTAATTATGTCAGCAAGAGCCATTCACTGTTGGTATTTATCATTCGTTGGCTCATCAACAAATGTCACCGCACATCCTTTGTGTTTCCATGTTTTAAATGTCAGGAGGCAGAGCGGAAAGTCTTTATGAAAAAACAGACTTATCACCCATGCAAAAAATTACTGTGAAATACAACTGTCATTTCTTACAAATGTTTTTGTTTTACACTTTGTTTTTGCACTGTAGCCTGAGAAAAAATAAGAAAACTACAATTAATTTTATCTATTTGTGCTAAACAATAACTGCAGGTAAAGGCTCATAATGCAACTGATCTTAGATCAGGAGCGTGACAAAGTTATTAATCTGAAACCTTTCTCCAAGCATGCTAGGAAGCATAATCATCATCTCTTACTGTGAGTGGACTTCCTGTGAGACTGTACAGTCGGTATAAGAAACACACAAGAGCGGCCATTTAAAATGCCATTTATGTTACTGACTTCCAAGAATCTAATACAAATGCATACACATATATGTCACCAGCTACAACCACATTTAACCACTAATGCAATAAACAATCACCTTACTAACGAAAAGAATTATGTTGTTGGCTTTAAGCTTGTCTTTTTAGCTCACAAACTACACATTCATGAGCATTCAGTAAACACACACACCTGCACACACACAGCTTATATGATACAGCATTTGAGTTGTGTGGCTGTAAAAAAAAAAATAAAAAGGCATGTGGAGGGAGGGGGATAGTTACAGCATACATTATGAAAGGGAAAAGGGTTACCAGCCAGAGTGTACATGAAACACAATTTGTACAGTTAAGCCAACTTTACTTAATATAAATATTCTTCATCCAAAAAGTCAGTGCAGTGCCTTCTGCTCAGGCTTCACCTGGTCCTCAGCCTCGGTCCACATTATACCCAGTCTGCGTTAGACCTGGTCCACAAACAACTGTTTACACACAAATCTTTTTACATCAGCTCTATCTTTGATCTCAGACTGTCTCCAAGGTTTTATTTTTATGTTTCTTTTTTTTGCAACCCAGTACCTCAAAAGTCCAGCTGTGAAGTACAAGAGTTTTTTTTCTGTTTGTTGGTTGATGTTTTTTTTTTTTATTATAACCAATTAGACAATAGAAAAAGAGATCCACAAATTTACAAGTGTCCATTTTGATCTTTTCCCCTGAATTCCCTTTCTTTGCCCCCCCTCCCAAAAAAGAAGAAAAAGTTCACAAATGGACGACTTCTACTGGATTCCTCTAAAGAGGCACATTGCAAACACCATGGCAAAAAGCTGAGGGAAAGAAGAAAGGAAATGGAAGAAAAACAGTTAGTAGCATTCAAAATGACAGAATTATCTGAATAACGACAAATTAGAACAGAAATAATATTCTCCCTGCATCACTGCCTGTAGTTTCATTTTGACACGAACCATATGACCACATCTTAGGTTTCCTTTGTCTGCCATTTAACATGTTTACATATTACTGAAAGCTTAACTACTCTAAAACTTGTCTGAACAGCTTGTTTGAGGTGAGGAAATGAGCAAGAGAAAACATTGAGACATTTCTGACTTGTGCTTAAATACAGAGAACGTAACTGTGGCCTAAAACATACTGTCCAGGTTTGCTCAGTATTGCATTGAATTCATTTCTCTAGAAAGATAAACCATACTGAACTTTATTGCAGTCTCTAATTAAACATATCTTAATTAAACCTTTAAATTGTGTAATGGTAACTAAATATTTCATGTAAATAAATAAAATAAAGAAAGAAAAAGAAAGAAAACTGTGCAATAAATGTGATACCAAACTTTACCACAAGATGGAGATGTTGCTGTACAAAGAGCTTTTAGACAACACTGGCTGGTAAGTTAAATAGTTTTAGGTATTTGAAGATTCCACATTTCTGACATGAATATTCAGATTGCTGCAGATTTAATGTAGCAGTTTCCAGAAGTGTCTCATACCTCAATAGTTAGCACCACAATAGCCAGAGCTCCAGCCACATAGATGTACAGTTCAAAGTAGTCAACAACTGCAGAATAACAGCCCTGTAGACACAAGAGTAAGATGCTCAGCAGAGAATCAATAAGCTATAAATCTGCACAATTACAGAGACATAGTCACAGCTCCAGTTCAGAAAAGCTTGGTACAAAGGTTTGGATGAGTGAGTGGGAAGCACGGTCTACAGTCTTACTGCCTTTTAATGAGCGTTCTTCGTGTGAATGAACAGAGAAAAGCACATACTTTGAATGTCTCCTCATTGTTCTAATGGCATGAAAAACAAAAGGTGCAGAGTGCTGTTTAAATGTCTTCCTATTGACTTTTACTGTAATTACACTCAAGGCTTGATTTTTACACATTGGATGAAGGGATGTGGATGTTTGTAACTTTGAAGTACATCTAATTTTCACATATTCATATAATTATTATGCTCTATTTTTGACCAAACTACAATTTACCCATGTATGCACACATACACATGCTGGCATATCTGTGCTACGACATGGAATAAGATGATCTGCGATGACATCCATAACACAGAAAAGCACAAATCAGCCATGGCAGAGACTGCCAGGTTTTGGACGTCTCCTCTCAACTGTCTTCTGGCCTAATTAACCCTGGAGGAGGTTTAGAGGGACGGTGCAAGGAAGAAGGAAGGGGGTTGGCATAGCAGGTGTCAAAAGTTACCTTGTTATAGCGGAACATCATATTGCCTGCTAAGCACTGCTCCTTGTTGGTATAGTCCACCTCTCCGCTCTGACTGGTGTGCTGACAGCAGGCTTCTGGCACCACATGATTCTGGTTGATCAGCCTGAACAGGCTGTCCTTAAAGTCCTCGGGGCTGTTCACTCCGCAGCAGTCAAACTAAAAGCGGGAGAGGAGTGAATGAGAGAAGTTCTTCTTGCCGAGTGCCTATTAGTGCAATGACCTGTGGACTAAGCCAGCATGAATATTGACCTAAATATCAAGAATTTATAAAATATATCCTTCTGACACCTAGCTAAACTTTCATGTGTGCAAAGACGGCTGGTGGATGCAATGAGCTGGTAAAAGCTACAGTAAACATGCTCTTTGCTATGTGTACTCTGGGCTTACTGTGGTCATGATGGCGTTCCATGTGGAGGTGAAGACATCACTATTGTTGTAGCCCTGGTAATGCCTCTTCAGTTCCTTGGTGAAGTACTCTCTGGTCAGCTAAATCAACATAGATACATGCATATTCATTTTAAGTTCAGAATTAAACTTACTTGCAAACAGACAGCTGTGGGCTATAAACAAATTCTTCTTAATGTACTACTTTTCATTCTGTGGATGATGCCTTCCATACATTTGCAGAAGTAGCTGGCATCTAGCTGGTATCTGCCAGCAGATACTTTTCCTGGGACCTCCTCAGATAATTGCACATTTGGGATAAGTTATTTAACTGGACCATGGTCCTTGTCAAAATATACCTGTACGGGAGGGGGAACAAGTTACTGACTGAAGTATTTCCAATGCAGCAATGCTGTGGACTGTAAAAAAATAACATGTTATTTTAAGTGTTGTCAAGTTCACTGCACCGATCTGTTCTAAAATACTTGAATAGTAATTTTTTTTTCTGCTTTTTGGATGAGGCTGCGGTTTTAAAATCAGGACTTCACTGGTGCAAAGCCACAGTCTGGAAATACATTCACACAACTCCAAGTCGACAGAGTCTTAACAAACTGCTTTTGAGCCGCAATTTCTGATTTGTTTTGCTGTCTAAAAACTTACAATGAAAAATCTCTGAATGAGAGCTGCTTTACTGAGAATTTCACTATATTAATATACACGGTGAAAAGAAACTGCATGCAACTAGGGCCTTTTGAGTCTAGTTAAGCTAATAGATGCAGGAGTTGTTCAAGCTCCTTCATCTTTCTCTGGCGGTCAAAGTCCAGTTTTGAGAGATTTATTTCAGTCAGACTAACATTTTTAGAATTTTTGGTTGGACTAACAATAGTTTGTTGTTTTTATTTCTTGTGTCATAAAATCAAGCTGATGACCTCCGTGTGCAATCTGTGCCCTTGTGTTTGTGGCTAGCAAACAAATTGGTGGGTCACATTAAATTTCTGGTGTTGAGCTGCAGGCATGAAACAGTTCCTAGAAGATGGCTAAGAAAAATCTTAAGTTAAAAAAGTTGAGGCAACATTGGTTGGGCCCGGATAAAATGTTTGATAGACAGCGATTTCACCAGCAGGCCATTACTTTTTGCTTGGGGCTCGTGACTGGAGTTACACTTGCTGCTACATCTCAGAGGAAACTGATAACACTTGAGTCATACTGGCTACATATGCATGCACAGCAAAGAAATTTTAAGATTACTCGGAATAAGACACTGCATAAAAACCACATTTCTGATTACTTCAACCATATTAAACTTAAACTAAATATTACTCAGATTATGCGGACCTGTATAAACCGCAGTCACAATATTTTGTCCTACCAGTCTATTACAGCATCTTTTCACACACGTTGCTACCTAAAGATCTGCGCTCAAGGATCCAGAGTAGGCAGGTCTGCTTGTTATGTGCGACTTTAGGATTGTTCTTTCCGAAAATCATTGCATGCTTTGGACTTGTTTTTATAGGCTGGGCTGCTTATTTATGTCACAAGATCTGGCAACACATGAAGTTTAGTGTAGAAAAGGAAGGCTGCAGTAAAAATAAAACACATTTTTGGGTTGAGGGAGAAGCCCATGTTGGCTAATGTTCTGTGATTTGAGGGATGTGGAATGAACTTGATATAATTTAGGATATGTGAAAATATTGCAGTTGCTTAGGATGACGTAATAGGACTATGAGTCATTAATTGTAGTATTTTCTGTAACACGTTAACATGAATATGAATGGAATATCCTTTCTGAAACCTATATGAACAACATATTCTGGATATTGTCTTTTTTTTCTTTTTAAGATCAGTTGTCAAAATACTGCAAAGCTATTAAGAATAATAGCTATGTGAGCTATGCGCTTTGAGCCTTGATTAAATATATAAACAAATATGGTGTGAATACTTACATGTTCTCGAAATATGAAGGCTAGGATGGCAGCTGCCAGCTCTGCTAAGAAGATGAGGAGGATGAGCATGAAGAACTGCAATAAGACAAAAAGAACAAAAAAGCAAAGAGTCTGAGGGAGTTTGACAAGGTTGTTAAAAGTCAGCATGTCAGGCTCTGAAAAATAACACTGTTTGTGCCTATTTCACTCAGCATTAAATATGCATGAGGCTTGAGGCACTACAAAAAAATAGGGGGGCAATTTTGCTCCTTTAGCTTTTTTTTTAAGCACAATAATAATAATAAAAACTGACAGAATATTTACAGACATGCACACATGAACGATCAGTAACAGAAATCCATTTCAAATTTATCAGCCAACTCACAAAGAGGAGCAGACACTTGTTTTCACGGATGGCTCCACAGCAGCCCAGAAAGCCCAGAAGGAAGAGCATGCCGCCCATTCCCAGAATAATGTAGACACCAGTGAAAAGTAAGGGGTTGGCTGCTACAATTTCTCTGAACCCTGTTGGGTCCACCAGCACCCATACGCCCACTCCCAGGAGGAAGGAGCCCCCGAGCTGGTGGATAAAAGAAAAAGAAGACACTTGTTAGACTAAACAGAAACTACCTGTTTTTATATGCAGGAATGGGAATTCAGAAGAGCATGGTTTCCACAGCAACACAAAACATTTAACAAGAAATCAAAGAAAAAAAATTTTTTTTAGAAATGCAAATATCTGACAGGTTGGACTGAGAATTGAGGGGGACATAAAAGGCTGGTTTAAAAAATATATAATGCCTTTGTGGGAGTGTGGGTGGAGATACCTACTCTGCTTCAAGTGACCCCCCACTTATCACAGAACACTGCAGCTTCCATCTTCTACCATCCTCCCTTTCACCAAAACCCTATCTGCCGCCACCATGGGGTGACTTGTGATTAAGAAAAGAAGATATTAAGGATAAGGGAAGAGATCTAAGCCTCCAACATTTCGATCACAATCCCTTTTTTCTGTCACAGGAAAAAAAACCTGGGAATACTCCAAAGGATTATCACCTCAGCTAAGAGGCATGAGGAGAGGAGGCAGCCATTTTGAAAGATTTGGAGTTTAAAGAAAGCTGTTAAAATAAAGTATATTGGTGTGAAATGACTAAAGAGATGCACAAAAAAACTGTGGAAAAACAAGCACAGCCTAGTTCATTCTTTGCTCCGTTGGTTGCATTATTGCCCCAGTCTTGAACAAGCACGGCCAAGTGGAGTCTTTAAACGGTTTGGTTGTGCCTAATAAAGCAGGAAAAGAGACGAACATCTCACTCATACCCTCCCCCCTCTTTGTGAGTTCAGACTAACAGGATTACCCTTGATTGTCTGATCAAGACTGATAAACTCAGGTGCCAGTCACAAACTCCACATGGCCCAGTGTGCCTTCAGATGTGTGTCAGCACACTAAAATTTAATCAAAAGAGAATTTGATAGAATCAAGATTGCTTCATCTAATGAAATGCAAATGTGGCTCCATTAGCCAGTCAGGCAGGGAGCAGGCAGAAGCCCATCTCAAATCATTACATTGACACTAACTTCAGAGGTAGCCAGATTAAGTGTCTTTGAAAAAGAGATGAATAGTACTTACAAAGATGAGGAAATTGAAGACAAACATGAGGTACTTGATGCAGCTGAGACAGTCCCCCTCCATTGTTGTCCCCCGAGCTGAAGCTTCTCCTTGCCCCTGAAAGAAGACGACATAAAACATGCCACTTTAATAAGTCTTGCATCCTTGATAGGCTTCTTTTTCTCTATTTTGTGGGCTTTTAAATTGCAATGACCTGCTCACTCATATTTTAAATGAGTTCTGCAAGGCAAACACAAAACACACACAGACACAAGCTGGTCAGCTAATTTGATCCAAATTCTGACCAAAATGTATCACTACATGCTTTGCAAGCTACATTTTTGAACATCTCCTAACTAATTTCAAGTTTTGACAACACAATGTCAACCAATACAATGCCAAAGTATGAAAACACAAGTTTAATGACCTGCTTTAAGAGTCAGATTTCTTATCAGCAGTTCCTGGCTAGGTTCAATGTGACTTACGAGGCTGAGCATTTTAAGGATATGAGTCCTGACTGGGGTTCCCTGTGCATTAACCAACAGGGGATGGCCTTTACTATTGAGCTTCCTTTTCTTCTTAATGTGATGAGAGGCAGAAGTCCTGTGCCCCCCATCAGCTAGCCCTCTATCTGACATAAATACACTTTACTTGATGAAGACCCGTCCTTGAAGCACTCCTGGTTAATGAAGAACACCTCTACTGCATTAAGAGACAACATGGGTGACTCAGTATCCATGACCCTGTACACCTATATATAAGCACATCCACAAAAAGTCGGGACACTGTAAAAAATATAAATCAAATCTGAATACATCATTTAACTCACATTACTTAAATGATAGTAATATAAGGGTAACATATATGATACTACAAAATCTGATTTGTGAATTTGGTATGAACAATATATTTAAAAAAACAAGTCAGAAGTGTTGCAGTACTTCAATACATGCAGAATGCAGTTTGGTGCTGTCTGTTGAAAAAGAATTAAAACAATACAATAACAAGGTCATCCCTAAAACAGAAGTCATCTGTGTGTGCTGCATCCCTCTTCTATGAAGCCTGCGGGAAGCAGAATTCATATTTTCCAAAAGTATGACGTATTTTTTTTGGAAGACCACAAAGACCATATTTAAAATGAGAAAAGCTTAAATTCTGTCCATAAACGTTATGAACAGAATTGGTGACAGGGCAACCTTGGCGGAGTCCAACCCTCACTGGAAACAAATCGTATAATGCCGGCAATGTGGACCAAGCTCTGGCACCCGTTGTACAGGGACCGGACAGACTCTGCTTTCTCATCAGAAGACATGTCAGTGGGATTGAAGAGGTCTTCAAAGTATTCCCTCCACCAACTCAATGTCCCGAGTCGAGGTCAGCTTCCCCCCATCCCCACTGTACACAGTGTTGATGGAGCACTGCTTTCCCCTCCTGGGTTTTATTTTCTTTGCACTATTATTTTTTAGTAAAACAGATTGATTAAATGATTTCCAAAACAATGTATTGCTTCTTGTTTGTTTGCAATTTCCACAGCACCTTGACTCTCTTGCAAGTGGTTTGTGTATCTGATGTAACACAAAGTATTCAGTAAAGCTCACTTTTAACCTTTCGAGCTGTAAGTGAAGCAACATTTTCCCCTTCAGGGAGGACAGGAACTGTCGAAGGAATAATCTCTTTTACAGCAAAAACAGAAGTGGAAACAATCTCGGGGGCAGTTATAATTGCAGTCTCAGTGAAGGAAGCAAAATTAATTATTTGGCAGAAACGAACCAGTGCTCTTTGCTTTGTACCACTGAATATTAATTTGCTCTTTCATAGTAATAGCCAGGGTTGAGGCTGTGTAACAAGCGGATTAAAAATTGATTTCTCAATTGTAAATCGTTTGTGCAGCTACACATTGGCCTTTAAAATAAATAAATAAATAGGAGTTAAAAAGCACTCCTTTCAGATGTAATCTCATAATCTTTGGACAATCTTTTGACACTTAACATGTTGTCAATGGACTCCTTTGGGTAATCTGTTTCTCTGGAATAGTAAGAAGGGCTTATGACTGATGCCAGGTTTGATTCCTGTCCACCTTTAAAAGGGCTCTGCTGTGGCTCAAATGTGATTCTACCTTGACCCTTTCACCAGAAACCTGCATTCAATTAACTCATAAGTGCACTTTTTCAGGTGAAATAAACATTTTCTGTTTGCACTGGCCCCCCAAAAACCTGACAAGCACAAACTGTGCTGCAGCAATTATTTTATAGAAAGTTAAGAAGCTGTGTGAATTATTAAGCCAGAACAGAAGCCTTATCTTTGTCTAATCTCTTTTTTCTTTATCAGAGCATGCTTGCAGTGGTTTGCTTTTATTCTGCCTTCTAATCTTAATGTGTTGTGGGGAACAGAGGAAGCTTTTTTGTCTCACGGTAGTTTTATGTAAGTTGCTGTGACAATGAAACTGAACAATACAAAAAGATAAGGAGGCCCTCTTTGTCTGCTGTGGGAGCAATTTAAGAATTTATTTTTCTTTTCACACCAGCCAGAGGGTGCATTACTTTTTTCCTTCTCTCCTTTCCTCCCAAGACCCAGGAAATTGATTTAGGAATATGGTTAAACACTTTCCGTAAATTATAATGATATGCTTAGGTATTGATTACCATCCAAGAGTTACTCTGAGAGCTACCAACAGGCTCATTGAGTGAGATGGGTTTTAATTAACCTCACCCTTTCCTAAAACCCTCTAAAAGGGCTAATGAGGTCACAGTAGGTTTTAATTGAGATTTGCATACATTACAGTCTTACAGAAAAGTACTAGAAATGGTGTGGTCTCATCACCCCAGCTCTTCACTGTCAGTTCTGGACTCCTTAGAGCAGAAACTGTATTTACTGGAGCAGAAGATAAAAAGGTGAATCAAGGAGGATGAGAAGAAGGGGAAGGAGGAGAACAGGGTCGCCTGGAAAAACTTTCAGGGCACAGCCCACCTCTTATAACCCCAAACAAAATATCTGATCCCTTTTCCAGCCTCACCCTTTTGCTCTGCACTTCCATCTCAGGGTCAAACAAACTGTCAGATGTGGAGCCAATTTTTTTTTGTGCCTTAAAATTCATTGCTAAAAAAATTAAATGGGCTGTACTGTACTTGCCTAGCCAGACTCCAACTAACACGCCTATGGTGCAAACCAGCACTGTATAAATCAAACTGCCACAGAGAACCTGGAGAAAGTGCAGAGTAAACAATCTGGTCTTTCCCATGACTCCCACGCGATTGCAGGTCCTCATCGATCACAGCCCAGCCGTAGAGATCAGACCATAAAGTCTGAATATTCTGCCGAGTATGTAATGTAGACAAAGGTTACATGGTTCACACCCCAGGAGCCACAGTCTTACAATAACTCAGGTCTTCCTCAGGTGTACTGCGTTGCTAAGCTAGCAACATTTTTAGACAATGGATTGTGTGGCCTCATGTTTGAACATAGTGGCAAAAAGCTACCATTGTAATTACGCATGATGCACAGCAGTACGCAATACTGATGTGAATGCATAAGTGTTTTACTAGAATGAAATACTGCATATTGTTATTGTGACAATTTAACTGGCAGTGTTTGCCCTGAGGTATCCTGTAAACGTCTACTTTATCCGTGTCCGCAGCGTCTCCTGTTACTGACATCATTAAATGCCAAACAGCACTAAGATCCCAGTGTTTACTCCTGGTGATCCCCAGCCAGCTTGGGCTGTGGAACTCAGCATACTAGAGTTTGATGGTGGATTAATGAGAACTGGTCCCAAATCAACTTCACGATACCAACAGAAGCCAGAGCTCTGTAATGAGGACAAACTCATCCGACCTACATTCTCCTCAGTGTGAGCACGAGGAAATTTGAGACTTTATTAGAAGCCTTTTTTTAAAACACACAACTTCAGAAGATCAGAGCTGTGTTTGGTCTGCATGGGTATGATCGACCACTATGGTTGTGTCAACTCACTCTTATTAAAAGATAACGAAGACATAGATCCACATTAAGAGTGGTCCACATATAAATAGCACACTGTTCTGTGGTTCCCCTTGAAAATGCCACTTTTGGCATAATTAATGAAGTGAGTCCACATTCCCCTGGCTGCTTCCCAACCATCGTCCTGGACAAATGGATAACACGATAACAAGGACACTCCGTCTGCTCCCCACCAAACGATTGTCATCTTGCACTGCCCACAGGACCAACCAGTTCACTCCATCTTGAACCATAGCCGGCATAACAAATAATCATTAATACCAAAACCCTCTTGAGACAGTAAGAGTTGAAACTTGACCCCTACAATGCCATTGACCCTCTAATTGATCACCTGTAATTGAACCCTAGGGACAGCACACTTGCTCAAGGCATCCCAATGTAGCTAGAGCAGGTGCATGCCACTCTAAAGCGCTTTGTGCATACACCAATACTCTGCGAAAATTACACCAAGGGACCACACAAATCACCCTTTATTTTGATTAAAAACCTATTTTGATGTTTCTTCATGCATTCCTAAATCAACCACAGCAAGTAAACATCCCCATAACTACTAGCGAACACGGTACCCTTGAGGGGCACTATGTCCCTTAATGAACCTCCAATTAAGGGAGAATGAGCCCAGGGCTGTGCCATCACACCAAGGAGCTTTGAAGTGTACTGAATGCAGAGCAGTTAAAGTACTGTACGTTTACAGAGGGCATACAGCTTACAGATAACAAGGAACAACCACAGATAGAAAGAGCACAAAAGTAGCTCAAAGGCAACAAAGCTAAGCAAAGTATGGTCGAGAGCAGAAGCACAGATGGATGAGGAAGTTCAGAAAACTTCCAGAGTAGCAAAGGTCCTAACCTAGATTACATGCTCAGGTGGATACGCAATAGTTTATCTTCAGGCAAACTTATAAGCTGTGCAAACTATCAGCCACCTAAAATTATGAGCAAGGCTGGTTAATCACAGAAAAAGGACAGTCTCTGAAAGAGCTCCATCTTGCAAAATCATTTATCATTTAATTTTTTCCGTGTACGTGCTGTGAATCTAAAGCAGTTCATCTCTGAGCCTGTGAGTGGCACTCCCCTGACCAACTCACTTTAGAACCATATTGTGCAAAACCCAGAGGGCAGGAGTCCTCTGACCAAGCAGCTGATACACTCCTGAACAACAGGCTGATTAACTAGAGACGACTCCCAGAACGGACAAATGCACAGTCAGAAACAGACTGACCATGTGTTGTCAACATCACTGCAGGCCACATTCCTAACATCCCAACTGGGCACACGTCCAGCTGTTTGTTCAGTACTAACAGTTGTTCAGGCTCAGTCAGTTAAATCGATTCTCCTGCTTCTTATTAAAAAGGTTGGATAAGGGAATGACACTGATAATATCTTGATATTTAACTGAAGTCTGTGAGGGAGATGAGCAGATTCTGGTCTACAGTGAATGTGTGTTTGTGTGTGTGACTCTTGCTCTATTACACCAGAGACTTTTACTTAATTGTTTCAGCACCTCTATCCATCTGTGTGAAGATACAAACTGCCTGCATGGGGAAGGATCAATACTAGACCCAAGGACATGGTCACTGATGCATTGATCCCCTGGAGTTCCAGCTCTTAGTCCTCTAGTTATCTGGCCGCGAGGGCATGTGGTAGCAGCACACAATGAACACATAAACACACTGCCGCTTGTTAGGACCCAGCTTGGGCTTTTCCCACGCTGTGTGTTGGGGTATGACACATCACCATGGGGCTTTCCACAAAAATGGGTTATAACTCAATTCAAAACGAAATGCTTCATAATTACAGCAGCAAGAACAGGGGAATTATTTCCCTGCAGGTACTTTTGCAGCCAGCTACTTTTTTTTAAAACTATATTTCCTTTTTAGTAATTTATTGTTCTTATTCAGTCAATTCACAATCCTCCTTTCACTTAACAAAGAATTTACAAAATGGCAAAAAAATAATCTCACCACTTTTAACACATTTCAAACAAAAGATAATTAGAATGATAATAATAATGCTCCTACTGGTTATTATTTTAAATAGTGTTCAAGCCAGGGTTGCCTTCTGGTTAAATGCTCACATAAAGCAAGTTTACGTCACAGATGGCCTCAGCAGAAGAGTACAACGGGAGATTTAAAGAAAGACAAATCTCACAGCCTCGGGGGGGCTAAACAAAGAAGGTCACTTCAGACCAAGGATATGCATAAAAAAAGAAAAAAAAAGAAGAAAGAACTAAGTAGGCCAAGGCTGGAAAGATAACATAAACAAGAAACAGTTCTGACTTTCTGTCTTTGCTTATTTTTGTCATATCTGTGTTTCCAGCATAAACTGGAATCTTTCCAGCTTTCCAAAAAAACAAAACAAAATTAAAACCTAAAACAAAACAAAAAAAAAGAACGATGGTCTCTAAGGCAACCAGGACACAGTGTGAGAGTGGCCTTTGTCTGCAGAGGAGTGTTTGGCATCTCCTCTGAGCACTAGTTCCTGTTGGAAAACAAAGGGGAGCAGCCGAGCACTTTACAACATGGGGGACAGTTTGGCCAGCCATTTGTCTAATGAGCAATCACTCACTCTGTTACAAGGCCATATGTGAGTTTGGGTACAGCTCACTCCCCTGTGTAGAAAGACTAAAAGCTGTTTCCCCACTTACTGATGGCTCAATGTAGCACACACACATCCAACTCTTCTCAAAGTTAGCAAAGGTTCAAGAAGACAAGGAAGAAAAACGGCAAAACAACTGTGTAACCTACTTTAACACAGTACAAGCTTGGGTTCAAAGCAGAATTTAAAGATCAAAACAAAGCCTTGAGGAGAAAGCATTTAAATGTGTTTTCGTGAGAAATGTAAGAGATAACTCACATTTCTCAGTCTTCATTACAAATTAAGTCATATAAAAAAAAATGTGTGTCAATGTCTGAGTGGACAGGAGCAGCTTGTTATATGCACTGATATGAATCCATCTTAGTGATTTTGAAGTATTCTGATACTGGAGCAGCTGGTTGGCAATATAAATAATTCATATATCACAAAATTTAAATGATTCAAGTAATTCTAGTTATTTACTACTAAGGTGTTATGTTCATTGATTTGACTCTTAAAGTATGCCTACATGAAAGCAGATCTGAAGCCTGGTGCAATGTTATTTCTCAGCATCACAGTCAAATGCTTCTTTGTTCTGAATGCATGCTTGTCTTCTCTCACAAGCATTAAGCTCTGCAAGTGTTAATGATGCTCTTTGGAACTAAAATAAATGTGCTTAGAGGTTGAACATTTATTTGCAATTGCCCACTTGTCTGGTGATGCCAGGCAAGAAATTTGGAATCTGCCAACGTGCAACAAAGATGTACATGAAAAAAGTGATGGAGCCAGTATAAGGTTGCCCATTTATCTGTGAATTACTGTTCTGAAGTCTACAGTCTCTAGTTGGTGGTGACCACTGTGGTTTTTTTGGAACATAAGAGTGGAACTGGAGACTGATAATTGCAACTCAAAAAACTTGAGTTTTCTTTTATATACTGTGTGGTTGCAGCTGTGGATGTAAATATTTCTATTTCCTAGAGATGAGGTTGTGTCACCTACTAGTTCCATATACATTACCAGTCAAATGTTTGTACAGACGTTTTTGTCTGGTGCTAAACATGAAGGAAGGAACTTTTTGTGTGAAAAATTAAAACTGTAATAAAATGCCTTAAACCTCCATTTAACAAATGGCCAGTGAGGGGAGACTCGTCTGGTTGCAAGAAGTCTACTTACATTGAAATCTATGTAAAAAATAACTCTTCTTTGTTTAATTAATTAATTCTCTCTTGATTCTCTTCTATCTCTATTAATACAGCAAAATGCTAACTTTTAATTATAGTAATAGCACTGTATAGTACAGTTATTTATGAATCCGTAAAGTGTTACATGCAGCATGTTTCCATGTAAATTGAGTTGAGCTATGGTTATAGCCTTTTTATTTGGAACACTGCCCATGGCATGGTGTACTTACACTTTCCCACTGGATTTAATGTACAAAAGACATTAAAGATTGCAAAAGAGAGCCACTTTATTCAGAATTGACTTTTTTTGTGTTTTTACATAAAAAGATGCATAACATAAAACTTATCATGAGCAACACAATTGGGCCCATTATGACCTATACAATCTCCCAACTGTATTATATGTGTGTATTAGTCCAGTTGTCAGAGCTTTGGTTTCAGTCTAACACTTTTATGTCTATTTTAAAAGTTTGGATTTGGTCAGACTAGCTCTAGCAGAAAATTGCATTAAGAACAGGGTAATGTTTTATGTCAGTACTAATAAATTAAAAACCGCTCAAAATTATAGCCAGACTTGTACAAGTTGCATATGCATGTAAGACATAACTTTATTTGTCTGGTTCACAGTTTTTATGGTTTTGTGTCCTGACTGATCACAGCTGATGTGTCTGGGTCTAAACACCCCTTTAACCTCTGAATCTATACATGTCTGCTGCTCAGTCATGCCTGGAATACTAATGTTACAAATGCCTATGCAAATCACAGCCTAACAAAGACCAGTGCCAGCCTGCTGTGATGGTTAAAGGACAAAAGCCCTTCTGCCTGTTTGCAGGACCAGCTTCACGCACCAGCTCTCACCCAGCACTCTGCCTCTTGTTAAAGGTAACAATGGCTTTGCACCCACGCTGTCAGCATCTTACTGAAAAGAGTTTGTCAACAAGCTCTTTTTGCTGTGACTCTCACTGATTTAACATATATGCGTTGAGGTGGAAACGACTCGTGGCAGCAGCTGCACATCACAGATGTGTGAAATCAAAGGGAAGATATATGTTTCATAAAAGAATATTTGTTGCAGATGAAAACAGTTTTTTTTATATTATTATTGTTTTAATCATCAAGTGTTATATTTGAAAAGAAAATACTGCCATACCATGTGTATCTGCTTGTTGCTTATTTTTGTTCAGGTGAAGTTGACGACGACTCTCACTTTCCTCTCCTCTCCCGCTTTCATGGGCTGTTGGACAGAAGAACAGAATAAGAAGGCACAGGTCAATACTGAGCTAAATGGATGAAAAAACAGAGGAGCAAAATCAAGGAGAAAGAATAAGTGGCACATTTCTCTTTATATAAATAGAAAAACACACACAAAAAAGAAATTCATTTATTATGTATGAAGCACTCGCTCCCAGCAGTGCAGTAATCTAAGACTGCAATAGTGTTTTATCTCTTTGAATATTTCACTTCTCAGCTGTAAGGCTAAATTAACAGGGACAGAACAAAAAAAAAAATAATTTTTATATATATATATATATATATATATATATATATATATTTATATTTCTGTCTCCCATAGTAGCAGTTAAGACCAATGTTGTGAGCAGGTAAAATTTTAATATCTACTCCAAGGTAATGAAATGTTTTAACCTTCTCACTTGGTTAATTGCCTTCTATTAGAAAATCCAACACACTACTCTCTGCATGCAGTTTCTGACTTGACCTTGAAGAACATCTGAACTCATGCATTATTAACTGAAAAGTAGAATACCTTGCTTTCTTACCACATACTGCTAGCTTTAACTGTCAGTGTAAGATATGTCCCCAGCCAAGTGTATCTAATGAGCATAAACGCTTTAAACTTTTTCCTGTCTCTAAATTGCTTTGCCACAACTGTCTCCCAGCTGAAAATAATGATATTGCAAGGAGGGCCAATTAAACTGCTGGTTCTCCAGTTTCCATGCGCAAAATTAGTCAGCAGCATGATTTTGACTGACAATACTTTGGAGCTAGTTTCACAGCACTGGCACTGACGACTTACACCAAATATGGGGAGAACTGCCTATGATGACATGAGCAGCATGCAGCTCTTGCCACATTAGCATGGGGCTAGACACAGATGGGTATTCTTATTCTGACAATGACTCGGATGGAGAAAATCCCTGAAGTATTCTGGCTGATGGAGCCAGTCACATCATCCACCGACAAACCATATTGCCAGCAGACATCACATTCACCAGGACACAAAACTCAAGTGACAGTGGCAGCAAACCCCCCGCAGATTGCATCTGGAAAAGGCAATCAAAACCTGAGAGAGGAAAAGGGACTAATCTGAGAAGTGAGAAGATGCACTAGAGTGATTCACTCCCTTATCTTGGAGGCTTGAACACTCAGGGAATCAATAACTGTGGCTACACATGCAAAGGCATCAAAAAGACTGAAGAATGTTTTTTGAGTCTTTTGCAAAATATACACCATATGGCTTAGCTAGCATATCCTCAAGGCAATGCAACACACTAATCCCTTACCATTTTATTCCAGAATATCACAACAGCCACAGATGAGTAAGTAATTGTCATTATCATGCTTTGTAACATAGTTCTGGACAGTGATTTGTCAAATTTTACCCTAAAGCCTGTTGCAAAAGTATTCTCTTTTGAACTCCTGTTAAGAGAGCTATTAGCTGGTGGAGAGTAACAGTGTTGAGGGCCTGCATTATTATTGGTTTCCATGGAAACCCTTTCATAGGAAACTGGAGCACCAATAAGATGCAGGAGCACTGAATCGGTTATGGGGGTGCAAATAGAGATCAGCGCTTACGGCTGAGAAAGCTCAACAATAGGATGAACCCTCAAGGGGGACAAGAAAGGCCAAGCCGCTGAGGGTCCAACAAAGCCAGGGACGACTCAATATGAGAGAAAAGGTTTACGTTACATCCGCTTTATGGCGTTCCTTATAAAGAAATTGTTCTCGCCTATTTGTCACTGACATTTGAGCTCACCAGCACTATAGACAATTTAAACATAATGGCGGCGGCTAATTGATTAACCTACGCTGATATTTCAGGCTCTAACAATATTATTACATCATCAGCATCTGTCGTACGTGTAGATGCACGCTATAAATTGTGTGCTTCCACAGTACCTTCTACACGTTTCCTTTACAATTCAGTTCACAATAGAGACAGCAGAGGAAACGATACCAAGTAATGAGTAAACACTAACCACTAACTGAAACTCATCAAACTCTTGACACAGGCAATCAAGCATCCATGTCCACTTTTCTAAAGAAAGAGAAGAAATTTTTGTAGGATAAAGAATATATTTACCTCAGAAGACAACTGGGTTCTTCCATGATTTACAATATAACAGCTATGAGATTTATACTTGTGGCCGAACCAAATTAGTTCAGACCAATCAGCATCCTACAAACTATTCACCCAATTTGCATTGGAATCCCTGTACAGTGGTGGCTGATAGTGATTTTATAGTGGCAGCTACAAGTTTTAAATAAGACAACAGTCAATATCAGCAGCTTTTAAAGAGGTTAGCAAAGAGACCGAAGGAATCACATAGCAAAAAAAGATAAAAGCTCACTTGTGATTGACAGGTGGTTCATCCAATTACTAAGCTTTTCTTTTTCTTTTTTTTTTTTTAAAGTACCTGCTATTAAAAAAAAAGAGAAATCCTCAGAGGATTTCCCAGATGGCTCTGTGTAAGCAACCATCTGGCCTGTCAACTTAACTATATACCACATATCAAGACGCAGCATATTGAAACAGGACTGCAGTTCACCCCTTTTTATGATTACTGGGTTTCCATTCAGACATACAGTTACCAGCATAATTATTCAACCCGCATCCCACTGGATTTCCCATGTAATGGTAGCTGAATAATTTTGCAGCTGTTAGTATGATTACCTTGGTTATTCACGATACCCCCCCTCGCTTAAATGGAGAAAAACCTAGGAGAAATGCTCGATGAAGTTGCTTAGAGCACAGCCAAGTCTGTGTGAAGACTGATAGTTGTTTGTGTTTTCTAGTCTAGTCACCTCCTTTTTGACTGAAGCTGACTAAAATGTCAGAGGTCAGCGAACAGCAGGCAGCTTAGTCAGTGACACTTCCTCTGGTGACAGGAAGTGGAGAGAAAAACAAGCAGGAAGTGACAACTCCTCCATCTACACTTCACACTAAAGCCTGACAGCTGGTGTTGAGAAAAGCAAACCTGAGCTTTGGTGACTTGAACAGAGATAATGAATCACGGTCCTTATGCACCTAAAACAAAGCTTTGTAAACAAGCCTAAAAATGGGAAATAGCTAGACCCCATAGAAGAACTTTCTCCCTGGTGATCTCTAACCAACCTCTGAAAGTCCATATACATCATGCTGTTATATTATAGAAATGAGAAAGACGGCATTTGCCGGCAACAATACATCTCCTGAATGTTCGCTTTAATGAGGGCAATGCTGAGGCAGAATTATCACAGTACTCCATCTGGATTTATTGATCTTAAAGTGTGAGTCAACCACCAAAGATAAAGATAAACCACCATGATCTAGAAACAATCCCCAGTCTGGTCAGAGGGTAGAACACAGCTAATGACTCATCCTTTCCTCTCTGGACATTGCTAACCCACTGTTTTCTTTGTTCTCTGCACTATACTAGATGATCTGAGGGAGCGTTACACATCAGACAAGGGCATGTTCAAGCATTTGGCATAGACAATTCTAGCTGAAAGATGCAGACTGAACTCATTAAGCAGTCTCCCGTTTTCTTACTGTTAATCACTTAGGGCCAAATGAAAACCTGATGAGAAAGCAGCCCGTGGAAATGTGTTCTGAGGGTGTCATTTTGATGAAGATGAAAGATGACACAGTGTCAACCTCTTTGTGGCAAACATTAGCCAGTCCTCACCTCTGTGTAGCAGGTTTCCCAGGCAGCAGCTTGTTTCTCTCACCTCTGCAAAGATTCTTTCATCAAAGCACATTCTAACAGTCTTTCGAACATGTGCAACCCCATTCTATAATTACAGCAGCTTCTTAGTGGTGACACTGCGATGAAGAACAGCAACTGAGCTACTTGTTGTTATTTTCTTTAATGCATGCCGGTCAAACTTAATCAGCTGCCTCATGCACCATCACACTTTCACCCTACTTCCCAGGCCCGCAAGTCTCGCCCTGAGTCTCTGAAGAGCTAAGGGCCTGGGGAGCACCGAAATGCTGCTTTGAAGTCAAACGATTAAAGAGGAAAGACCTGTCAAAATAGGGTGATGAGGCTAAGGTTGGCAGAGGAGTAGGATCAGTGCGAGGGATAGAAAGGCTGTGAATACTGAGTGCTTAGGACCCATGGGACACAATTAAGACAGGGCTTTTTAGTGAGGGTTACAAAAACACAGCAAGGATATCAGCAGCACCGTCTTCCAAGCCAAGGTAAGAGTTCATTACTACGCACACAGAGGGGGCTGTTAAACCCAGTCTGTTCACCCACTCCTCCACCCACAGGCCCTGCAAGCTGTCGAACAGCCGCACGATAACCATTTCCAGTTTAATCCCAAAGCCAGTAAAGCGAATTGAGAATTGCACAGCGGAGAGCTCAGGGAGTAGGACTAGGATGAAAATCCGGGCTATCTGCACAAAGAGGAAGTTTGCAATCTTCCCTGAGGATGTTTTTGTTTTGTTTTTTCAGCTAAACAACTTTAGTGCAACAACAACTTTGTAGACATAAAAATTTGAAGATTGACAGGATTGTAAACAATGAGGAAATATGAACTTAAAATGACAGGAGTTAGAGCTTTCATCACTTATTTACCCTCTGATTATTTTGTTTTCATTTTTTTCTATGTTTTTGCTTCGCTTAAAAGTTTAAAAAGAAACTTAAATGAATTGTAGATCTAGTATGGACAAATTGTCAACATGTAGAACTGTTCTGCTTGTGACTAGAATACGTATAATCCGGTAGCACAAAGGATGATGGTTTTGCACACAACTACAACTGAGAGACTGAATCATACTGGAAATCAACTAACATTGTGCCCCGTTTAAATTTTCCACAAGACAGTAGAGATATGGGGCCACTTCCATCCTGAAAGTCAAACAAGACACTTAAAAATGTGTTAAGAACACATCTGGTAGCCATTTCTAGGCCTCATTTAAATTTTGCTAAAATACCATAGAGGAGTAAGTTTTCTGTATAGCTGCTGAAGTCAGATTCTACAGCAAAGAACAAAATAGCAACAATTGTTATCACAAAGTCCTCAGCAGGAAAAAAATGGCCACTTACCTATAGCATTAGCTGTGCATGAGAAGTGGAAATGAAGAATTTACACAATGCCACCATATGCAACTTATTTTTTTAAATTAAAACCAGTGGAGGGCCTTAAGTTCTAACTCCTGCACAAGCTAAAGTCATCGCTTGTGTGCTCATCTGGCTCTAGCAAAGGATTGATGTTTTGCATCCATTAATTTCCATATCCCCTCCATGACCACTTTGTGATAGTGAATATCAAATAGCAGAGCAGATACAAACAGAAACTATGATTAGAAAGAAAAGTTTAATACAGAAAAAGAAAAAACCCCGCTAGAAGACACTTAGCTCACTGCACGGCAAGGGTCCTGCCCAAATTCAAGCCTTAGTTGCAATTTCTGCTTGTTTTTATCTGCAAATCCAGTTACTTTACCAATTACCATTGCATTTACAAATCATTCCAAAATCAGATGATGGAAGTGAGTGTTCAAGACTCACATATTTTAGCTGGCACAATTAAAGCAAAGAATAGATGTCTTCAGCTGTGTTTAAACGAGGTGAAACAAAAGTTAAGTTAGCTGAACCTGTACATGATTGTGCCTCCTAATACACAAACACGTGGACCTCATTACTAGAAAAACATACATAAATAAACACGGAGGAAGACAGCGGGAAAAGAACGCAGCTTCTATTCAAGGCCTGGCGGGGGTTTAAATTTCACAATCCTGTCATGGTAACATTAGGAGATACAGTAAATGAATTAAAAATATAACAACAACAACAAAAGAGGATCCTGTTGCTCCATTTGCACCACAGACCCCAGAAAGCCTGAACATGAATTTCCCAGTTTTATAGCAAAGGTGAACATCAGCTAATGACGCAAACAGAAAAAAATACACTTATAGGAAATAAACATATAAATAAGGCAATAATGTTTTGATCCAACAGCTGTGTGCATACCAAAGTCTATTTCTTGTCCCCCATACATTAAGCAGTTTAGGTCAAACTAATTTATCATCCCCAAAGTAAACAAGAGCATATCCAACTCACATTAAGATGCTAATTACCCTTTATGTGTTTATTTTCCTGTTTCATCTACAAACACAAGCTAAAAGTAAATGTGGGGATAGCAATCTTATAAACTGTGGCTGGTATTTACTGGTTGCCTCCAGTTCCATCTCCCTGAATGTGCCACCATACTTGCGCAAAAAACAAAAACACAAGACGGAAAACGTTGCTTTTAGTGAGAAAACTTTTCAGATTTTTTTAAACAACTTCTCCTCGTGCACAACTTAAAAATGTCCATCAAAAAACTTTCAATAAAACCCAATTAAAATGTTTGTGTGTGATATTGTATGTGTTTGTGTGGAGCAGCAGCCTGAGCTCCACCCACTGTTAAGTGACTAGAAAGGATGTCAGAACTTGCTCCAGCATTTTTTTTTTAGCTGAAACTATTACTTTTTTCCTGGCATTGTGCATTATGTTTCCTAGATTGTTGGAGATGTTTTTCACATGTAACACAACATGAGATCCTGCAGTTGCACAAAGCATTAAGGTCAAGTCTAAATATGGTGTGATAAGTTGAAAATATATCACGACAGACCGTAGATGGATTTAGAGGAAAATGATGGAATCAACTGAGTTAAACATAGCTTGATTGAAGCAAAGAAGTAATTCTGTTCAACTGAAACTTTAAAACCAGAGCTTTATTATCACAACAAAAAGCAGAAATTCTGCACACACGGCATAGAGAATCAATGTGCAAACAGCATGGTCGAACATTCCTCTGTACAGTGTCTGTCCTTGTAGATTTTGCAGGAGAGGCTGCACAAGAGCAGCAAGCACAGGTGTCCCACTGGGTTACAACAGCCTGAAGCTTTGCATCTGGATTGTTTCCTCAGCACAGAGACTCCATGCTAGGACCTGCTCATAAAGCTGCGCATATGCTGCAGAACCTCAAATCCTTACGAATCCACCATCCATGACAGGATGAATGTGGTAGGAGTCTGGTAACAAGCAGCAGGTAACAAACTGTGACACAACACAGAAAGAAGGAGCAGTTGGCTTTTGGCTCTCACTGTTAAATATGTCTTTGCTAATGGAAAAATAAAGTTTCAATGTGTTTCCATAAAAGGAGCAAGGAAAATGGTTTCATCACTTGTGCAACATGTGACAGGATCGATCATGAAGCGGAGGAATAAATAAATCTGGACAGAGTACGACATAAAACCATGTGCGTATGAAAGACCAAAAGACGTTAGGATACACTCCATTCCTCAACATTAAGCTCCATTCCCACACTGAAGAAAGAGTTGAAAGATTTTCTTTAAGGAGATATCCTGCTTAAAGTGAGTCCCAAGAGGAAGCCAGGAAGGGACTAAAATGTGAAAAAGAAAAGGGTGGAGGGATGGGGGATGGGGGAAGTTCAATCTCGTGAAAATAGAGGAGTGCTTTAAGAAACATATATTCAAAAGGCCGAAGGAGCCGCAAGCGAGGAGATGTCACGAGAAATCATGCTTGGCTCAACACAAAAAGCACTCAAAGAAATTAGATTTAATCTGCTGAGCTTAGAACGTATTAGCAAGATGTAAACAGTCAGTGTCAGCTGCCAGAAAGTTCACTTTCAGAGGCCTGCCGCTTAGAAAAACAATACATAAAAATTCAAACATCAGATCTCGAAAGTAATACTGCAAATACAGAAGTCCAGAACAAAACTTCTTAAAACAAGGGCAACACAATTGTGGGAATCAGTGGGTTAAAGGTATCCGGCCACACTGAAACACTTTCTCTCTGAGAATATTATGCTTCCAGTCCTGAGCTGTGGGAAAGGGAGTTTGTGCAATTGCATCACATTGATTTATGGGAGCGAAAGGAAGGATGGGAAGAGGATGGAAACTGAGCTGCTTGGAGAGGGTCCAAAATTAAGTCCCTAAAGAAACACAAGTCAATAGATTTACACCACAGAACATGATGGATCTGAAACAATTCTGTGGCCAGAGAAACGCGGGCAATACAATGAGGTGAAAATTGGTCTTAATTTTTTTTTTCTGGTTTTAATCTAAGATTCAAAAATATGAGCACAGCTATTGCTAGTTTTTCCATCAACCGCCACACAAAGCACACACAGATAAGAAACTCACAGCAACTCAGAGAAGCAACAACAATACTGCTGATTTCCTTTCAATTATCTCAGCTGAGGGAAGTGATGACAGTTGCCATGCTTGAACAGATGCTGCCGATACTGCCTTGTGTATTAATTGGGGCAGTGATGAAATTCTGAGCAATGCACCAAATCCCCACAACATCAGTGGGGTAGCATACCTCCATCAGCCCACCAGAGTCCTAAACTTATAAATTTACAGTCTTTTAGTGCTCTAAGCCTCTGTGACAGGACCACAGGGTGACCACAGCTGGGATCTTTATGGTGACATGAACATCCACTTGTCTTTTTTTAAATCCAAATTTAACTATTCTACACGCATTTCATGTTTTTGGTTTTCATGCCTTTACGGTACAGCCTGTAAAACCTCCATCATGAAAAGCATGTTTAAATTATACCAGGTTGTTCAGGACAACCTGTGAGCAGTGTTGGGGTAGTTACTCTAAAAAATGTAATTTGTTACTAGTTACTTATTACTTCTGTAAGTTGTAATGAAATTACTCGTTACTGCATTTAAAAAGTAACGCCACTACTTATTACTTTACTTGGTCATAATTCACCGTGTAGACATGGACAATCATCACTGCCTGTCTGCATAGTGTTTACTGTATAACTGTAAACAAAACGACTTTAAAACCACCAGAACAACATGGCTGTCTGTGGAAAGAAATGGACACACTTGTCTCATAATCATTTTATCTAGTATTTTTCTAAACCTGGGCCATTCAACAATCCACAGGGGGAGCATGTCTCCTACAATGAACCCTGCAACTAGCTTGTTAATTTCTGTCTGTTACCGGCTGCTGCGCTTCAGGAAAAAGCTTGTTTAGGAGGGTTCAGCTGCTGAAGGACTCCTTCCACTGACCGGCGAGCAGGATCTTTCATCACAAGTTGGGACTGAAACTTGGTGCACAATCAGCTACGTCACGCAAATCTATCTCTATGGCAACGTGCCCAGGCAAGCACACACACAGGCAGCAGCATGCACGCACCACTTAAAACAGATCAGAACTTCACACATTGGCAAACACGGCTCGAGTAACGCAGAAAAGCGCATTACTGTAGTCCAGTAAAGTAATTATGTTACCAATATTTTAGGTATAACACACTACTTTACTTCGTTACCCAAAAAAGTAATATGGTTACTGTAACGCGTTACTCCCAACACTGCCTGCGAGCATATGCAAACTGCAGTGACGTCACATGTAAGTGAAATAGCTAACTCGTCATAAAGATAAAATAATAAATAGAATAAACTCTTGCTGAGTTGTATTCAAATAAATAAAATATCAATCAATGAAATATTTTGTTTTGAAAACTGCTCTCCTAAATCTTGGAAGTCACAGAGAAAGAAAATAAACATCCTAACCCATACACATCAAAAGCTATTTTCATTTTCTTTTAGGAAGTCCTTCCATTTTCCCATCAATGTTTATCCCAAAAAATAAACCGTGCCTTGCCTGAAATCTGTTATATGAGATGCTGTTCCTAATACTTTTTTTTAATATTGGTCCTATAACGATTTGTGCAATCGTGTCACATGACTGCAGTAGATTTGTACTGGCAGCCCAAGATGTCCTGAAAAAAGAAGAGCAACAAAAGATGTGCAATTATTTTATTGTGGATACCACAGTTGGTCTTTAATTAAAATTTAATCCTATGTCAAGAAACCAAATTAAATGTGTATAAATGAGATATAATAGATTCATGGAATGCTCAGTTTGCTGTGTGCATGCTGTACAATGATGCCTAAAAGGTCAAATATATCATTTATCACATAATTTGCATAATACTTAATTGATTCTTTAAAGATCTGTGTGTAAAGCTATCCAGGAATCCAGATTTGCTACTGGTATAATCTTTCATAAATACAGGCTAGCCTACACAATAGAGATAACATGTTGCTCATAACTCCCAGCATGAGATGCTAAACGGTAAAGATATGAATGAAGTGAAATAATGGATCATATTAATAATAATGAGCAGGAAGGTTGCAGCTGAAGATGTTAAATGTTCTTTTTTTCTATTTAGCTATTTTGTCCTAGTTTCAAAATCTCTAGCTGTCTGCAAAGTCTCAAGCTTCTTGGAAGAACAACAGACCAATGGTTCGAGCCAAAAGCAACAGAATAAGTACACAGAAATAAAGAGCTGGCCAAATATTTGAAGTGGGTGTTTTGAAAGCTTGCTGTATAGACTGCATGGCTGCTGTAGACAAGGCAAATGTAAGGAAGCCTAACCAAAGATGTTTTGAGTCAGGAAAGTTTAGACATCTGTTCTGTATTAAATAAATGACTTCTCCATTTCCAAGCTACCTGCAGAGATAAGGAAAAGTAGTTTTGATAATTGTTAGCATTGGATATCTCCACCTTTTTAGTTTCTTTTGTGCAAATGATTATGTCCAGTTTCTGACTGAGACAGAGAAGGTTTGAGAATAAAAAACAGTCATCTCTGTTAAATCCTGTTTTGTCAACATTAATTAAAAAACAGCTATTTGAAGCCACAAGTGCAAGAGGCAGATTATTTTAAAATGTATTTCCTCACAGTTACAAAGTCAAACTAACTTATCCTCAGTCAGGGGGTTAAAAAAAAAAACACAGACAAAATTACTTTGGCTTCAGCATTGGCGCTGAGACATTACATATGGGATCTGCCTCCTGCCAAATGTTATCGGGAAACATAATCTAGGTCCGTTTCTCCCGGGTGCACACTCTTGGAGAATTGCCTGTGCTGTCTATTTTGTTCCCAAGCACTTTTGAGTGCCTCAACCAGGTGGTCAAGATCACACCGGGTGACTCGGAGGCCTGCCGTGAGGTAGGTGACAAATCAGCGGGAAAGCAGACAAAATTCACCTGATGTTTCACTGAAGCATCTCTCCAAGTGGGTGCACTGTCAGTCAGTCATTTTCTGTACCACTTGTTCCCATTAGGGGTCGCGGGGTGAGCTGGAGCCTATCCCAGCAGTGTTTCAGGTGAAAGGCAGGGTACACCCTGGACAGGTCACCAGTCCATCGCAGGTGGGTGCACTGTTTTACCCTATTTTTTTGAACACTTAAATCAAACAACACTGCAGCCAACTTAATTTTGCATGCTGGAAACACCGGGTGCTCCTGTGCAATCTCTGACAAACACATTTGAGGGCAATCACTGGATTCTGCAGTTCAAACCGTTGGACTCAAACACATTTCCATGATATCCATCGAAGTGCCAAGCGGTTGTTACATTTCCTGTGCAGTCCTTCTTCCTTGAGCTTTAGTAGATTGTGGATTAAGGAAAAGAAGAATAAGCCTTCACGGTTTGTCGGCGTTTACCCAAATAACTATTAGTAAAGAAATTTAACTGAAAACTCTTTAACCCAGAAAGAGTGATATATATTTTGCTCTTTTCTTAGAAAACCACAGCTTCTTAACAATTCCTTGAAGAAGCTCCAAAACCCTCCAAGTACTTAAAATGCAACACATTCCTTACACACTGATGGAGTGGTTCGCTTGTGGCTTAACACATCAGCTGGCATTGACCGAATGTTTGCCCAAAGGATAGATGTCGTGTTTTAGTGCAATGACCCAAGAATGCTGTCTTGAGTACCTTACTCTTAAAGTGGCGTTGGGTTAAAAATTTCATAAGGCACCATCAAAAAAGCATGAGGCTGTGTGTTGCTTCATCTTTGCCGCCTAATTGTTTTCCCCTATGAAGGGTGAAAATAACCATCTGCAACATGTACAGCTGCAGTTAAAAGGCAAAAACTATTCATCAGTCAGACTACAAAGACATGCAGGTTAACCACTGTTAGAAGCACGTTGGAAGGTTTTCCAAGAATAGTCAGCGCAAACATCATAAACAGCCACAAATCACTGGAGGATGCTGGTTAACTTGAGCAAACCTGAATCAGCACCTTTTGAGCTTCTATTTTCAACCACATACTGTCTAATATTGTGGCTGTGGGCAATAAACAAGGTAACACTGACTGAATTAAGTCTTACTAAAAGCACACCTGCACGACGCTATTATGACATGCCTTCATCTCAGCAAGGACATTATTACTGAAGTAAGGCAAATCTCAAAGTCAGGCTTTAAATGTAAATGGAACACAGGTGAGACAAAGGGCCCTCACCCATTCTGCAACCAGTTTATAAGATTTTTAGCTGCTGTTCCTTAACAAGCTGAAGCCCAATACAGGCACAGAGGCTTGTGATCCTGGCAGGAGAATGGTCAGTAGTTTGCCCTTCCCCCCATGTTTTCCCAGGTAGCACTGGTAACCTGCTGCAGATCTTTTTTTTCCCTCTTTAAATCAAAGTCTGATTTGTCCTTCTAATGCTGCAGAAGCTGACAAGCAGACCATATGTCCAAAGGACGTGTGGCTAGTCTCACTCAGTGGGAGGGACAATAACTTTACCGTTATCCCACAGGAGCTGCAGGAGGCCATGCTGTGGACAAGGTGTGTGGGCTACAAAGCCAGCCAATGTAGATCCATTGCTAGGGTAGTTCCTCTTTCATATCACGTGTGAAAACTAATGCACATAATTAATTTGCAAAAAGAAAGAACCAGAATAAAATTAGCCCAGTTATATCTGCTGAGGTCTACAAGTTTCACGACCAAATTAAAATACAGAAATCTCTCCTTAGCTTAGGTCTTTTTTGTGCCACGAATATTGGCTGAACACTGAACATTTACAAAAATTAAAGCATATGAGAGATTAATTTGATTAATTTAATGTGAAACTGCAAGGTGTTATTAACAGGCTGGGATGCAAACCAAAGTCCGGCTTGAAATAAATCTCTCAGAGGCACTCTATAATTCAGCTACAGTGGAAAAGCCAAGACAGCAAATAAAAACTATGTCATATACACCAAGCAACTGTCCTCCATGTTTCTATAAATCTCAAGCAACTGCACCCTCCTAGATTCTCATCATGACTTCAAATCATATTCTGAATGTTTGCGAGAGAGTGAGTTAATGAGCGAACATCCAGCTCCAACATGCATTTAATTTGCTCACAATGATAACCGCCTCATTATCTGGGTCACCATTAATAAAGTCCTGTCCATTCCCACAGTAATGTGTGCACTCCAAATTACCAAATCAATTTGTGTCTAGAACAAAAGTGTTTGTAACAATTATCATATCACATAATGCTATGTCGCCCATCATCCGCGATTAAAAATAAACAGGATATTTACAGGAGTTCAGATCCCAAGTAGGCAGAAGACATAAAAGCATAGCTCTCAATGTGGAATAAACTAGGGCACATGACTGATGACTAATAAAAGGTATCCTTGCATTGCTATAATACTTAAAGTCACAGTGAAAAAATGACATGTATGGAAAAAGCAGGAGCACTCGAGGAGAAGAGCCAGAGCATAGAGTGAGATAGAGGAGAGCTAAGACACAGTTGTGGCTGAAGCAATAGTAAAAATAGAAAGATCAGAAGCTGGAAGAGAGTCCCATTTCATCTGAAAAATGCCTGAGTCAGGAGATGAGAGAACCATTCGACTCAATGAGTCACAGGGAGAGGCTGTAAGAACAGATCTGAACTAACCACAGCTCACAGCACCATCCTAAAAAAAAAATAAAATAATAAAAAAAATAAAATAAAATTAAAAAAATAAACAGCCAGAGAACAGTAGGATGTTGACCCAAAATGAAACCTGAAGACTTTCATGCCCGGTGGTGTCTCATCAGTACATCAGTAAATGTTCATGCAAACCTCTCTAACACTGTTCAGAAATATGTTGCATTCGTTACTATTAGGGTTGGCAAAGAAATGATACTCTGATACTAAATTATGCAAAAAATTAGCACTGGACTAAACAGACATTTGCAACAGTTCCCATACACCACCCATGAGTCTTAGTTATCTTACTGACTTTTTTCCCACCACATCAGAAAAAATCAGAATTAGTATTGTCTTTAGCATGACTGTTTATATAATATAAATCTTCATTATACATTAGTCTCTTTTCATTTTTATGTATTTCCCATTTCACTGAAAATGGCATTTCTGTTGTAAACAGAAACAATGAAACATGATTAATAGTCAAAAGGACACCAGTTCCAGATGCATTATACTGTGATGTTTCATTGACGCAAGCACACAGCCAACAGCTTTAAAGGTGAGGAGGCTGGGTGCAGATGGACAGAGAAGCTGCCTCCAATAAGCATGAATGAGGAGGATTTCGTGTGTGGAATTACGAAGGTATGTGAGCATTTGGCAATGACCAACTCACAATGTTGTTGACCTGTGATGCCGCAGTAAAAGTGGTGGTAAAAAAGTGTTTTAAATATTATTTTTAAGTGTTTTTTTCTAGTTTGTGTGGGGATTCAATTCATGCAGGTTTTATAATTTGACGATTGTTGGATTATGGCGTTTCCTCTTCATTTATCAAGATAAAAATTTGTCTTGAGTATTCCCAAGAGGCTGCTAAGAGACAGGATTCGCCTACAGGGACTTTGCTTTTACACATTTTTAAAATAAGATGCACTCTGAATGCAAGGATGTTGTCTATTCACACTATTTACTGCAGATCATATAAATAAGTCTGTTTTTCATTGAACAAGCACACAGTATCAGCATCTCATTGATTCAGTGTGCATTCCTCATATTAACATGTTATCTATTGACATAAATTCATTGATTTAAGCAAAAAATAAGGCAAGAAGTGAGTCTAAACAATGCCCCCCAAAGTAAATCAGCACCTGATTTCCTTCAGTCCAGTAAGTTAGTCCAGCACAGTGGGATGAACGCCATCAAGGAGCTTTCAACTGATCCCTTTTACACAAATAAATCATAAAACTGATTTGGTCGCTGCTGCATGTCATGTTCAATGCTCTCTTTGACAAAAATGTTCCAAAACTTCAGCATCATCCACTGTATCAGAACCATGCTCCAGTTTCTCTGAAGCTAATCTCCTCAAACATTAGCCGCGTGTCACATACCTAGACAGCTGGGCAGCGAAAGCCCGAGTCTGAGCTTTGAATGCATCTGGAGGATAAAAAGAGCATAAAGGTGATGAAGAAACCTCCTGGCAAAGGTACAGGGATTTACAGAGCGTGCTCACTCACTAGTGACCTCACCACTGGCTTGTACTGGACAACTGAGCAAAATGGTTTATTAGTTTAGAAGAATTTTATGCAGAGGGAAAGATGACTGGGGGGGTTGAGATAATTTTTAACATCCTGAGATGGAGTTGAGTGTAGCCTCATCTAAGAGCCAAACCGCAAGCTTATTGCAGGGCCCACTATCTCCCAAGCACAGCTTGTAAAATACATACCTTTTACCTTATTACCTTATAACCACACGTTATTGAGGGAAAAGCGGTGAACACAAGATAAGCACAAAAAAATCTTGGGTTGAGCACAAACAGCCGTCCTGCTTCCTCCTGATAAAAAGGAAGAGAGGCACATTAACTTCCTGCTCTCTGTGAACTCTGGAGCCGACAGCTGCCCCAGGTTTATATCACACACAACTTCCTGGTACATATGGAGACGAGCATGGGACAAAGGAATGCACGAATGCGTGAATAACGTGTTTATGCATGAACACACCTTAAAGTTAATCTGAAATGCAGCTTATTAAACAAAAATCCAGGCGTTACCTAGGGCTGCTCGATTATGGGAAAAATGATAATCACGATTATTTTGATTGAAATCGAGATCTCGATTATCCAACACGATTAGAAAAAAAAAGAGCCATGAGGGGGAAATTTTAAGCATTGTCTATGGTAATACAGACTAATTTCTTTCCACCAGGTCCCAGTAGCTATTGTCTATGGTGCGGCTTGACCACAGGTCCGTAGCGGTGGCGAAACATGGGACTGTAGCCACGTCCTTTACAACTTGACTAAAATTCAATTAATCGCACAGCCCCAGAGTTACCATTAATAAACATTATACAAATTCATCTTATAAAACTATAAAGTTGTTGCACCTTACGATTCATTCTACCTAATTCATCCATTCATTTTATTTATCCACTTATTCCAATGCCGGGTTGCGGGGAGCTGGAGCTAATCCCAGCATCTACCAGGCAAGAGGCAGGTTACACCCTGGACAGCTCACCAGTCCATCACAGCTCTGTAAGGTTTGTTGTGTATTTAGTGAAACCACTAGGTCTTGCTATTTTTGAGGCAACCATAACTGTGTTTGCTTTGCAAATGAACAGATAAGAAATTAATATGTATTGTGGCACATTTATAGTTCCATATACAGGTCTTATGGGAGATCCTAAGCTTGTTTAAACACTGTGCCTTAATGAATGCTTGAAAACTAGCTAGTCTGCAACATGGTCTTATCGTGCTTTAATTACATTATTTAGAGTTAATAAAAAAAATTTCCTGCTTATGTCACATTTTGCTTTTTCCTTCAATGACAGACCAACAATGACTGCTGAATAAGTTGCTGAAAAGGGGGAGATAACTTATTTTTGCTTCCTCCATGTGGTTTGCTATTATAAAAGGTTCTGGGGTCATATTATCTTATAAAGTCACATTTTTAAATTCTTACAATCAGAATGTTTTGTAAGAATTTACCCTTAAAGTTGACACTAGATCTTGGTATAGGTTAAAAGCTTTTCACAATGACCATTATTCTTTACAGCTCTTACTATTTTAAAAAAGTGAAGAGATTCTCTAGCAGAGGAGAAAATGTTTGGCAGGAGAAATAATGACAGTGCAGTAATGAAACGCAACAGATAAGATTGTGCAGGGATAATGTTTGCGGTCGAACTCATAAGAAATGTGCTCACATTGCCACATAAAAATCTTCCCATACTTCTGCACATGGTCCCAGACAGTTTTATCTGCCACTGTTTGACTTTATTTACATTACAAGCCTGTTTATTGCACTTAGCTTTTATCAGTACAGTAACCTCTTCCCCCGTATCAAGTGTAAAAATATTATTTTCCTATATTTAAATACAAACCCCTATTTTTTTTAGCTGTGGTGTTTGTGTGCTTTGTTCCCACACAGCATTAAAAAAATAAATAAAAATTCTAGTTTTGGGCAGGCACCAGACCCGCAGCAAAGCTTTGATACAAGTCAATTTTTATCAAAAGAAATGCTCACTGTCACACTGGCTGGACATTCAGCAGTAGCAAAACACAGCGCAACAATACTCACCCTTGTTGCTTTTTAAACAGCTAATGAAAAATACACCTTTCAGAAAGTAAATTATTTCTGCTAGCTGAAAAGCAAATTTCATTTTCTCATGTCTCCTGACAACAAAGATGCTGAACCCATTACAGGCTGAGGCGTGCACATCACACACATTAAATGAGGGGTTCTTTAGCAATCGAAAAAAGCAATTTTCTCATTGAGCCAATAGATACTCCATTTACTTTCGGGCTCTCTACGGACCACTGCTGCTGTAGTGGGGCTGATACAGGTGAAAACGAGTGTAGAGCAATGACCCAGCCTCAGGTTTTTTTTGTTTTGTTTTTTTACTGCGCCTTTGCTGTTCTGAACCTATTGATATGGATACAGACGTGCTTTGTGTGTTGGATGAGGGAGGAACCCATAAGAAGAGGAAGAAGGAATAACAGATGATTTGATACAGGGGGAGATGGAGAAAGAAGGTGAAGGGAGGTTAAGGTGGTGCAGGAATATTCAGGGATGTAAACTCAGGATGAGCACAGAAAAGACTGACCAAAAAAGGCAGCAGCCTCATTTGCATGCATGTCAGCTGATATTAAGGAAGAAAGAGTGAAAGTGTGAGTGTAAGAGGGAAACGGAGGCACCCAACCATGTGGAACCACAGACTGATTAATTTCAGGCCTTTAATGAGTGATGCTGTGCCAGGCCAGGCGGCATCAAGTCATTCACCCCAACTTCTCAGCAGGAGCTGCCATACACCACAATTCACACCTTCCTCTCTCTGCCAAATACTTGATGACACAGGAGCATTAAACTCACTACGCAGGCTTTCCTATTGATGTTTTTTTTTTGTGAGATTAAAAGCAATATATTATTAAAGACATTATGAAAAGAGTCTTGCATCAGGTGTCCTTCATGTAGGACACCTGAGACCTACTCCTATTTAATTACTGCCCTCCATCCAGCAAGGCAATACATTGTTAATGCTATATTCCATAACACATTAGGTTTGCAAAGCCTGTTAGCATTTGTGTTTACCCTCAAATCATCACTGAGCTTGAAAAACTATTTTCCCTTTCCCAACACTCATGTGAATCAAGTGTAGGAGAGAAGGGCTTCAGGCAGAGTTTAGTCATCTGTGTTGGCAGCTGCTCCGAAAGCATCAATACTACTATTTCTTTTTCTATTTAATTTTTTGCCTTGACAAGACAAATGTACCCCCGCAACACGGTCAACAAACATTTTTCTGTTTCCAGTTTGTGTGTGTTTCTCTTTAAACAACTTCCATTTATTTGGTTTGGGGGAGAGAAATAATGCTATTAAAGAAAAAGAGGGTGGAACAAATAGCAGAAAGAGCAGGAGGGAGAAAGAACTCTACACATGATGCAGCAGTGGTAGTTTGGCTTATTCATCAGGACACAAGCGGATTTGTTTATCTGTCCAAACTGACTGGGTGTGATATAATTTTCCTGCTTTCTGACAACACTGTACAAGCCTCAGGGTGATGGAGGACCAGTCACCTGGACACTGCTGCATTAATAGGTACCTTGGAGACAATCTTCTGAGGCTAAATATGTTTAGAGCCGGATTATCAGCTATTGTGTAAAAGAAAACTTAACACTTAACACTGAATCTGCACTTTTCTTTTTTTTTGGGGGGGGGGGGGGGGGTGGTGCTAAAGTTGGTGGTTCAACTTGAATTGCAAACTCTAGAAATCTCTCTTAATTCACTTGGATACTTGCAGAGTCACATGATCTGTAATGAAACTGTTCTCATGTGACTGTGTTTTCAAAGTATCAAAGAGTTTTCCTCTTTGGAGTCACTGAATGCATCATCCTCGCTCCAGCGGACATGACAGGACAGAGACGAGACTAAGGTGGTTTTTGGATGATGCATCCCTCTGATTAATGCAAACTGACAGTGAATTTCTGCCCTACAGCAAAAGTAGTGCCGTCCGAGACATCAATCTGGTGACCCTGTACATCTCTGCAGACAGACTCCCCAGGTTTGTCTGAGCCTCCCGTGGGAAGGGTGCCAGCCTGGGGACCGACACCCATCGCTCCAGACTGCCCATGATGCAAGGCTTCTCATAACTTCATTTAAAAACCACTCGTAAAAAGAACTGGACTAGAAAGCGTTTAAATGACGGATACTAATGGTGAATCTTTTATTTCTGTTGGAACAAGAGGAATATTCATTTTTAAAAGCACATCTAACTGTTACGCAAGTGTACAGCGTCGACCAGAATAAAAAAGTATTAATTAATTACCAAAGTCCATTTTTCTTAAATTTCTCGTTTTTCGATACTTTGTGAAGCTTATTTGTGGAGAAAACTCCAACAAAGTAGCAGGAACCAAACATTGCGCAAAACAAACCCACCATCGAACACGCTGTCTTGTAAACAACGAGTTCGCAGGCATGAAAACAAGCAAACGCTTCAAAATGTGGTTAATTTTTTTTCTCATTCAACAAACAACATTTAAGTTGAAGACACTTCTGCACAGTGGTGACTCGTTTCTTACCTCAGGGCGCAGCTCGGTGCCGAAACCTCAGTCTGTTTTTCCTCAGAAAACCTCACTTAACAGTCTATTCAGGAGCCTGGTACTACTGGAGGTGATTTTTCAGGTATTACCGAACATATGCAGATTGATTTGGGATGTCCACGGGACTAAATCGTGCCCTACAGCGTCCAACTGATACAATCCACCGCTCCGAGATCTGCGATCCCAATTTAGAAAAGCATGCAGCGCTGAGTGGAGACTGGTATGCAAACAGTTTAGTGAACTCACTGAAAGCTGAGCGGCTGATCCAGCAGCCTGTTCTGCTCCGGAGGGCGGAGACTCTCCGCTTTACCTTTATCTAATGTCACTGCTCTGCTATATTTAAGAAGGGGGGAAAATAACGTATTTGTTCTTGAATTAGATCAGTCTCAGATATTAATGTAAAATATGGAACAGCGATTAGTCAAATTATTGACAGACCTAATAGGCAACAGGGTCTTTTGTTTGTTTTTATTTTTTTTTTCATCACACACAAGCTGAAGCCAACTCAAAAAGTTTTCAGTTTCTAAGACCCTTCATACAAGGGTCCTGACAAAATAATATTCACAGCAAAAATTATGAATGGGACCACCTCATCTACAAGTCCCATTGGCTAAAAAAGAAGATAACAAAAGCCATTCTGGAAATTGTGTATTTACATATTTGTAGAATTGAAAGAAATTAGGAGGAAAATATATAATTTCTAAATAAAAACAGAGCTCTACCTTAGCAACAAGTAATTCAATCAATATGGCCACTTGGGCGTTTGTTTATACCTTAAATACAGCTCTCTGGAGCATCATACTGCTATGGTAGGAGAAAAACTCATAATTCTCAAGTGTTTCTTTCAATTAGGCACTAGGTCATCTTCAGACAGAGGTTACATGGCCCTCTGAGGATAGGACAAGACTAGCAACCAGATATAACAGCAGTTTTTTCCACTTCTTGTTTATGTTAATTCTCAGTTTATTCCTGGTTTTTAGGCAATAACATCACTTGGTTAGAGTTAGAAATCAACCCTGAAGAAGACTATTTGTACTACATCACCATCATGCTCATTTACTACACCATTTTCACACTTCACACGCAGTTGCTCCCCTGACAGCTAGAAACTGCATTTTCTTTATGCTGTTATAGAATATTATTGCCTGCATGAATGAAAGAGGAGGACAGTCTCCTTTTGAAATGCTCTGTTGCATCATGGCATGTTGAAATATATCACCATAATAATCTACAACAAAAGCAGTGAAGGTGGTGAAATGGCTCAGTATGTGTAAATTGAGCCTTTTTGCATGCTAATTTGTTCCAACCTATGCAAAAATAAAGTTATTTTTAATTTCCTTTACATAAAATAGAGCTAGCCAATTACACCAAATTGACCTCAAAGTTTATATTTTTTATATTGTTTTAACTAGATGATTTATAATTTCACAAAAAGATTCTGCAGCAGAACAAATAAGTTTAGTTTTTGTTTTTTTGCATTCAGTAATATTATCTGTGCTTTATTGCATCTGATTCATGCAACATATAAGCATTAACTTTCAGATTTTCAAGTGATAGATATTGTTTGTCCCCTGTTGGTCATTCATGGTGTGTGTCTTTCTCCACAGCCAGAAGACAAGAGGAGTGCTTTTGTTCATTTTTTGGAGCGGGCTCGCAGTGTTTTCCATTCCTCTCTGCTCCTCGTGTCACAAAATCTACTACAGATGGAGAGCAAGATAAGCACTCCAGAGACTGATCTTTTTGCTTTCTCCTCTGAGGTCGTGACACTGACATTCTCACTGGCATACGTGATACGTTCAACCCCCAGTCTCCTTGTATTTTCTCTTGATCACTTTCTCATTGGCCCTCAGCAACCCCCTACAATTTAACATGTATTTCTGGAGTCAGGAAAAGTAAGAAAGAAAGCCAGTAGCCTGAAGTAAGGTTTCAAACAGGCAAAGAGCTCAGGGAAAGTTTGGATTCAAAATCCTATCAAGGTTCAGGCACAAGGCCTCTGCCTGAGTACAGAAAAGTATCACAGGAATGGCTTGGCAGCAGAAAGAACAGCTGTGAGGTATTTTCTATTTGGCTCCTTGGGTATTTTCAGAGAGCTCAGAGTGTAAAGAAAGGCTGAGGTGACTCTGCCACCCCCCTCCTCCCTCTTGACACACACACACACACACACCCCACCCTCTCCCAACACCAAATGCACCCACCCACACACGCACACACCCCTTTTAAAGCACTCACATGGATCACTGGTCTTTAGAGAACTCCTCTCCTAAGGCTCTCCAACCGTTATTTTTATTATCAGTGATTGATCAACAACTGTAGTTATTTGTGACCCTTGGTGAGCAATACCCTAATCAATGACCAGATCCAGAATCAGTTTATAGTTTTCTAGTTTAGATTTTTTTAAGTGATAGTTTTAAACCTTGTAAACAGAGTTTGAATATATACTGTACCTTTCTGACCTGGGACTGATACAGCTTGAAAAATTACTATTTCTTTTTGTAATTTTAAGTAGAAAACATGCCAGAAATCAAAGAAAACCTTCCCTTTATTTATTAGCCTGAAAATGCCCGAGTAATAATGTTAAAAGAAGTGTGGATTGTGTGAATTTTGTTTGAGCTCTCAGAGACAATAGGGAAAAATAATTAGTTGCCACTTGTGAGACTGAATTCCTAAAAGAAAGATCAGTAGTCAAGCCTTGTGACAAATACACCAAGTGGCTCTTATAGGTAGCCTTATTTATAAACACTCCGATTTAATAATCTGTGATAAACAATAGTTTAAACTTTCCAAGGAACCCAGAGGGACAAAGATGAAAATCAATATTGAATGGATGTGATCTTTGAGCCTTCAGGGAACCTCGTATTAAAAATCGACATGATGCTCTAGTTTAAATCACTGTGTGGGCTCAGTGATGTTATTAAAAACCATTGTCAATGGTCACAGTCTACTACAAGCTGAAACCCTGCACACATTTAAAAAATCAGAACCTAGCATGTATTAACTCGCAAACCTTGAGCAACTTGCACATCAAAGAAGGCACCATCAATGCCAAACATACACTACAGCTGTGGTGCTGTGGTTTTTTGTCAGGCTAAACCTTCAATAGGTAATTGAGAGCATTAATGAAAAGGCTCCAGGTGTTTACTGGCCCTCTGCAGTAAAAAAACCCAAAAACAAATAAACTGTTGAGCTGGTGAAATATTCAACTTCAACTCTTCTCAGATTGAGAACATTTACAAAGAGTTGTTAAAGGTACAGCATGGGCCAAAATAAAAAGTATCTGACAAAAATAAGTGATATATCATTTAATATCATAAGGGGGCATTTACCTGCCAAAGTTCAGAAGTCTTCTTTAAAAGATGAGTTAATGAAGTTCAGCTCAGTTTCCAAACTGTGATTGTTTGAAGAGGGTCAGATGATGGGATGGGACATTTTACTGCAGCAAAGAACAAAAATAGCATTTGTTTGTTATAAGTTAATATTTCCATCCAATGAAAGAGAACTTAGATTGCTTGCTAAGTTTATTATTATATGTTCCAGGGCGTGATTTGGTCTTCTGACTGTTTTCCTGCATGCAAGCTGTGGTCAATTAAATTTTCCTTTGTCCATATCTAACAAATAAGAAACACACAATCACATCAGAGACACAGACTGCTAGTTCACACACATCTTCAAATGCACATTCTTATGGCACACTAACCTGTTTAATTTAATTTACACTGGAAGCGCTACATTTTCACACACAGCATCATACCACATGCTATTTCATTAAGCAGGCCATAGTCATGCCTCACAAGTTTGCACACAGTAGGCTTTATTGTTACATACGCAGACACACAGACACACACATCCACTCAGGCGACACAGTCTTGAGGAATTTCTCTGGCAACAGCATTGGAATAATTTAATATAAAGCATTTTGTGGTAATGTGATTCTGGATTGTTCTGCATTTAAATGCTTTTTAATGTGTAAATATGTGATCCATGTTGATGCAGAATGAAATGTCACTGTTCTATTGTTGTTGCACCAAGATAGATATCCTCTTCCTCACTGAGACCAAACATATCATTAAAAAAACAACCTGTAACACCTATGATAATTCAAAAACACAAAAGAGCTGAAATATCTTGAAATTGAAAAAGGTGATGAACGTTCAGCTCTTATGGTTGAATAATAAGGTGAAATTAGATCTAGGAATTAGTCAGTGGGTTTATTGTTTCAGCTCTAGTGGTGCAAATATGCCAACTAATTACCTGAGACAACATCTTTAAGTGTCTCAGTAAGATATTGCCTCAGTGCTCCTTTGTGTTTAATCTCCTAGAAGTCGACTGGAGTGATAAAACACCACTTTACCAAATGATGAGATCAGTCCAGATTCTCCCACAAGTGTTCAGCTTGGTGACCATATTGCCATTGACCTTTTATTCTATATTTATGATGTAGCTGACATCGTGAAAGAGAAGAGATGTTTTATCAAAAGCTATAATTTAGAGCCTATTTGTGTTCATTTCTGGTGATGCTCCACTTTAATGGGATAAGAGGACACTGTCAGCAACAGCTAAATACAGCCACGACACAACAGATTCTCCAGATGCCCTCATGTCAGGTTTTAAGGTTTCAGTGTTTTTCTTTTTTCTTTTCAATTGGACATCTGTTAGAACAGGGTGAAAATGAACTTCACACAGGAAGCATGGAGCAACAGCTGGCTTGGTCCAAACAACTGCAACCAGTACTTTTTAACTGCATTAACAGTCTTTTACATAAAGATGCTATTTATGAGGTTGTTTTTTTTATTTGTTTCGTTATTTGGGAGGTAAGATATCCCATGAATCTTTATCTCTTCAAGTCCATGTAATTTCCTTTGAAGCCACAATTTCTCACAAATTTATGCCAAACTGATTTCCATTTTTACTGCACTCGTCCTACAGGATTCAGAAACAAGCTCAGTTACTAAACAGAAAGTGAGTGGATCAGGTTTACTCTCAGTTAAAACTAATTAAAAAGTGATTTGGCAGCTTTGAAAAATAAATAGCAGAGCTTAAAGAAGAACAATCAGCTTCAAAGCTTTGATAATTTGATTTTAATGACTAATTTATTTTTGACTTTTCGTCAGATTTACTTAAACAAACAAAGAAAGCTGCGGTGGTTATGTTTCCAACTGCACAGTTTGTCTCCAATTATTCTGATTTACATAAAACCCTGATGACACAGAGACATCAGTAGGATAAACACACACATAGACAGTGAACGCATCCTTGCAGCCTCAATCTGTCAGGGGGCATCAGTCAGCGTCCTGGGGAGATGTGACATGCTCCTGGCCTCTTCATGACTCCGGCACTGGAATACCAAACTGTAGGGGGTGCAGATGGGTTAGACTCTTGGATCTCCTGGATGCCCCGTAAGGCAGTGTAAAACACATACGGGGACACTACCACCTAATTGGCGGTCTGTTTTCATTTTAAATTTCTATTGTATGATGAGTCATAATCCAGTTTTCTTCACTCCAACTTCAGCATGCATAGGTCTTGAAGCCTTTAGAAATGGTTCTTAATCGAGATGATATTTTGGTTGAAACTGTTCTCAAAAAGCGAGTGCTGAACATCCATCCCCCACAAGACTTTGTTCAGACACCATTTAAAATCAGTGTGCTTTCACATGAATTTAAGTGTGAATTCATGCAGCTCCATCTGGCTCACTGAGCCTGTGTGCATCTGTCACTTTAGCCAAGCTGATGGAGGAAGGTAACAGCGTTGTGTACATGACAGTTTAACTCATATTCAGATGCTAAGAAACCATTTTATTTGGAAACATCTTCATGTTAACAAGTCTGCCATACCTGTTGGTAACCTAGCAACAAGCCCACAGTGTTGTTTAGAGGAGTAATTGGATAAATCTAAAGGAAGAGGCATAAATAAGAGAAAACAAAGCATTACGACACTAGATCTGGACTTAAAAAGCTTTTACAGGTAGCAATAATGCTTTCTGTGTTGAAGATACTCTGGATGGCGCTTGTTTTCTCTATTTCCATGTGCATTCCTTTGCATTAAAAAAAACACCTGTAGGCAATTTAGTGTGAGGCTTTCCTCCAACGTAATAATTACAGATGTCTACCTGCTGTGGCTCAGTCAGTGACAGGAGCCTGAGGATATAAGGGTGGGTGAGGGAGGAAGAGCAGAAGGGAAAGTGGAGGAGGAGAACAGTGTGTCAATCTATCCAGATATTTTATACACCTCTTTTGGGAATCCACACCGCAGAAACATCTGCAGGGTCTTAACTTGACCAAGTGGAAAAAAGAAAAAACAAGAGAACACGCACAATGCACCAGGGCAGCAGGGTGAGAGGAAATGAAAGGTGTAAAGATGGAAACAAGAAATGACTGAATATGGACTCGTCAGTGCAGTGACGCTCCACAAATCCCCCTGACCCTCCCTGAGTGCAGCCATTTTAGTGGTGTCTTATGGTGACAGGCCAAGCGTGGCTGAACTCCCAACATATACTGTATCCCAGTGTTCCCAGGAGGGTGAACTAGCTGATGAATGGAGGAAACTAGGCCAAGCAGGCCAGCACTGCATCCCCTCCTCCTCCTCTTCTTCCTCCATCAGAAATATCCCTCACTGTGGGAACGATCCATTTGTATGTCATACTAAACTTTTCTTCTCCTTCATTTCTCACAAAGTTTTGGTTTGTTTCAGCATGTTCTTCCTCTGGGTCTTTGCTGCACACTGTATATGTTTTAACAGACTTCAATAAAATAAGGTTGTATTGTTGAGTCTTTTCTTCAGAGCACAGTGGTTGTATGTGCAGCTTAAGTAAGGAGCTCCGCGTTTACTGGTCTAGCCCAGACAAATGTTCTGTTCAGGAAGTTCTGGAAAGATGGAGTTGTTGGCTATGAAAGAGTTTTAACCATTTTATCATGACTTGTGACCAGGAGACGGTAAAACTTTGTGAGAAAGTTAATCTTTTAGTTCTTGAAACTAAGAATTCATGTTAAATAAAAACTTGTTCAGTCACACAAAAGTCTCTTTTTTTGTAGTATAGTGAGATTTTTTCTGTAGAACAGGTGATTTCTGCAAAGTTGCTCTAAAGAGTACACTATTTGGTCTGCTGAACATCAGAAACGCACCTCACTTCATACTGGATTATTAAATCTTTGTTCAGGTTCCAGCAGTCACATACGAGCACTTAAACTAGCTATCATAAACATGCAAACACGATTAAAAGAAGGGTATTCTTTGCTTTTTATTGCTGTTGGAGGCTTATAAACCAGCTCTGCATCAATTGCACAACCTGAAATATTTCACTCATTGATCAGTTAGGAACGCTGTCAGAGACTGCATGCCTGGACCACTTGAAGGGCCAAGATTGGTGAACATTTTAGAAATGGAAGATGACTCACCCTTTTGTTTTATTTGAATCTAGCAGTTTTAATAAACTGTTTTAAAACCCCTTTTTTTCCCACTTTTTTACTGCTCACCCTGATCCAAAAAGAACCCCACGGTGGCGGTGGCGGCCCTTGCCGGGGCCACGCTGCCACCCGTGACACATGCAAGGTTAGGATCTTTGATCCAGAACGCTTTTGCTACCATATTTATTATCCATTACCTATATTCTGCATATCCATATAAAGTACCAGTCTAAAGCGTGGACACTAATACCCATAAGTTCAATTGATATGAGGTGTCAATGACACTGCATCGCAGTCTATGGAAATATAATAAAATCTCATTGATTACAGCAAAACAATGTTTTAAATTCATATTAAGTTAAGTTCTAATGAACTACCAGTTTAATAGCCAACCCAATGCACATTGCTAACTTACTATTAGACAACACAGATAATCATAAAGCTACTATAGCTTTTGTTTTGTGGGCTAAACACACAGTGGCCTAGCTTCTCTTACTGGTTATTACCCATACTCTGAAATCAGCTTGAAGAACATTTTTGTTGTTGCTCTAGAGCACTATGTAACTTCATGACTTTAAAAATATATATTTCTGATTTGTTTTGATGGCACAGTGACATTTATTATGTATATTCCTGGACCTACCGTTACAAAGCAGAGAGGCTGATAAATTGCACTTGGTAACTTTGGATTCTACCCTGGAAACACACAGTGAGATTAGCTTTTGCACTACACTACTAAATGCCAGCAGCTGGATATAAACACACTGAACATGCACCGTGGCTGATTTATCAATAAAGGCAATTTTTTTATGGGAGAAAAAAAAGTAAAAAAGAGAGATATGGACAGAGTAAGAGATAAGACAACTGCCAACATTGGACTGATTTTTGCTCACTGGAGAGAGCTCAGGGTAAATGTAGGATGCAGAATTAATGCCAAACTAGTCATCATTAAGAGACCCGTTACTGAGAAAATCTATCAGATTTCCCTAGTACATTATCCGTATTAAACAATAATAAAATATGAATGTGATTTTAAATTATATTTGATTTGAATGAACAGAATCTTAATCCATTCTTAAGCATGAGAAAATAGAATGATAAGTTGCCATCTGATGTTGCACATTTGCTTGTGTTACATGTCTGCTATAGTCTGGATGTCTGGAGTTGAACGGAAAGCAGTACCTTGGTATGGATACAATCCTGCCATAGTGGTCATTATTATTTAGGTCTTCAGCCACTTGAAGTGTGTCTTGACTAAAATAAATATGAAAACCTATTTAACCATTTAACCAAATGTCTTGTGAACTTGAAATTATATATTACACACACACACTTTGAAGTGCTAAACTTAACACTGCAACCATTTCACAGATGTTGGGCCCATTCTCCCTTCTCTACTCAAAAAACTTGAATAAATATTTGAAATATGGATTAAGCTCCAAATAAACTCAACTGGCATCCAATCTCTTGAATCAACTTTAGGGATGTTAGCTTGCCAATTTCTGCTTGGATACCAGCACTTCCTTAGCAACTGCATGGCCAGTGGCTATATATGTGCATTAAATGCTGACAGGAGCTGCAGGGCTCAGCTGTTGATGGAACGCGGTTATCCTTTTTCTCATTACTGTCTACTCTATGTGATATTCACCAGGACTTGGAGAAACCATCAGGGATTTGTGAGCATGTGTGTGTTTTCACAGTGTGGGCAATAAGGACAACAGACCTGCTCCTTGGAAACACCTGTCTTATACTGTAAGCAGAAATTTAAGCAGACAAACAGGATTTTTTCCTTAATTCACACTTCAGATGTCTGCAGATGCACATGTAAACACAGCTCCCTGAGAGAACCTACTCAGACATGTTCAAAGTGCTGGAACTTGCATGAATAATTTCATTTGAGAGTGTAAAACACAAATTAGGTGCTCCTCTAGTGACAGTGGTATTTGCTGCCTTGTTTCTACATGCAGAGGACCCTTTGTTTTGGTCTTGCTCCTTCAGAAAAATAAATAAAAACCTCATTATAGAGAAAAGGAGATGTCATGCTTAATTAGACATGTTGGCATTAGATGTTTTATTTGGATGGCTTTCTTATCCTGACAACATGCTGCAAAACTAGTTCAACCAATGATTTACACAACCAGAAACCAGAAATGCCAAGAAACACCCAAAACATCACTGGAGATGTTCGAGGTAAAAGCAAATTTATAACATACTGAAAATACCTTTTCCCAGAATGCTTCTTTAAAGATCAGTATTGTGCTGCTTTAACAGCCATTCAAATTTAAAATAAAATATAGAATATACACAAAATAAATGTATGTGTATTAAATTAGGCACATTGATAAGGGCCTTCCAATGGAAAACTACAACAAGTTTCCTGATGCAGCTTCAATAAGTTATTTAACCCTAATTGGTGCAGTAAGTAATTCCTCTTTACTTAAAAAAACCATGCTATATTTTGACTCTTGAGCAGGCTTGCATTGTTCCAGAGTGATAGATGCATGAGGGTCAGAAGAACTGCAGCTGAGGAGCTGCACTCATACCTAAATGTCGATTCCAAAAGTTTGTGTTGACAACAGGGCTTGGATTATTTCAGTTATCTGTTAGAGCTTGCAGGAAGACAGGCCAGACCCAGGAAGGAGCAGACAGCAGATTAATTAAGGGAAAATAATGTTTACAGGTGAAGCAAAAAAAACATCAGAACATCGTACAATACTTAATTTTTTTTCAGTTATTCAACTTAAAAGGGGAAAATAATATACTATATTGATAATATGCCATGTGAGATATTTCAAGCATTTATTCATATTAATTTTGATGATTATGGCTTATAAAAATAACATCTCAGAAAATTAGAATATTGCATGAAATCAATAAAAAAAAAAAGGATTTTGAATACAGAAATGTTTTGTGTGAAGCAGAACTTACCTGTTACCTTCCCTTTCTTCAGCACAAGAGACCTCGATTTACCTGGTTTAAACCTCATACGAG
>JBAMHW010000010.1:20309554-20328847 GCA_037177495.1 Rhadinocentrus ornatus | reverse complement strand
GTTATGTCCAAATAACTCAATTTTAGTTTCATCAGTCCACAGCACCTTCTTCCAAAATGAAGCTGGCTTGTCCAAATTTGCTTTAGCATACCTCAAGCGACTCTGTGGCGTGTGCGCAGAAAAGGCTTCCGCCGCATTATTCTCCCATACAGCATCTCCTTGTGCAAAGTGCGGTGAAAAGTTGAACGATGCACAGTGACACCAACTGCAGCAAGATCATGTTGTAGGTCTTTGGAGCTGGTCTGTGGGTTGAGTTCTCACCATCCTTCGCCTCTGCCTATCTGAGATTTTTCTTGGCCTGCCACTCCAGGCTTTAACTAGAACTGTGCATGTGGTCTTCCATTTCCTCACAGTGGAAACTGACAGCTGAAATCTCTAAGCTAGCTTTTTATATCCTTCCCCTAAACCATGATGTTGAACAATCTTTCTTTTCAGGTCATTTGACAGTTGTTTTGAGGCTCCCATGTTGCCACTCTTCAAAGAAGATGAAAAGATGTGAACACCTTGCAACAGGCCACCTTAAATACCCTTTGTCATGATTGGCTTCACCTGTGCATGTAGGTCAAGGGTCAATGAGCTGAACAAACAAATGTTGGTTCCAATAATTAATGCTAAAGGTATTCAAATCAATAAAACAACAAGGGTTCCTAAATTTATGCACCTGCCTGCTTTTGTTTAAGTAATTATTGCACACCTTCTGTAAATCCTATAAACTTCATTTCACTCCTCAAATAGCACTGTGTTTGTCTGCTATATGACATATTTAACTGAAATTGCTGATCCGAACAACCAATGATTTAAAAAAGGAAAATCTTGAAACTTATCAGGGGTGCCCAAACCTTTTCATACCACTGTAAATGGCTCATTTTAGAATATAAACATATCAGTCATTTTTGTCAAGAGATTAGATACCAGTAGTTTGAGGTTTTAATGATATATTAAAAATTTCTGTCATTAACCTTTTAACCTGACTTTGTAACATGTTACACCTTTGAATGTAATTTAACAATATCCATAAAAAAGAACAATACATGTTTAAAAGGGCACCTTATATCCTCCATTAAGAAGTAGCCTTTCTGCTGTTTTGACGCTGGACAAGCCAAGTTAAAAAAAAAAAAAAAGATAAAAGAAAAAAGTAACCTTCCTGACTGAATGAAAGGACCTGGAAGCATCTGCCATGTTAGAGCTTTTTGATTTGACCAAATACAAAAGAGAGAACCTCCCACATTTTCTGGGGCACAGGATAAATCAGACTTTCTTTTAGAAAAGAGAGTACATAATTCAGTCCCACAATTCATTATGTCCTCAACTTACAACACAATGACTGATCATGCCTATTCAGTCACACTTGCTGTGACTATTGTGGTTAAATAAGAGGACAGAGGACTAAATGTGAAGAGCACACAACATTTTTGCTTCTTAGCTTTTACTTTCTTAAGTATGAACCTTTCTTCTAGAGCAATATTTTAATTATATCTTTATTACTAATGTGATATATGGTTTCTGTGTAACAGTGTAATAAGATTAAGTTAAATTAAGTGCAGCAGCAGTAAACAGTTTAGACACACCGTCCCACTGACTTCAGATATAACATAGCTGTTCAGGTGTCAGATATAAAGCACTTGTTATCTTCACACAAAATCAAATTCACATGGTGATGTGTTTGCCACTAAACACCATCATTGTCAAGATTCAGATTCCATTCAAGAAACAGCTGGTGAAAGTAATGAGTGAGAAACAAATGCAGAATATAATACCATTGTTGGGAACTGTAACCATATCACATTTTATTACTATTATGGTTAAAAGGATTCACAATAATAGTATTTTGGCAACTTTTCTAGAACTACTAAGTGTTCGGGGTTTTTTTTCTCCAATTTTATAACTTTGTTTATTGTGTATTTTATCTATATTTTGGTTAAGGGTTACAAATGAAATATGAAAATAGCAACATCAGCTGACTGTAAAAAGATCCACAACACCTGACATCTGCCATCAATACAATTTCAGCCAATTTTAAATCAAGCGCAAAATCATTCTGTATGCATTATTGATGCAGTAAGCAATACTTAATCTTCTTATACCATGCTGTTGTCAGTACTGGTATATCATGACAACCATGTTGTAAACCAGCAGCTTTTCTAAAAAAGAAATACCATTTCTCAAACCTGTAAATCATAATCTAGTGTGTATGATGCTGTCATAGCTAATAAAAGTGATGGCCAAACCAATAAAAGTATAACTGTCATTTTCATTTTTCTGGTTTTGGTTGACTATAGTAATGAGACCTTGTTATGTCTCAGAAGAAGATATTTAATAATTTTTCTATATGGACGAAAGCACAATAAAATGTCCTAGTAAGCTATTTCTTATATGCAGCGATTTTAAAATGAATCTGTAACCACGTTTACCAAATCCTCTGTATATGGGAGAGGCTGTCATGTGTTTAGAGTAATGTTGGGTAGGAAACAAAGAGACAATGCAGACATGAGTGTGAACAAGGACTAACCAGTTTACAATGACAGCAGAACACACACATGCATCCATACGCATCTACCCTCTGGGTCTGAGAGCTCAAAAAATTGCCAGATACCCAAGGAACAGGGGAGGGGGGGTTGGAGAGTTTTTTGGGAACTGGGTGGTGGTCAGGGGTCTCAGCTGTGCCCGAGGACAGTGAGACAGCAAAATCCAGGACAGTAACACACACATGTAAACACAAGCACACACACACACATGCCACGTACTGTTAATACAGGTCGTCAATTACGCCTGACCTAGAAAGCCTGTCTGCACGAAGCCTGCACAACAAGCTGAAACACAGTGACACACTCAAAACACTCAAAATCCCCCTGCTCCACTCGCTATCTAAAAGCCTGGATTAACTCACAAACGTCACAAAATGCCACATGAAATACATCTCCCCATCCACAAAAACTGATTTAGAGTTAACATGCACACATGCTGTGAGAGAAAAAAAACAAAAAAACATACAGGTGGAGCACCATAACTCAACTAATTTAAGGCTTTGAAACTGCTGTCTGTGAGGCTGTCAGCAGAAGAAATAATTAGTTCCAGCAAGTATGTGACTGAATGATCCACACAGCACAAGAAAACTGGCAAACCATGGAAACAACCCCAACCTGCAGTGAGTGATATGGATACCCACGTTCATTTTGTCCCCATGTTTTTCTTTCCTTCTTCTGGAGTGTGAGGAAGGGCTGTCAGAGTCTTGGGGGCCATCTCAAGTGCATCAGCAAAGGAGTAGTAGGGGGCGGATGTTGAGGCAGAAGGATGTTTTAAAGGTTACAAAAAAGGGTGAAAGTCATCTGCCTGTAACAAGCATGTGCTCATGTTTGCAGAAAAGGAATTGCCAGGGACAGGCTATCATATTTGGCTGTGTTCCCTGCACTCAGACCCTCTGCTCTCATTCATAGTCTTGCCTCAGATGCTTTATTTTTTTTGGCTTTATTGTTACACAAGGCCTTTTTAAAGGGTTTATGTCTGAGCACTCAGGGTGACAGAGCCAAGCTCAATCCCCCAAAACCTCTCTGTTCTCCATGTTATTGTGTTTTTCGTTTTTTTCTGCCCCCTCCTCGGTCCCATCCCTCCTCACTCTCTGCTCTCCTCATCTCCTAATGCCTCTATCTCATCTGCACTCTCACTGTGACAGTGGCAAGAAAGCTCTAATTTGAGCCAGATGAGCTATAAAAACACAAGCTCATACCGCCGGTTGCTTTCCCCATTAACCATGAGGCCCGTCATTTCTCTCTCTGATCACAGAGCAGACTTCTGAGGTTTACCAGCACGACTGCATATGCACCAAAGCAGACAAGCCAGTAAAACTCTTCTAACAGTGATTTATTATAACAGTGGCATGACTGCTGCCATCTTCTGTCTTCCCACTACAGACTTATTGCACCTGTTGAGAGGACAGCATTGCCAAGGTCTGTTTATATATTATTATCTTTTTTATGGATGGTTTTGGATTTCCAACATATCTTAGACCACAGAGGTGTTTTTCCAGCTCATACAGGTGCAGTGCTGCACATAAGCATGGTCACTAAACTAAAATTAAAGTCCAGGCAACATCAGATTTCGTCTGAGGCTCTGTCCTCTCAGCCATGGTTAGTTTGGTCTGAGACTTTCATTCGGATTGGCTGATTCCTGCTCACTGCTGAGGCAGAAGGACATCACGTCCCTTTGGGGACAGTTGCTGTCCTGCCTTGTCACTTTCACTCTTGTATCCACAGACCACGAAGCAAGCTGCACGGAAGCTGAGGAGGGACGGGGAGCTAAATGAAGGGGAAAAAATACAATTGATGATTGACATAGGGATACAGATAACTGAGAATTTAGTGAATACACTGCAAAGCAAAACAAAATAAAATAAACTTCTGCACCAACCCAGACTTGAACTATTCTCTGTTTAGTTGGAAACTCTGCAATCCCTGGCAAAGAATAAGGAATGGCCATTCTTTAGAGGATGTTCATAAAACATGAACACTGCTTTAAACAGAAAAAATAACGATAGGAGCTCCAACATGTCAAGAAAATTTAATTAAACCACCCACTGCCTTCAGTTAAAATCAGAGTTGGTTACAGAGAGCATAAAATATACACACACAGACTCGAAGAAACACACACATACTTGTACACACATACATTGCTGACTGATCTTAGACAGAACTAAAGCTTTCTCATGCAGGTGTACCATCACCTTTCCACAACCTCATACACAGCTTTCAGTATAAACTATTTTACAACACATAGGTGATAGCTACATGGGAAATAGACCGGTGGAGGCCCAGTGAAGAGCCAAGGGATGCAGGCTGTGCTTGATTTAAGCACAATGTCACAATTTCTTCACCTCTCATGAACTCAGACAACAATTCTTGCAGGGGAAAATCACCAGGTATGCTTGCGCTGAAGGGGGGAGGGGCCGTCTTATAAGACTTTTCTTTTCTACACAAACATGCTAAAGATCTGGTATGCTGCAGCAGGAAAACAGCCAAAACCTGTAAGACAGTGGACCTCCAGGACCAGGGTTGGTTATCTCTTGGCTATACAAGTACTATCTGTTGTAAAAACAATATTTTGCCACCTTTGCACTACCTTAAAAAATAATAATTAGAATAATAAATCTACTAACAATAACGTATAACAACTGTGTTGAGCAAAAAAGCCAAAATAACCATATCCATATTAATAAAAATTCAGTTTCTGATCAATAAGACGTTGTTTCTTTTTGCTAAACAGATTTACCACTTAAAAGGATATAAAATTGCTTTATTTTAGATTTTTAGTTAGGGCGGGTCAAACAGGCCCAGAGGACATAAGGTCCAACATTGCATCTCACCTTGACCTGAATGGGTGAGGAAGCTGCAGCTCAGGTTATACAACAGGATATCCACTAATCACAAGGTTTGAACTCCAGCCTCTCTAGATGCTGGATGGTGCTTTATTACCACCACCAATGTGGAAGTGGACAGGAGAATGAACTTTTTTTTTGCATTTTTACAGGAAAAAATTACTGAATTTTTACCCAAATTTATGTGAAGACATTTCCTCAGACAGCATGAAAATTAAGAGGTCAATGAAGTACATGCTGATAGGTGCCAATCTGCTCAGCCAAATGTGGCTTCTCCTTCACACACTGTCTTTTTGCCACTGTGTTTTCCTCCTATTCCACCCACTCTCAGCTCACAGCAGAGAGTACAATACGTGATGACACCAAGAGTTCAATCAGCAGGAATACGTGGGAGGTGAGGAAATAACATTTAAAAGTGAGAAAAAAAATCTTACTCTAATGTGACTCCTCATTTCTCATAGGACACATCTAAGCTAAGTTAATAACACCAGCAGAATAGCACGGTGTGGTGCAGCAGGAGAACTGGCTAACGATTGCACAATAACACACTCGGTAGTGAGCCCCACATGAATCAAAATGACAAAGTCAGTCTAGCGACAAATTCCCTCTTGCTGACTGTAAAATGCTCAACTCTCTGGAAGAGTGGATGCAGGATTACAGGCAGGCAATATGAGTGAGAGAAAATTTAAGAAAAAAAAAACTCACTTACTCAGACAAACAGCCTCTACAGATCCACCTCTCAGTCCCCACGGTAGAGTTAATCACATCCTGGTTTTCTGGACTACTCGTTCTCTTAGCAATAGGCTTTATTTTATGTGCGGTCACATGTGTATCATTAAGATGGAAAGGTCAGTAAAAGTCAGGTGTGTTCATTAATCCTTGCAACTGCCTGTTGAGTTAAAACTTTTTCTTACTTCTGGGGAGGTATGAGGTACAATCTTGTCATGGTGTTGATAGTGGTACATTTTAATAGCGCTCTTTTGTAGGCAAGGCAGTTTATTTGTGTAGCACATTTCATGTACCGGACAATTCAAAGTGCTTTACAAAAGCATTACAGATATTAAGAAATAGTAAAAGGCAGCAACAAACAGCAAGAATCACAATAAAATCAGATCACAAATAAAAAGTTAAAATGTTACCGTGCATTTATGCATAGGCGCATGAGAAAACAAATGTTTTTAACCTGGATTTAAAAATGTCTACATTTGGTGAAAGTTTAATTTTCACTGGCAGTTTGTTTTACTTTTTTGCAGCATAACAGCTAAATACTGCTTCTCCATGCTCAGTCTGGACTAAACAACTGTTTAGTTGTAGACTATTTCTTAGCATACTTTGCAAACTAGAAACCTTTAATGTATACAAGTTTAGCTGTGAGCAAACTTTGTATTTGTTAGATAACTTTGATACAAAGAGAAATTACATCTGTGATTATTCTCAATCAATATCTTAATTATATGGTGCAGTGTCTTCCTTCTGTAATATCTAACCAGATTAGTTAACATTCAATCACAGTGGTCACTTCATATAATCATACTCAAGAAGCATGCCATGCTGAGTCTAATCCCACAGGTTGCACCACTGTTTGGACAGTTTAAGAAAGTCTGACCCAAAGACTCCACAGCAGACAAACTGAGAGATCACTTTCAAAGAGTTGACATGGAAACGAGATGTGCAGTGGCAGCCAGGTGTAGGAAAAGAGGGGTTAATCTCCTGGCTTTTAGAGTGAGCCCAGGTGCAACTTACCTCACCCTCAGGCTCTGACAGTCTTCTTGCTGAGGGGGACCTTTAATAGCTTTGAGATGGAAGCCCACTGTCCCCGACAATCTTTAAAAGACAGTTTCCAGCCCCCTACCCCCACCCTCTGTCTGTCTGGTATGGCCTCGTAAAAAAAGCTTAACTGGTCTCACATGACCCCCTCTGTCTTCTGGTGGACTTATTGGCTGAATCCTCAGAAACAAGGTTTGCGACTTGCTGGCATGTGACTGCAGAGGGTGAAGTGGTTCGCTGCTTCAGAAATGAGCTCATCCTTTCCAGTTGTGTGGTCAGTCTGAGGAGGCCTCATCCTCCAAGACAAAAATTCTAACTGGGCCAACAAAGGCTCAAATAAAATATTTAAAAGGCTAAATATGTTTCTTTTGAGTTAAACTAGTCTAAATGTGGATAGAATATGATAGATTGACCAAGATGTTGTGACAATGTTGTTGATTCAATTTCAAGTCCAAGGAGAAGTCCAAACAGCAATACTGAAAGGCAAAGATCTTCATGTAACAGTACACAGACATGAAGTCGGGAAGTCTCTGCATGGACTCAGGAATACGTCAAAGAACCACTGACACTGTACAGAGGTAATCACTGCATTCACAGATGGAAAAAGAAAAACTGGAACAAGATCCAGAAATTCTCCCACCTTTTATGGAACTGTGCTCTGCTCTGTGTAATGATGGTATTGGAGTGCATTAGCAACTTTCACAACTTAAAACATTTGTTGCGCAAGGGAATATCCAGCCACATCCTGCATCTATTACAACACCACAGCAGATGAGCCTGCAGCCCATACCTGTCATGCACTGAGCACATTTGTGGCATTATATAACAAAGAAAAAATAACAAAGATTATCCTAAACTGTTAAGTAGCAGTTAGAGTTGTTTTTCTCTTCAGTTCCCAAATACAGTGCGTTTGCTTGTGTTTTGTTGTGTTTTTGTTTCCCCTCAGCTGTTGGAGGTTAGATGATGTGACCAAACACCCTGTGGTCCATCCCACCATCTGGCCTCTGCTAACCTCGCTCATTGCCACAGAATTGAGGCTGCAATTGCTCAGCTGACAGAAACAAGTGAGTGTGGAACCTTATGGTGGCCATCAGCATCAACTTGACTTTGTTTTGTTAGTGAAACAGGATCATATACACACAAACACACTTCTGTTTAATGAGGGCCACTTCAGGCTGGCTATAAACACCTTCAAACCCCCTTCACAGTCTGGACTTTTTACGCATTAAGCTCTAGCACCCCCTTTTTCATACACAGAAACACAATCTTACCCTGATCCACAAGTATTGCAGCACATTTCTTTCTGTATCTAGACAATATTACAGTCCTCCGTCTTTGTTATATTCTACTCTAATGCCACAAAGGTTATTAGGACACTGTTATTTGAGAAAAATAACTTGCATCTTCTTTTTTGTTTTTATGAATGTGCACACATATGTCCTCCAACTGATTGGATAAAGAGTTTTTCTCTTAGGGGAGCGGAGCTGAAAGCCTCAAATGTTCTCCACATGAACTCCTCCTTTAGCTTACTGAGCTGCTCCCTGAACTTTGAGCAGTTTTCCACTAAGTCGAAGGACAGGAGCCCTCAGGATATGGCTGGTGGGCAACACACAATATGTGCTGGCACACACACTCACAGCGATTGCAAACACTTATTGTGGAACAGTCTGTTGAATGACAGCACCTAAAAGACTGTGATGTGCTGCCTACAGGCAGAGAATCCAACAGCAGTAGCCCATTTGTCATTACTGCTGTTAATGTGGCCCAGCTGCCTGCTTTTCACGTGGCGCCACCCGTACCCAATTCCCAAGGTGCTTTATGCCTCTCTATGTGTAGGTGTGTGTTGGCAGGCTGCTCCTCCCACTTAAAGCCCGTCAGGAAGAAGAAACAGGAGGGCTGTGAAAAGCATATGTTAAAGGTACAACCCTTCAACTGTGCTCATTACAGAATTAGGTGGAAAACAGCCAGACCCCCTGTTGTCTCAGTCCAGTGAAAACATGTATCCCTCTGTGAGGAAGAGACAGAGTGGAGGATACTGAGAAAAAGAGCAAAATAGGAGACTGGGAGAGGAGGGCGACACAGACAGCCACAGCAGGGGGGCATGCTGTTCTCCGTATTAGACTGTCAATGAATCTCATTAACATGGATTCTCTAATCAGCAGCTGAAAATGTTCCTCTGAAGGCCATCCACTCTGCTCTCCAACTCCTTCTTCTCATTTTGATTACTCTGATGCATAAATCTACCACTACTTTCCTCTCTTATTAAAAGGGTTTGAGTTAAAACTCCTTGAGAAATTGGCTTCTGTTCCTCTCTGCCTCTAATATGTCCAGTAGGCTTTCTTTTCATGTGAACAGCAGATTGCTGTTACATCAGAGGAGGCTTGTTTTCCATCATTTTCCACTCAATAAGTAGTGGAAATAAACGACCCTTTTGGCTGAAGATCTTTTAAATGACAGCTTATGATGAAGAAAAAAAACTGTAAGACAAGTTGCTCTGGAAACTTCACATTATCTTTATGATGTATGAACCCATTTGTGGAATTCTGGAAAAACATAGCATCAATTTCCACCCTGAAAGTTATAAATCCTAAAGTAAAGGTGGTTAAATGTGTCATATGACAGAACTCAGAGTTGTTGTCAAACAGCGAGATCTGGCCCCTAGAAGGGGCCTTCCTCTTTTGTTTGCCCTTTGCTTTTCCTTGATGAGAGCAGCTGGCATTCAGTAAGAACATATCTGAGCCAGACACATTGACAGAGCGTGCTGTATTTCACTGTCCTCTGAGAAATTTGCATGGCATAAGATAAAACAGAGGGGATTAGAGGTTGGAGGCAAAGAGCCGTTCCTGACACCACACATGCTCATTCTTTAATCATGATCAAGTTCTGCCAATATTGGGAAATATGAATTCCAGAGGCTGTTCAGCATCAAAAGGATCCAGCGCAGTCTTCAACTGTATCTCTACAGCTTCTGACAGAGTGACTAATGGGAGCTACTGAAGCTTCTTTCCCCCCAAACCCCAAATCTTCACACCCTTAACAAATCCATAGCCTCCAAGTCTCTTCCTTCATGTCCTCTAAAGCATCCCCAACTTTACATGTAACAGTTCTGACACAGGTCCAAAGTGATTTACTATATGTCCTCTTAGTTCTCTCCCTTTCTTGACACTTCTCATTGGCTTGAAGCGGCATTCCCATAGTCCTGTGAGCTCTCAGGGTGTGTTCCTGGCACCAAATGTGACGACAGGATAAATAAATTACACACAGGCCCTCCAGAGAGCAGAGAAACTGAAAGGAACGGGCAACAGGTAATCAAAAAAGACATCTGGTGAAGGCACTGGAGCCTTTCTGGTGATAGTAACGTATAGAGAGACTTTATTATACGACACAGACCAATGGAGCTGATTGAGTTGTCGCTTCATAAACTGATATATAATATGGGAATTTATTGAGCAAATATTTACAAAACCATCCTAAATCCAATTAATCCTGCAGAGCCTCACAGCTGTCATGGAGTGAGATGTGCAGTAGATCCCTGCATAGATCACCAGTGCATACAGGGCTACTGCAGAGAGACAGACACACACGGCCAATTTAAAGTCACCTATAAACCTACCATGCATGTCATTGGATTGTGGGAGAACACTGAAACACTGGGGGGAACAAAGTCCACAAGAGTGCATAAAAACAACACAAATCCAACCAGGAGCTTTAAAACAGGCAAGAGTGAAAACCACAGCGCTAGCAATCTGCAAAATAATCCCAAATCTATCATTTAAAACATGTAACAGTACACAGACTAAAAACTAGCTTTAAAAAAATAAAGCTTTATGATGCACACCGCAAAGTTAAATGACCAACAAATGTTAGAGCACAATGTGCAAGACACGTTATATTCAATACAATCTGGTTTAAATGTGTAAAATGTGGATCAAAAGAGAATCTGTGAATCTTTCTTTTCAGAAATAGCTGCTTGCTTTTAGATTTAAAACAAGCTGCGAAGTTCAAAACCCTTCATCATCTTTTCATTTAACAAAAGTCAGTAAGTGTTTTAGTTGCTGTTGAATAGAAGATAAAATGTGTGTGCAGTATTTTAGCTTCACAACAGTGTGTGGCCTCCTGTGCTGTGTCTTTTATTTCATAATTCTCCAATTAAATTTTTTCCCCTGGGTGACAGGTCAGAGTTGCAGGTGGGTCAACTTGGCAACCAAGTCACGTTATTTAAATATAATGTTTGCTAACCTTGAAAAAACAGAATAATCTGGATGACATGTTGCTCTAAAACCTGTATATATTCTGACATTCAATACTAATTTTGAACCTTAGCACATATTTTATGTTATATCTCGGAATATTTAATTGATATGATGTGCAGGTGTTGAGAAATCCAAACCTTTTGTATTTTTATGTTGAAAAACAATGTTCTCCAATGCACTCTTTCACAAATTGCTCAACCCCCTTCCCATTTTCTCTTCTGATGGACTCACTAGGATTTTCTTTGTATGCTCAAATCACATTACTGACCTGTTAGCAGGCATCCGTTGACATTAAGACATGGTCCCTCTGATGCTTTTCTGGAGAAGCTCTTTATTACTTCTGTCCTAACGTTCTTTTTTTCCCTTTGTTTCTTGCATCAAATAAAAATGCAGATTATGTTTATCAAAAAGTAATCACTTTTTTCTGTTTCAGCTGCTGACATGTTGCCCTATTTGACCATTAAGAAGCACAAAATCACACGAATCACATGAATTGGGAACACTATCCTATACCAAACTCTGAAATAGTATGACAAATGTCTTACTTAATAACAAAAACAACAACACACCTGTCTTGCTCCTTCTGAACATAAAAAATTTGCTTAGAACAATGATAAATTACTTTCTTAAAATCTTACTTTTTGCAGGTTGTGTCTCAGATCAATATGCTGCGTTGACTTTATGATCACATGGTTGATTTGATAAAGTTTATATAAACTCATGCAAATCTTTAAAATACAGTTAGTGCAGCAGATGATGCAACACAGTCCTTGTGTTAAAATGAAAAGAAGTAACAGAAGACTTTTCATATTAAGTTACAATATAAACCACTGACCAGAGGGAGAGATCACATCTCTACCAGCCAGCAAATGACTTGACTCAGAGGGCTTATGTAGTGTGAAGGCACATAGAGTTACACATACATGCTGCTACATTTGTAGTCGACACACGAACTCAGCCGGAACAGTTGATCCAGTATCAGCCCTGGTCCCAGTTGGTCAGCTAGCACAGATCCTTTTAAATACTGTAGTTGCTATACTCAGTAGAGAAGGGGGAATATGCAAAAGCACTCACCTCCATCTGCTGTGGTCAGCTTTGGCAGAGAATTGGTAAAATTCTCTGGGGGGGCAGAGCTTATTTTCTGAGTGATAAAGCACATGAGTGCAGGAGAAACTGCAAGAGAACGGAGAGACAAGAAGAGGTGGCAAGGGGGAAGAAGAAGGAGTGAGAACAGCCATCCGCAACAAATGTGCTGCGAGGCTTTCGTATCAGGGTGACAGGTGCATTATCATAGGTTAATGAGAAGCGTAGTGCTGCCTGTAGCTGCAATCAGGGGAGCACTGCCTCCACAGCCACCTCCATCAATCAGATTGGACAGAAATCCTCACTGAAGCAAACACACAGGTTGATACAGTATACCAAACTTACAGCACAGGCCCACATACAAACACCCTCCAGTACCGAGCACAGAGAAAGCTCATTTTAGCTTTTGGGATACACTGATGGAACAATATTATTGCGACAATTTGGTGCAGGAGATTACAGTGTGATTATGGGGTATTTATGGACACAATGAGAGATAATTAGCACTTCAAGCAGAGCCCTCAGGTGCAATCATCAAACCGTGTTAGATGTACTGTAATCTGCAATATCTGTATAGAAGAAGGCATAGGACATATTCAGATCTTTTACTGGTATGCCTTAAAAACATTTTTCTTTCCTCAATCAGAGATCTAATTATAAGTAACAGCATCCCACATTAACACAGTGCATTACCCTCAAATAACACCTTTTCACATCAGAGATTTCTGTATTTCTGCTTCCTGTTTGCCCGTTACTCAGGTGTAAAGTCCGTGTACTTCTGGTGCAAAAATGTGAATCAGTTTCTTTTGTTGGCAGGGAAACGCCACTATCAGTCAAATCTGATTTAACCACTCCCACACCGTCCTGATAAAGCAGAGCTGAAAATAATTCACAAAAACATGTCTTTAGTTTAAAGGAGTGTGTTTCTATACCCGTTTATGACTACTCAGGCTTACACTCTCTACTAGGGACAGTTTAGAGACGTCAATTAACCTAACATGCATGTCTTTGGACATGAATACAGTCCACTAGAAATAGAGTTTTGCAGTCAGATTGAAGCTCTTGAAATCTCAAAATTCTCAATGTTTCTCCTCAAAAAAAAGAAAGAAAACAATAAAATAAATTGAGAAGCAACATTAAAAAAGAAGAATTAAAAATAAAGTAACGGCAGGTTCAGGACTGACCACACAGGGGAGAAAAAAACTCATTACTTAGAGCCACAGTTTTACAACATTAAACCCTCTAAAAGAAATTCATTGTGATTTTTTATTTGTTTGTTTAGCCCTTTTTAATTAATATATAACACTCTAAACCTTACAGCCGACCTGCACTGGACAAATAAATGAAAACAAGTCTAAAGCACAGAGCTAAACACAGTTCCCTCTCTATAATTCTTAATGCATTTGTTATTAAATGTGATTGTAAATAAATAATGTCTACTGATGGTTCGATTTAGACTATCAGCTGGCTCCAGCCTTTGTCCAGTGTCCTACAGGCAATTTTGTGGTTCATACTGACTTTTTCACTCCTCTGAGGCACCAGACTACAACCTTCTTTGTGTTCCAGAGAATATTAATAATAAGAAACTAGAAAACATAGCAGCAATGTGCTGACATTGAAACTGGTGGAGGGGAAAAGTAGAAACTGTGTATTACAGTATTTAGCTGTTTTTAGGCATGATTTAGGAAACAAATAGTGTATTCTCTAAACCTTCCAAATAAAATCATGTTTTCAGGGGAACTCATGTGTTATTCATAGGAGTGTGGCTTCCTTTGGTGTTCAGCATTCTGTTGGCGGTTAAAATACAGGTAGGATTGTGAAGCACCCAATACGTGCACACACATATTATCTAAAATGTACAGACAACCCTCTCAGTACAACATACCACAATCTCAAAATAACATCTTTTTTCTGTCTACAGCTACTCCCAGGCTCTGTGTAAGCCAGATGGCTACACAGTCCAGCTGTGGCTTCTTACCCTGTCACTCCTCACTTGGTAGTATTTCTCTCACACCAGCCCCCCCTTCTCACCTTCATCTCTCTAGACTCCAGTGGAAACCATGTGTTTTCACAGACTCTGTTGATGCTCCCTGATGTTTGGCGAGGCAGTGGAGCTTTGCCAGAGTGATTTCAGCAGCATTTACTCTGCAGAGGCCAGAGAGGCCACGTGGAAAGGAGAGCTTGCCCTTATCACACTGGATTTGCCCACAAGGGGAAAAAAAGCTGTATGAAGAGCTGAGGATAAAGAAAGGAAGGAGGTTCTGAGTGCTAGTCAGTCCATCATTCTTCTGTATTCTACAAGCCGCTGGGCAGGAAATGAGGCGGAGGACACCCACTGACCTGAAGTCACTTGCCGCCTCTCTGCCTATCTCCGAAACAATTTAAACAGCTAATGGAACTAGGCTGATCCTCTTTCCCTCTCACACAGGGACACTGTGACTCATACTGCTCATTTCTGATTAGAGCTCCCCAAAGTAATCTGTAGCAGACAGGGTATAGACCTAGCCAGTTATGTTATTATACATATCTATGAGGCAGATATGCGTAGCAGACTGAGTGTACACACTTTATTTGTGTATGAGGACTGAGAGAGATCACAAACAGGACAAGACTGTGAGGGTCTGTGCAGGAGGAAGGGACTAGACAGAGGGACAGTCTGCAGGTGAAGATGGGAGGGGGTGGGTGCTGACTGAAAATGCCCATGACACAGTCTGAACAGGATGCTGGGAAGAGAATCGTAGCAGCTGCAGAGAGATCTACATCGTCATCAGTGCTGGATGAGCATCAATAGAGCGGAAAGCTCATCAAAACACACACTGATAGGAAGACAAATGGCTGCAGAGGGAATACCTGTTAGACATTCATCTTCTTTACATGCAGTGGTGTGAAGTACACCCTATATTAACAAAATAAGTTTTACCTGCCAAGTTAACTTCATTAAGATGATTTGCTTCTCAACCTAAATGCTACCTGAAATCACACCTGTTATTTGCTGCTCATTAAACACACAGACGTGACATCTTCATCATCGTTCTTCTCTTTTGTTTGGTTTCACAGAAATTCTCATCAGTGCCGCTTCCTCTGCCCCAGACTTACTGATAGCTGTGTGGAAAAAACAAAGGATGCATCCTTCCTCATTGTGGTTGACCTCGGAAATTCGTTTGTGTGGCGTGTGTGCATGTTAGGAGTCTAATAGCAGCAGCAGCGCACTATCCTGTAAGTGTAAATCAGTATTCAACAGCCAGAATACAAAAAAACCCAAAAACAAACTAAATGTGCTTCAGTTACAGTTAACAATTATTTATGTATCAGTTGATAGTCACCTTGAATTAATTCATTAGTTGTTTTGTCTGTTAGAATTTGGCTTTGTTTTCCTTTTTTTCTGGGTCAAAGTAAAAAAACACACCAAAAAAACAACATACAGTTTCTGCTTTAATGTCATGCAGGACTGGATATTAAATAAAGCTATTGGGATTAATTCAATAACTTATCAAATGCTTTTTGCACCTCTATAAAGATTCCTGCTTTGTGTCCTGCCACTGATCATTTTTCTATTAATCCAACTACAGCTGTAATCATTAAAAACATAAACGTCTACTTTGTTAAAGGATGGAAGGAGCAAGCTGGTGCAAAGTATTTGCCAGATAAAAATTTAAATTAACTTAATGACACATCCCAGAAATAATAGATGTTTTACCTGTTCTGAAACAACGAAATGAGAGGGTCTAATTTAAGGAAAACAATAAGCCAAACTGGTCAGCATGTTTCCTTACTTTGTTTCTCCTTCTGTTACAATAAATGATATATATTGCCTCAAGTCTAAATCCAGTGATGTTCACTTTCATCTTCTCCTCCTGCTCCCACAGCTGTTGCTCAAGTTCCTTTGGCTCTCAAAGCCTGCTGACCTCACTGACATGTTGCTCTTGTAACTTGAAAACTTACTTCTGACAGGGCACAAAGTTGTTCTCATCATACCAACATCTACTATCTTAGACAACAGCGTATTAGAGCTGTAAATTCTGTGCAGGGAGTGGGTTGCTCTGCTAGAAAGCAACGGTCCATGGTGTGTTACTGCATGAGCTTCTGGCATGACATCATGAGGCTCCCTTTCCTTTAAAGACAGTCATGCACTTAGATCTTATGAGAGAAGCTCTTTTGTAGTTACTCCAGAGGAACAATCTTGTTATAGCAGGGACATTTATGTATGTGGAGTTCTTTGTTCTGACGAGCCACAGGGAGAGTCGGAGTACATTAAGAGAAAATACAAATCAGGCAACAAAAAGACAAATGAATTGACTTAGAGGTGTAAAAATGGGAAAATGGTGAAATAACTAATTTCTTTAGAATGTAAATGATAACACATCATTACAACAGCATTTTTTATTAATGACATCTTTAGAGTATAATAAATTCTGTGATGAAGGATCTCTCATTTTCTTTTTAATAGCTTACAACAGTCATCTTGCTTATTTAATCCACAATGCATTTCAGTAAGAACTGGAAGCAGAGTTAGTGAAATACTGCCATCTTCTGGCAGCTTTAGGTATAAAACCTGTCACATCCAGACACAAACACAAATGCTAGAAAACATCAGTCCATATGTTGAGTTCTCTCTGTGAAACTTGAGCCCTGATTGGGAAAAACAAAAACCTTTTAAAAAGTTGAAATAAAGGAAGACATCAACAGATTCTCGTGGCTCAGGTTTATTTTAAGGTCTCAAAAAATAGAATTACAAAGCAGTAAGTTTCTAAATATGACTTACAAGTCTCAGTTTTTACTGCTAAACTTTATATGTGTACAAAATATTTAAAACAATAAAAAGCCTTCATTTTTTATCAAGTTAAATTAATTGGGTAAAGAAAAGGCTCAAAGTGTTGCTAATGGTTAGCTTCCTCCTTTATGCCTAATTGTGGTATAATAAACATGATTTAAAGACTTGTTCATGTTGTCATGAAGAAACAAGTCACATAAAAGTGCAATTTACCCACTAAATTACCAAAGTATTGTAGTGATAAAATGAACTGAAAGAGAGAAGCTAATAAGGGGGCTGATACATGGGCTTAGGAAATGAAAATATTTTTGTAAAAGTTTAGACAGAGGTTAGATTGCTGATGAAGACTCGTTTGGGGGTCAAAGTTGCCTTTAAGAATATGCTTACTTTCATGGATTTTCTCTGCTCTTGTTTCTGATAACATAAACCCCGGAAAATGACTTCCAAGAAAATAAACAATGCAGAGAAGGGAAAATGCATTGTGGTCACACAGCTGCCTTTTTCTGCTGTGAATGTAAAAACTTCTCATAATAAAGGTTGGCGCGAGGTGCTTAAATAAGGATGTCCAGGGTAGGAGCTGTGGTAGGTCATAAGCTCCCGGATGTATTCCATGTTATAAAAAAAAGAAATTATGGTTTTTAAGGTGATGACAGATTCACTCAAAAGGCTCCAATTTCACTTAATCAGACCAAAATAGTGCTGACGAGCTGCAGTGGCAATCTTACTCTGCACATCAAAAACAATAGAGAGGAAACAAAGAACAATAGAAATCTTAAAACATGAGCATGAGGGTGAAATTCTCTCACACTAGATGTTGACAAAGCCTTAACATGTCTCATTCCCTTAGCAAATGTATGGAGTTAAAAAAACAAACAAAAACAAAACAATGACATGAAATTTTAAAGAAAGAAAAAAGAAAGAAAATATTAATTCAACATCATACACATACTTACTTCAAGCAGAACTGGTTGTTTTAAGGAGCTACTGGTTACCAGTCAGTGTGAGATATGCTCACAAATGATGGGTAGTGGGGAGGGAGGAGGAGGTGGTGGGTGTCAGCTGAGGCTAATATCAGGGTTACTGAGGACAAGAAGCTGATGACAGAAGCCAAAACCCTCCACCACAGCAGCCCTGCCCTGGGACTTTCCTCCACCCTTAGCACCAAAAATACCAGCTGCAGGATGACAGGGTGGAAATAACCCTAAGGAGGGTCTACTCCACCACCCACACACACCCTTAAGTTTCCCGCTTATCTTCCTGCCTTAAAAGTCAGAAGAGATCAGAGGATGTGGCTTTCAGCTTCTGCTCTCAGTGGCCCTTATTTATCAAATGAACGTACGACGAAAATCTGTGAGCACGACCATTTCCACACAAGGCGCGTTTATAAATTTGGACAGAAGTGTGAGATGGGAATCGCACGATAGGTCTGAGATCGTGAACGCAAGTTTGAATAAGTGTGGATTTGCGGTGCAGCACAGCAGACCATGAAAATAATAAAAATACTAAAAAAACTCAAACCGTCATCTAAGCAAGAGCAGCCACATATGAAGTACTCATTTTTAAAAAAGCATTAAAATGAATTCCCAAAACAAATAAAAGAAACCGCTTAGCAAGCACACGACACACAAAAAATGATTTGAGAAAATAAATATTTTAGACAGCCTAAGCCCATGACAATTATATTAGCTCAAATTTAATAGGTCCATAAATCATTATACACTACACTTTGAAATAATGATAAATACAAAAGGAGATCTGTGTTTGCAAACAAACTTATACCTATATTCACTCTCAGAGCATCTCATTACCATCCATCCATCCATCCATTATCTGCCGCTTATCCGGAGTTGGGTCGCGGGGGCAGCTGCTTAAGCAGGGAAACCCAGACTTTCCTCTCCCCGGCCACATTGACCAGCTCATCCGGAGGTATCCCAAGGCGTTCCCAGGCCAGCCGAGAGATGTAGTCCATCCAGGGTGTCCTGGGTCTTCCCCGGGGCCTCTTTCCGGTGGGACGTGCTCGGAACACCTCACCAGGGAGGCGTCCAGGAGGC
>JBAMHW010000010.1:20289036-20300666 GCA_037177495.1 Rhadinocentrus ornatus | reverse complement strand
GAGAGAGAGAGAGAGAGAGAGAGAGAGAGAGAGAGAGAGAGAGAGAGAGAGAGAGAGAGAGAGAGAGAGAGAGATTAGAAGGGGGTAGGGTCTGAAAACACTTGCAAGGTTGGAGAGAAGATAAACTGGAGCTATTATGTGGTTGCATATTATCTGGACTGGGGATGCTCCAGAGAACTGAAGGCCCGTCTGCAGATGAAGCCAGACTGAGCTTGGAAAAATGGCTTCAAGTTATAGAGATGCCTGGCTCAAGCAAAGAAGGCAAGCCACCAGATTGCTGATTCCAAATCATGATAAGAAGCTGACGAACACAAAAGCACACCCCTGCTGCTCTAATGCAACGCAGTGGGTGAATATTCTGCAGTGCTGATTTTTAAGATTGCTTTTATGAAAAATGCATGCAGGCCTCTTAAAAATACCATAGATGATGATTCCTGATATAAAGTATGCATCCTGTCACGTGCACAGGCTGTTATTCCAAGTGCAGCTGTGTTACTCTGCTTCTCTGAGTAACACAGACTCAAAATATGAGGTGGTACTTAATGAACAACTCTCTTTGACTTGCACCATTTTACTGTGAAGATGTCTTCAGAACTTTCTTTTTTTCTTAAAAAAACATCTTGCGCGCTTGTTATCACAGGATGCAGGTTGCGTTGTAATCAGAAAAACAAAAAAGCCATCTGTCAGGCTTAGAACATTTTCCAACCAAGTCCCAACTATATTTGACCCTTTTACTCTTTGCACATTTTTTGGGTCAAATGATTAATATGAAAAACAACGGACAAATAATAGTGAAGATGACTAACAACTGCAACGTTAATGCAACAACACAAAAGTTAAATACAGCAGGTTTTCCACACAGAAACTTTAGAATATTAAAAGACCTAATAAAGAACAAGGATGTACAAAAACATCCTCAAATGCATGTTCATTGCTTACTCTACAATGGTTACCACAGTGGTGAACGCTGTGGTGGTTTGAGAACAGTTGAAAGCTAAAATGATTTGGGTCAACATATGCTGAGTGTTTATGTGGCTACAGGGTAGCATTTAAAAGAAGGCAGACAGGCATACTGTATGTTTTATATGCAGCACACTGCTGAAGCACGTCATTTTAGTCTCTAATTCACACACACAACTAGTATCTGCAAAAGCAACAGATGTCCACTGGTTTCTTTAACACTGTGATTATGTCGAGGATTTGGGGACATGCAGGAAATAATTTAAGGAGAAATCTGAACAGGCAGGGGGCTGAACAAAAATATTGGACTAAACATGTTGAATGTGACCAAACCAGGGCAAGCAGCACACTACTGAAGCTCTACTGTGAGGTGTAACAGATTACTATCCATCGCAGAGACAGAACGGAGATCCGCATGCTACACCATACAGTTTTCTGATGAGCTGATTTTACAGTAAAGAGTGGGGATTTCCACATATTAATCTTTCACCTAGACTATAAGTTGTTAGTCTGTGATAATCAATAAAGTGAATGATAAGTGACGCCAACCAGTGTCTGTGTGTTTGGTTTGCTGTTCAAGAAAATTTAATGAAGCACAAACGCTGAAGAATATAAATATTACCAAGTTCATTTTTAAATACACCATTTTTCTTTTTACATTTGTTTTTGGGTCAGGTTGTGGAGAGATTTACTTTGCCTACCCAGTGATACTGAGACACAACTTTCATCCACTCAGCTATTTGAATAATACATTATTAACTGAAGGCTGTTAAAACTCTCAAAGTGTCTCATCTCAACCCTGTACACCTGCAGGTGTCAGATCAATGTCAGAGAGTATCAGATACCAGGTACTTCCTGTGTGTTATGCTGTCAGTGTGGGTTTACCTGACTACCATACTGTTCTGCTCTGTATTATGGCAAGTTTCCGCGTAGGTCTTTGCTATGTTATTTGTAATAGTTCCTTTAGTGGTTTCCATTGAACTTTCCATTTAAACAAACAAAAAAAAAAGGAAAAAAATGGTGCTCTACAAGAAGGCTGCTGTGGAAGAGAGAACTGTTTGTTTGTAAACACAACCAGAGCTACACATTCAACTTGCATACAGATGGTGAAAAGCCACAGTTGACATTATGTCCAGATATAAAAAGTAAACACTAGTGGCTTCTAGGTCCTGAATTTTAAGTCTCTTCTAAGTTCCAAGGGAAAAATTCCAAGCACAAGTTTCTGCATTAATACGAAGCATATATCCAAACTGTGTTTTGGCACACTTTCTAGTTCACATAAAGCAGCTCCTTCTCAAGGCCTACTTTTATATAAACATGTGGCAAGCTGTGTTATGGCAAACACCAGTAAGATATGCTCAAGTTATCATGTCACTGGAATAGACTATTAACGTTGTTGTATTGACACAGAGGGAGAAGATGTCCTTTAACTAAAAAATACAGGGGCCTGAAAACACAACATTCACATTGTTTCCCTGTCTGAGGTCACTGGGGCAGCTGCAAATATCACTACTAATAGAACTCATAAAGAATGGAAGCTGAAAACACACAGATCCTGTTTATGGTCAGGCAACAGTACAACTTCTGAGGAGAATACGCAGAGTCAATAAATAGTTGCCTGCAGCTTTTGTTCCTAGTAGTACGAGATTTCCAGTCCAGTTAGAATCCAAGGAGGAGCCGAAGTTGACCCATACTAGGGACCAGCAACAGAAATACATAAAACCCCACATAGGAATATCCTGAAGCTATAGCTGAATCATGCTATCTATGGAAGGACAGCTAAATTATCACAATACACATGACCGTGGCAAAGATGATGTACACTGCTTTTGTTTTCTGAAGGCCTAAACAGAGATTATCAAACTCAGCTCAATAACAACCTTGAAGGGATTTCTCCCATGTTGCCAGCCTCCAGAGCTGAATAGCAGGACAGGACTCAGAGTGGCTGGTGTAGGACACAAGATCAGATCCAGATGGTCTCCATAAAAACTTAAGCGTTGGGACAACTTAAATAGATTTCTTCCCCTGTAACTGACCCTCACAACTGGGCCTTTCGCAGTATGAAACAACTAAATTCATATAATATCCAAATCAATTAAAGAATTTAACTCATTTTATTATAGAAAATTTTGAGTCCGAGTATGTGAGTGTGTCAGAAAAACTATAGATGGAAAGTAAGTTATGAATTGATTACTCTTTTATTTATGTGTTCAATTTTTCCCCCAGAGCGATTACTACTACCCTCTATACCCCTCCAGCGTGTCTCACGTTGTGAGACTTTATCTAACTCTTGTTCTTGTTGATGTACATGTGAACAAGTGTCTAATCATAGATGTTGTTTTATTCCTAATTTATGGTATACTTACATTTATCCAATGACTGATTCTTGTGTGTGACTTGGAAAGTATAAATTCATATAATGTTCTAATTATGGCTTTATGTTAGTACTACAGGGAGCAAGTAGACCTATCCCTAACTCTGTACAAATTGATAATTTTGAGCTCTTCTTAATCTCTTGCATTTGATTGCTATAAATAGCAGTGTGTTATTAGGCTAATTCACACAAAGGGGCTGCACTGGAATGGGATAAGGTTAGCAGGACTTGTGTTGTGGGAGCAGTCCTGTGAAGGGTTCAACTCTGATTCTCCTGCCAGAAAAGCACCAATAGAGGGTGAAACAAGGTGATGGAATTAAAGTCAAACAGCAAACAAAGGAAAACAAAACAGAAATAAATAAATAGTATGATGGAAAGTCTAGCAGCGGGGAGCAAAGTAATTAATAGAAACATCATTTTAACCAACATGCAACTACATGCTCCAGGTAAAGTTGTGGTAACACACGTGTACATTGGCAGTTATTTACCGTCCTTCCCATAGATATTACTCCCATCTTAACTTTTATCAGTATATCAAGTTTTCCCCTTTTACCTCGGATTAAGTCTGTTTTAAAACAGTAGATCGCAGAGCCTTTTCAGCCTTACACAGAGATGAAGATCATTTTTACATGTTTACATGCAATCTGGACTGAGGGTTAACAATCTGGGTTCACCATCAACAGCACAAGCATAATTCCTTTGGAAAAGGGCTTATCATAGTCTCATTGAATGGAATTCTATGTTTTACTTCCAACAAGCACAAAGTTGCCAAATACTGAATTATAAGAATTCTTTATAATCAAGAAAATAAACTAAACTGCTGCTTTTGTAAATACTTTGCGTGTTATGAACGCTGAAAAGCATTTATAAAAAGATTTGTGGCAACAAACAGTTTCCATCCATACTTCTCTTTTTCAGGCACAGCTGGACCTGGCTTTAATCAGTTATTCTCCAATATCTTCACTGTAAAATAAATATAAACACAATGTTACCTTAAAAAAAAAAGCTGATAACCTCTCCCCTTAGACTGTATTATTTAGAGGAGATGTGTCCTTGCTAGAATCAACAAAAATATGTGGGTACATCTGTGTTAGTGGGGATTTCTGAGCATCTCTACCATCTGGATGAGTTAAAAGTAAAACTGTGTGGAAACTATGGGGAAATAAAACTGCTATTTTCCAACCTCAGATGAAACAGCTAGAACTGCCTTGATAATCAAGAGCCCACTTTCCAACCTACGTACTCCCCTCAGGTGCGCTTGCCATCGCTTGTCTGTATGTCTACAGGGCAGCTTTTACTTTGCTGCAAATGATCAAGCTCCATCAGTCACATTTTTATTTTTGTACGAACATCCCTCAGTGACTTCATTGGAATGAGTTTTTAAAGATTATTCTTCTATAAACTGCTGAGAGGAGGCCACGAATGTCTGGATTTTCCACATCCTGCAATTTTTATTCCCATGTAAAATTTTTCAGAGCACTTTGTTCAAAAGTGCTGAATATATTCTTATATGAATGTACTAACTGGATTTGGTAGAAAGCCAGCAGGTGTGTTTGCTTTTACACTTTTACTTACTCAGAACAGCTACAAAACTCTGTTTATCAAGGAGAACCCACAGTCCAAATCCAGCGATCACTGCTCCGAAGATCTGTTAAGGGGAGAGAAAAAAAGATAATCACACACCAGATCGTATATGAGTAAAACACTGAATCAGCACTAACATGTCTTTAACAGAGGGATTTTTTTTTTTTTGCTCGCTTCGTTTTACATCTGGAGCTAATGAAACCCTAACTCTTCTCCCCGTCTTTGTCTGCTCGTCTCCTCTCATAGCAACAGTTTGTGAGGAACGTGGTTGTTGAAAACTGTAGACTATACAAAGTTTAGAATACAAGTCAAACTAAGCAAGTCCTTTTTAGAAGATATGGGGAACTTTTGTGAAGGAAAAATCTTGTGGGGGTCTGTTGATTCATCAGCTTCCTGCTTGTATTGTTACTCCTCCACATCCCTACAACAGTAATTAGTGCCCTGGTTAAGAGCTGTTCATTTACGAAGTCTGCTGAGTGCCCAGCGGCCATCATTAGCCCACTACTTCCTGGCTTCCTCTAGCCTCACCAACCATAATATGTCCACATGGACAAACATTTGACACAGACCCACACGCTTCCTATTAGACACCAGTTGAGCGCTCACTTCAAAAGGTTTGCGTCAGGTTTATAGCTGCACACTCATTGAAAAGGTCTGGACATCCTCACAGTCAGTTTAAGGGGCAGGCGGGTTTATCAGCCACTGGACTTTATGTTGTAGTCAGTTAAAAAAGGAGGAAACAAGCAGAAACCATCTGCTGTTGTTCAGACCAGACTGCACTGTAAAGTTTCTTCCCCAAGGCAAACTCACAACATTTCCCTTTGTATCTCCATTAATCAACAGTGTGATCTGAGTTAAAAATGAATATTCAAATGAAAACTTGAAAGGCTACAGAGAGTGTGTACTATTCTGCAGAGATAGTGCAAAATATCTTATCTCGCCATCTAATGTAACCAAAGATGATGAGAACGTGAAAATTGGGGTTCACACAATTCTGATACAATATTATGCAACCAGAAAGGGATGAAATGTGATTACTTACAAAAAAGAGGAGGTTGAAGAGGAAAAGAAAGTACTTGGTGACTGAGATGCATCCTTTCCCCATGATTGTGATTCTGGAGGGTAGAGAAGTTGCAGTGAAATATAAACCTGAGATAAAAAGTGAGACAGAAACAGAGTAAAAATGAAGAAAAGACGCAATAAAACAAAACCCAGACAGTTAGCCTTGCCTCAGTTTTGCAAGAGCCACAGAATGAGGACACAGGAAAATCTGCACAGCTGGGCTCCTGATTAAACAAAGCTATAACGTTCAAAGCCCAAAAAAATTGGCTTTATTCCTTCACAATAACTATTTCTCCCATCTTGAAAAACTGAAACTTCTCTACAACTCCCACTTTTATTTGAAAAAATAACACGTTGTCTTAGTTTACAGGTTTTAAAACTATACTTGAAGTTAGTGAAATATACAATTTGGTTGTATATTATTACCATACTGGTGTGTAAGATAGGAGGAAAAACCACTACAAAGTGATGAGTGGTGAACTCATGGTTACAGTGCAGAGGCCATGACAGCACATGGCTATGTATGAAGAGGACAACCAAGCCCATCTAGTACTATGTTTACAAGTAGCAAAAGTCAGTTCTTAAAGCTACACAGAAAAGATTTGGCTTAGGTTATATGACCAGCTAACACAGAATATACTAATTTTTTTTAATCAGAAAGACTGGAGCACGTTACAGCCACAACATTCAGATTACCTCATGCTCATGCAGTATACTTTGTATTTCCTGTAATACCGCAGACCTTTCTGCAAGCAATACTTTCCTTTCAGAGAACACCTGTGGGCCAAGGCAGCGACATATGCAGAGTTTATTTTATGAAACAGTTCTTGGCAAAGTGACTCAGTGAGAACTTCACAGGCCCAAAGAAAATATTACTACAACACTACAGCCCCTCATCTACACTGAGAGCACCAAAAATATAACTATCCATTGTGGTTATTTCAAGAGTCTGAAAATATCCAGTGAAGGCAACTCCCTCTGGATCAGATGACAAAATGTAATCTTCTTCCGATTCTACATTTTAAAAAAAGTGTTACTATATATTGGGAGAAAAAAAATGACCTGTTTATTGTGTATTGAATAATACACAGTTAAATCTTATAGCATGTAAATATATATATTTTTTTCATTTGGTAGCATCTCCCAGTTACATCTATATACAACACTTTCATCTTCCTCTTTAGTTGATCAGCAGTCCGCTATAAATGCATGCATTAAAAATGAATGTCTCCTCCACCAGAACAGAAAGCAAGCAAAAGCTGAATTTATAGTATTTTAAAACAAACGGCACCTGTCTAAACATGCTGATATTTAGTTCACTTGCACTCACAAAAGTAACCCCACTCCACCACCACCACCATTTGCTGTGTGTTTCTATTGTGTTGTACAAATTACGGTAATGCAAAAAATCCTCAATATAAAAAAAAGCCCTTTAATGTATTAAACTACTATTTTCTCAACATTTCATGCTTGACTTGGATAAAGTTTTATGTTGAACACTCCATCTTAGCAGATCTCTTGACAGTCAACATAAATATTACTATTAGTAATCTAAATGTACCTTATGACCTACATACTAACACAGTTTCATGATTTCCAAACTGAACAGTGTAAAGCCCAAACCACACAGCAGTTACGCCTGTTAAGAAGATAATCCTCAAAGGACATTGTTGTCTCCATGTTGAGTAGCTGTGGAGATTAAAAAAGGCTTAGTTATGATAACCATTGCTTGCTGACGGAGCTGTGTCCATTTCTGAACAGTTTTTTACATTGCCTCAGTGCCACTTATTACATTTTTTTAAACAACCAATTAAAAGGAAACTATTTTTGATGCAAAATTTGGATAATTGATGGCAACAAAAATGTTTCAAATATAGAGTAAAAATCTTGGCAAATGCAAAGGGCTGCAATTTGTCTTGTGTGATTGACAATGGACAACACTCCTGCACTACACACTGAAAACCATCCTGTGTGCAGTGTTGTTACCAGAGTCAATACTGAGACCAACAGAAAAAAAACTAATGAAGAAAAAATAAAGACAAAGTGCTGGACAGTGTAGATTAAAAAAACAAGCATTAACAATTCTATACTTAAAGATGCTTTGTTGACCTGGCATCAGCACACACAAAAGCATGGCAGGGTATGGTTGTATAAAAAGAAAACAAACTAACAACAACAACAAAAACAATAATAATAGTAATCATATAAGACTCATTTACACATCTTTGAGGTCATGGCACTGAAAAAAAACCCTGCATACATCATCCTGGTACCTCTAAAACCTTTAATACCAAGGCCAGAGTCCTGCTTTAACATCTGTAACAATACTGTTTATCCTTCTGCACGAACATGATGAAGCTTGTCGTCCACACAGCATTTTAGGGACAATACTGAAAATTAGAGCATTTACATTTCTAGGAAGAGAAATTATGAGAAATACTTTAGCTTGCAAGCAGAGAACGTGGGCTGCCAGTGCTAATTTTGTTTCTTTAAATGACTGTCTACACTTAAAAAGTTTACATTCGTCTGTGTCCAGAGGTGTTATCTGAAGTTTAAAAATTTCTGCTGAGTCACCATTTGATAAAGATGGACTTTCCCTTTATGGGGCTGTTAAACTGATTGACAGAAATGGGTAAAAATTCCACTGTGGTTGTGTGCCAGGTTGCAGTGATAGAAATAATGAGGTATCAGTTATAATAACTGTAAGCTGAGGATTTTTTTTCTTGCTTCACAACTGTGTTTGTTAACCAGCATATTGCTTAAAAACTTGCAGCTAATGTACTGTGAACGTCAAAGTACTGCTGTAACTGGATGTTGCATAAAATGTATGCAACCTAGTCATTATTTACTCTCAATTTGCCCTTAAAGTGGTTTTCAGTTAAGACTGTTAGAGTGACGGGTGCAAAAGAGTTCATCAGCAGAAGTTGCAATGCACGTCAATATCATTACGTTGATATTCCTAGTTGTTAGATATTAGACAGATTTCGATTTTCTTTTTCTGTGTTTGATAAAACACTGACTGCAATGAGAAAATGTAAATAATCAGTCATTAGTTACCAGGGCCATGTAATGGGGGAAGGACCACCCAAATCCTGGAATTAAAATACAGCTTTTAATCGGAGCTTATGAGGCACCTCCCTACTCTCAAATGTGCAAATGATTTGGTTCACTACTGCAGTGGGATGGAAAACAAAAGTTCATGAAACAGTGGCACACTGATGTAATAAAGAAAACCATCATGTGCAAACTGCTAACAGCTGAGCGTTTTTTTGAGCACAACCCGGTTTATTATATATTTGATATATTTTAACATTGTCAGAGAGTTAATAATATAAGAATAAGTTAAAGATGAATAAAGCATGACACATTACAGTTTGAGTTAATCTAAAGGACCATCATAAACATTCACTTATATTACTCCGGCTGTCAGGCTGAGAGTGTTGAGTGTCTATAAAAAGTCATTTCTAGCGCATTTGCAGGAGTTTTCATGGAAATAAACTTTTACCATGACCTCTGTATTTATAATAATCAACGTGAGAGCAGACTCAAGAACTCTATTATAATGCTATGTAGTCTTTAGGTCTATGACAGTGGGTCACAGTTTAATACTAAATCTTTGTAGAACAGAAAGCAAAAGCAGTCACTGTCCACTCATACCAGGACCACAAAGCAACCTGACAAAAATAAGATTGTGCCCAATAAAACCCACGATCAAATGAAGGCTACTGACTCTTATTGCTATTGTGTTGCTCAATAATGCATCACTCAGCAAACAAGTCTGGGAAGCTAAAAAGTAGGACACTGTGATTAGGACAATTTCCCAAACACACTGGCCATTCTCTTGGAAAGTTAATATTAAGTGAAATAATTGCATTCCAATGTAATGATGAGAGGAAAGCTAATCCTGGAAGTCTTTAGGGCCCACTCTTCATCTGTTTTTCTGTTTGTAGTCCAGCTCAGAAATATGTTTTAACATGTTTAAGCAACCACACAAGAAAAACATCAGCCTCTGCGTCTCAATACTTGCGAAATGTCATTTTATGCTTTATATGCATGTTTTTTCTTTCTTTTTCTTTTTACCACATATGTATGAAACAGCTATGGGTGACAGAATTACACGTTAACTGTGTGAGCATGGCAGACAGGCTGCTGCTCTATAGCGTTAAAACGGTTTTCCAAAGTTAGATTTTATTCATTATCGTTTCTCTTTTCCTTTTTTGGTTTACATCAGAGAACTCCGCAATGTAAACAATGGAAAAGTGAAGAACTTGTGCAGAGGAAAGACTAGAGAGCATTTGGTTCATTTTTTTTTTTTTTTACTGGAAGCTCTTCAGTTTGTCATTAGACCGTTGAGTCGCTCTTCATTTCAGCCATCACTAAGGGATGGCTTTACGTTAACTCGGTACAGCTAGCTATAGCATCAGTTAGTAGTTTAACTCCTGTTCCGACTTCGTTTTACAGAAACTCGATGCAAGTCAGTTCTAGACAAGTCAAAACATGTCTAGACTAACTTTCAAAGACAGTTTTTCATACTCAGTCAAGGGTTTATCTCATCGTTAGCTAGTTAAAATGAGGAAAACTTACTTCGAGTTGGTTTCCAGACGTGGCGTCCGCCGTCTTGACTCCTCGGGAGACTTAGCGAGAAACTAAATCAGTGTTTGTCCGTGTCTGTCTGCGTGGACTGTGGGTGTTTGTGTGTGTGTGTGTGTGGACAAGTGTTCACACCCCACCACGCGGGGGTAGACTAGCTACTCTTCTTAACCCTCCCCTGTCCTATAATATACAGCTATAATAGCAGTTGTAGCGCAGGTGTGTTTTCCTGTTATAACTGGGTATTTAACTTTAATGACGTTGTTTCACATGTTTATGCCAAAATAATTGTTTCCTTGTCTAAATAAATGAAGGCTAAAGAGTTGTAGAAAATCTGCTGCAAGTCTTTAATTAGCTCATGTTTGCATTTACTGAATACAAACTCCCTGTAGTTGTATACAAATATGATTAAAAGCTCCAAGGGTGCTAATGGGGCTTTTTAACTATCTTCAGAGCAGCAATAGGAAGAAGAGAAAATAAGAGGCTTTGCATAATAAAAAGCAGAAGTGCAACACTAAAAATGCCCTATTACATTTAAGTTCTTGTAAATGAAACTCTTAGTTTAGAAACAAAAATATAAATGAGGAATTATAAAACCTTTAAGGACTAAAATGCATTGGGAAAACATCCTTCCATGTGACCATTTATAAACCCATATTCTTACACAAGAATTAACATGGACCTTTTTTTTTAACCGTTTTCATTGTTAGAGATGCAAATCATTCTTTTATTTCTTATTTTATTTATTTATTTATTTTTGTTGTTGATTAATCTGTAGATTATTTTCAACCAACTCAAATCCTGGTTATTGAGAGGAAATGCTCAGTCTGTAAAAGTGTGCTATTTTTCCATGATATACGACTTGATGATTAGTAAATGATGACATTTTTAAATGCCAGTAAACTAAAGGCAGGTTTTGGCTCTACCTAAAGGCAAAGCATTAAACATGTCATAAGCTCTTCATACACTTTGTATTACATAACCAAAATTAAAGCCGCAAGCGGCGATGAAGGCCCGAGCACCTCTGTCGCCGCTCTGGCCTATTGTACCGCCCCGTCAG
>JBAMHW010000010.1:20269857-20282269 GCA_037177495.1 Rhadinocentrus ornatus | reverse complement strand
GACCCCTCAAAGATTTCTAAGTGGGAGAACTTGCAAAATAGCAGGGTGTTCAAATACTTATTTTCCTCACTGTATTTGTAATAACAGAAGGCTTTTTGTGGTCTGATGAAGCTTAAAGCTGTTTCCTTAGTCTTTGTCTTTGCACATGAAAGGCAGCAATCCTACATTTTTGTATTGCTAATTAAGCAATGGATGAACAGAGTACAGCTTGCATTTCCCGAGTATTCTTGCGAGGAATGGGAACACAGCTGGAATTCTAACATGTTGCAGCTTGACTTAGAAGATGTGATAACTTGACAGAATAAGCTTTTACTCACTCTTACATCCTATCCTTCCCTTTCCTGCTTATCCTCCGATCAAGGAGCCACCTATGTGCTGTCTGAGCCTCTGTCATAGCAAGTTTCTTCATACATCTAGCACAAACACTGGGATCACCTGACTGACAGCCTGTCTCTAATTAAGACCATTAAAATAATTGTTCCCGTCTCTAAAATACATACATTCCTCCTAGAAAGGGAGCAAAGCGCAAATGCCATGATTAATTAGTATATTTACATTTACTGTTGCTTGTGAGCAATATCGCACAAAAGAACAAGAAAAAGGCTCAATATATTTAGTTTTTAACGGAACAATCTGCAAAATTGGACAGGGATATAACACATTTCCTCCTCTGAGTTTCAAGGCAGCTCACACTCATACAGTACACACACTGTCCTACCACACCGTCCCGCCAACCCCCACTAAGTTCCCACCAGATTAAAACCTGATATACAACACCACAGAAACAAGAGGAAACTAGAGCATTAGCTGCTAGTTTTCTAGAAAATTGGTCTCTTTGCATCTAGCATGCCTTTGTAGTGAACTGTAGATACACAAAATAGCATCACATTATACAGCCTCTTTTTGTAGCCTACAGGGGTGATTCTGAAGCGGAAAGACTTCTTTATGCAGGATCTGATTGAGTGTGTCTATGAGCTGTAATGAATGCATTAGAAGCCATTATCCCAGGAGACCACATGCCGTTAAGGAGTGTATATTTTTAGCATGTATATAAATAATAATAATAATAATAAAAAAAAGTGTGCCAACACGATTGCAGCACAGTCAGTCAGTCTGTTTTTTAATGTATCATCTACTTTTGTTTGTTGCATTTCTGGACTGTGACTTACTAAGCAACGCTCCTCCATAAAGGCGAACAGAGATGCTAGTTGTGGAGAGCTCCTCCTCAAAAACAACTTCATATAGCTGGTTGGGGAACACCAGAGCCTGTGTTGGGAAAACAAAAGCACAACACAGTTCTGTCGTATCAACACAACAGCATCTGTCTTTCCCAAAGTCTTCCAGTTTTTGAGTGAGCATTGCTGTGCATGCCCAGAACACTGAAGATATTGAGAATTTAGATAGTAAGGCTGACAAAGACGGAGCTGTTTTTCCAGATGACTTTCAGTGATAAGCTGGAAAAGAATCTACAGTAACTGGAATTGCAGAATTTGTCTTGACTAGTTTCTAAAAACTGCTGTACTGCCTGTAACAAAATTTTTTGATAGATACAATTAAACAGAAAAGGTCGTTTTATAATTTAAGCAACACTCACCATCAGAGCCATAACTGTGAATCCCACTGCCGAGATGAGTATCCACACCCTTAGAGCAGAGAAATTACATGACATGTAGTATTCTTCCCACAACAAATACAGATATGTTTTGCTTATAATTTACAAGCTGTTGAACTTTACTGAAAGTGATGTACAGATGACTTTAAACACTCAGCTGTGTTACCTGTCAGCTGAGTCAGTCAACGAGCAGCTAAATTCTCACCTCAGCCCGTTAGGCTCCCGTAGTGCAAACTTCATTTCATTTCCAAGCATCTGACTGATCTATAAGCAAACAAGGCAAAAGAAAAGAAAAGGAAATGAGTTGAGAAGGTAAATGTTATCACAATCTTGTCATCTTAACAGAGTAACAGATTATAAAAACCATTCAACTGAGAACCTTTTAACCAATAACAAAAAGGACTCTGCTGCAAAGAAGCATTCACAACATTTGGGAGAATGAAAAAATGAGGCCTGTCTTAATAATCTCCTGAACATCCCAGTGAATTTTAATGAATAACTACCATGACCACACTTGATGAAAAGCAACATTGTGACAAACAATATTAAAAACCTTACAACAGTACCCAAGCAATACTTAAACTGAAATTGTGGAAGCTTAAGTAGCTGGGAAATGAAATATTTGATGAATAATAAAACATGAGTGGTGCCCCAAATCATAGTGATGGTTTATTTCTGCTTAACAAAAAGATACACAGCAGTTGATATTTAAACAATGGCAATTAAAAACAATCTCATCACACACCAATAGTGAAAGGGTTCAGTTCAATTTTGTCATTTTATTACACTTTTGAGATCAAATTACTTAATTATACTAGAAATTGCTCAATCCAGACACACCGTCCATATGCTTTGCATTATTAACTATTTTTCTTTCATTGGATTCTTCACAAATAATCAAGTAATTAAAATTAAAACTCAAAGAAGAATGAACATTGAACAGGATTGCTTGTTGCAGCCCTCATGCATTATCAATAATAAAAGTGTACAGATAAACCAATGATTTACCAATGAAACCATAATAAATTGGCTGAAGTACCATGGCAGTCATGAAATAGTTGTAAGCATTAATAGTTGTGAGTGCTTCAATTTCTTTCTTTCACATAAGTGTCTAGATCCTACTGACTGCGACTCTATGTCTATGTACGTTCTGGATGTATTCAAGTGGGAAATGTTAGGGTCAAAAAAGCTGCCAACAAATTGAAACTCAAACTGACTTTTTTATGCTAAACTTCACAAGGGCAGGAGCCATATAAAAATAAAATGTCAGTGGATAAAACAAAATTACTTGTCATATACTTGAAAGATTAAAGCAAGGGTACAAGCTACAAGTTTTTTTTTCTTTTACCATTTCCCACTTTGTAAAAGTTTATATCCTTGTATCAGAGCCATTTAAACTATATTTATCTGTCATGAAAAAGTATATTTTTTCTTTTGTCATAATATGTTAAAAAACAAACAAACAAAAAAAACAAAAAAAAAACAACAAAAAAAATAAATAATGGCCATAACAACATCATAAAAAAAACAAAACAAGAACAGAATATGAAAAGATAAAAGCTGTCAGGTCATATTTAAAACAGAAATGTTCACAGGCTATCCAGCACAAAATTAGTACATGGAAGAAGCGATGTGGGAAATCTATCAGTTGAAAAGCTACAACCTGAGCACATAAAAAAACCAAAATAAATAAAAAAAAGTCAGCTGTAATGCAGCTATACAGCATAGAGCTCTATACACAGAGTTTAGTGCAAGTACAGCAACTTCAAAGTTTACATTATTTCCTAATATATTCAATAAAGGGTCCCCAAATCTTTAAACGTTTTAACTAAGAGCCTGACAGTGTGTACCCAATTTATTCCAGGTAGAGACAGGAGACCATATTGTTTAACCATGACTTAAACAGAGTCATGTTTGAAAAACATTTCCCAGTTTCCCCAGCCTACTTTAAGCCTTTTGGAAACAACCACACCAAAACATTAGGCCTAGTTGCTAACATAATGTTAATGAATAAACAGCCAAATATGCCAATAACCATGATGGAGGACATCGTCCTACTGTAGCTGATGCTGCAAAAATGAAGATCATCCCCCCACAAAGATAAGTCTTCAACAACCCAAGAAGTGCCCAATGTCCCCTTGCTTGCCTTGCACTTATCACAGTTTGCAGAAACAAAGGAAAGACTTAAATAAAAAAGAGAAACGAGAAAAGTACAATCGGTAAACAACTCAGAATTAGTTGGAGCCAAGCATCTATGGACCAGTTCTTTATCCCTCTTAAAACTCTCACCCATAGCTCATCTGAATTCTCTGCACTGAGATCCTCCAACCATGCATCCTGAAGATGACAGGTAAGGCTACCTCAAAGGAAAGGCTAACAAACCACAAGAGGCTGGGTCACATGGAATAACATAAAATCTATGGTGGTCATGTTAAACGCAAAAAAAAAAAAAAGACAGAGATTTCCAGACATAGTTTTTAATTGGCAAGTAAATGAAGAAATGACCAGCAGGGAGGGCAAAAATTGCTAGCAAGTTACCAAAAAAAAAAAAAAAATAAAATTAGACCCTTATTTGTGGGCAAACATCTTCAACCGAAAAGAAGAAAAAAAAAAAAAAGAAATTAGTCCAACAAAAATTCAAAAGCAACTGTTCACATGAACATCAAATAAAGACATCTAAATGAAACAGCACATAGTGTCTGTAAACATGCAGAGAGTGAAAGCAAATCTTTAGAGCTTAGTTTACTCTGTGCACCTCCAGAAATAGACCAAGACCCTGTAAACCAATATCTGAGGGGGAAAAAAATAAATGGATGGGAGAAGCTTGCAACATACCCATTAAACAAATTTTAATACAAACACCAACAGAAGCTTGCGAACAAATAAACCTTCAGGCTTCCTTTAAGAACTGACATAGAACCATAATTTGACAGCGTGGGGGGGGAGAAGAAACACAGGAGAATACAGAAGTATGATAGTTTAAAATAATTTGATTAATTTGCCCCTAGCTGGTGTTATTTTTTACGTCATGGTAGGAGCATTACGAGGACTACCTTTAAGCCAAACCCCTAAAATGAAAGATGAACAGTTGCAGACTTAAGTCATAAAATTCTTTCTTGTACTGCAGCATAAGTGGCTGATTATGAATCTATTTGCACCAGCTGCGATCACATGACCAGGTGAATCAGGCTTCCTGTGCCATGGTTCCAGGGGCTGTTTTTGACAGGAACACATAAATATTCATGACCGGCACGACAAATACTCAAAGGGAACTGAATATTAACTGATGGCACTGGGTTGGCTCGGGGTATGAAGGAGAAACAGGAAAAGACACAAATACACACAGCTATTCGTGGAGAAGCACACTCAGTCACTCAGTCAGCTACATACAGTTAACAATGGGCTCATTTTCAGCTACTAAGCATAGAAAATTTTCAGGATATTTAGCATATCTGTCAGTTTGTAAGGTTAGAGTAAGCAGTTGCCACTGTTTTATGTGTCTTACTGGTAAGCCCCAGGCATACAAAATATACACAAAGCATCATGGTATGTCAGTGTGTGAGGGCAAAGGCTCATCCTGCCAAGGCTTGTTTGTTGAGACATTACTGAAGCGCCGAAGTAATGTATTATTGGTTTAAAGAAGCTGTTAGTAAAAGCAGTAACAAGTCAGGAAACATCTTAGTACAGCTGCACATGTACAAATACATTAAGTTTTCTTTTTGTCAGACTATTTGTAATAGGAACAGTATTCTTATCTGTAAAAAAGGCAGGAAGAGGCAGACAGTGGACTACAGGAGCACTTCCCTCCTTTGTTTAAACAAACTACAAGGATAAAGTCAACTGTTTCCTTTCCACATCATCTTGCAGCCAACTTTACTTTTAGATCCGATTCCATGGGTCTCTCTTCCAGAAAAATGTGTGGCAAGGTTAAAAGAAAAAACAAAAGTTAAAGCACAATTGAGAAAAAAATTACATTGTGATAATTTAATTCTAAATTAGGGTTAATGCCACACCTCAATAAGGAAGTCTACTTTGCAAAACACAAACTACAACAGTGCACATTAGCTATTGTTTAACTGTATTTGGATCATGATTAAATCATTAAAGCCAGTATCTAACCTTGAGAGCCTTCTTCTCAATAAATATTTGTCAAATACTGTCAAAAATATTAAAGAATTAAGTGTTTTATTCCTTGTTAATATATGTATCTGTCTCCATGAGTGTGCTCTGCAGAAGAAATTTCTGTGACAGATGTCTGGGTTAGGCTTTGCGCTAAAACATTGAGATAGAAAACAAACACTTGAGAGCGCTGAGAAAAGGGGGTTGACATCTCATCACAAGCTATCAGCCACCACTGTATGCCTGCTCCCTTCTGCTCTGTTCCCTTCTATCATTTGCCTGATTAATATTTTAGAGAGGAACTGTCTGCTGTGCCTAGGCACATTGTGATGCATCTTTAATTGTTTTAATAAAAAAAAAACACACTGAAATCCTAAAATCTGAATCCATTGGAAAGGAGGAAATTATTGTCAGTCTGTGGAGCTAGATATGTAGGAATATGACAAGTGATTTTGTTCCTCCTTCAATAAACCAGCATGTGACGTTGTGTTTTGGTATGCACATTCTTTATGCATGTACAAAAACATGTGAGGAAGGATTAAAACACATGAGGCAAGCAGCCTCCCATGAAGTCAGTCACATCTCAGTGGAGCTGCTGTAGCTTAGTGGATTACTTGATCTAGATTCACTAACGCATAAGTAGCAAACGTCACAATACAGACATGAGACAGTTGTCCCCTGTGGCTTTTATAAAGAACCCATAGCTCTTCTCAGGGTTGTGGCATTTCTGCTTATGCAATGATGGAACATTACCCATCTGACTTACATTTATAACCAAGTTGTTGGTTGCACTAATGACCTTGCCGGTCGAACTTACCGTCTACATTACTGCCCATATTGAATAAACTGACTGTAATGTTCATCTGAAGTAATCTGACCTTTGAGCGGTGCACTTCACCATCATCATCCTCGCCACCAACTCCAAGGATCTTCCGGCTCTTCAGACGGCTTATCAAGTCTGTCTGACTGTGCTTCTTCATCAGAGGAGGGTGAGGTTTAGACGCCATGGTGCACACCTGACACAAAAGAGGAAAAAGAGGCACATACTGTTGTCAATTATTAACAGGGGTGAAATGAATAATACATTAGACCAAATAAACCACCCAGAAAAGGAAAAGATAATTTTATATTATATTATATTATATATATATATATATATATATATATTTATTTATTTATAAAAAAGTATATATATTTATAAAAAGTACTCTTTTTCTCGCCTTTCCCTCTGAAGAATACACCTCTCAACTGTACATGGAGAAAGTGGCATCGAACAATCTACAAAGTTCCCTTGAGGACTTGACTTGTGTAAGAAAATTACATAATACAAGATGCACAAATAAAGGCAACCCTCTTAAGTCAGGGTGAAAGAAAGAGCCAGATGTCCTCCTGGCCTGCTGAGCAGCCAACAGACAGAGTTGTCTGCTTAGAGTGAATGGAATTTGATAGTGACACACACAGAAACACACAAGTGTAAATGGAACCAGACTGAGGATATAACCGCCAATATTGATCCACAGTTCCACTGACTGCATGTAATTCAGGAGGTGAAAGATTCTTTTTGATGTCGGCCAGCAATCACTACGAAGCAATATTCCCCAAGGATGAATGAGCACACATTTTGTGCCTTGCATGAAAAGTGAAATGACTTCTTAGTGGTCTTTATTTTGAGCAATGATTTCATCAGCTGTTCTTTGTCCACCCCCCTTAATGCCAACATGTAGCTGTATTTAAAGCCACAATGTTGCCTAGCTCACAAGCTTGGCTATTTTTATGCTTTAAAAAAAAAAGGTGGCAATGGTGGTGGTGTGGGGGGAGGATAATGCTCTTAGCAATATAGTCCCAAAGTAATGTGTTTAAATTGTTTAATGTTTAATATACGTTGATAGCTGGATACACTGCAGCTGCTTTATGGATGGGCATTAATGAACAGCACATGCAGATTAAATGGGTGCAAATAACAGTCAAATTAAAAGATCACCACTAACTCAATAACCTTCACCATAATTAAACAAGAGGCTAAAAGGCAAATGCAAACCTGTGCACACATGCACACAAAGGGACAGTCAAAAAATTGATGGCTACTCCACAGGGCGGCTCTCTGATGGAGAAAAACAAGGGAAAGTATTGAGCTTATCTTCTAAGGATGAGGACAGCTTCTTTAATAGAGGTTTTTATCTTCAGGAAAGGGAAAAAATAGCCAGAGCTAACAGGAAGCAGCTCAAAGCGCATTATAAGAGGTAGGCACGCTAAGTTTGTTAATGCTAACCAATACTGACAATTTTCTCAATGCTAAATTACGATGCCATGTTGCACTTGAGAAAAGAGGTTGAAAGAAAAGCAGGAAAAATAAATTCATCAAATACATTTTCCTAACTACTGTAAATGTAAAGATATGAGATAAATAAAAGATCAGTAAAAAAAAAAAAAATAACACTGCAGCCAGTTTTGGACACCATTATATTCCAAGATCCCCTTAAAACGCCTATTATTTTCCACTTAATTGTTTATATGCACAGTGAAAAGTCTGTCAATCTTACTATGTTTCTGTCAAATACATTATGATAAATCATTACTACATAGATTGTTATCATGCACACATTATAGGGCCTGTGGTCCCTACTTCTCCGTTTTGTACATTCCTATAGAAGGAAGGGTGTCCTTTTTCTTATAAGGAATCAATTACTCATTTAATCTTTTAAGTAATTCTCCAAAAAGGGTGCTTACAGATACAGACTAGAAACAGAATGATGGTTTGTTTCAAACTTAAGATTTAAAATCCTTGTCATTGTGGCTTCATTCTGAAATGGCTCTACCCAGTCCAGGGGTACACCAAATCTTAGTTTGGAGGCAAGAACAGCAACTGGACTTAGCATTAAACTACCCAACGATGGGAGAATTCACAACAGAAAGAAAAAGCAGCAACGGCAATTAGGGCTGTGCAATATATAAAAAATGTACCTTCATTGCGATGCTAGCCTTTGCAATATAAATATTGCAACTGCCTAAAATGACGTAATGCTGTTCTAAACGCTGCTGAGCATTCATTCTCTGTGTGCGTTAGTGGCGAATCAAATGGACTCTTACTGTCCTGGATACCTGCGGCATGTAGAGTGTTTTGATAGTCGAAGGTAAAGAGACGAGTGAGGAAAATGTGGACGCAGATCGGCACATCGGATTTTTGAAACTATGTTGGTTAGAAGAGAGAAAACACACTACTAACACAGGTACTCTGCAAGACATGTTGAAAACTTGTGTCAAACACCAGGGGACACACGTTTAATCTCTGCTGCCACCTACATAATGTTTTATTAAGAAGAAGAGTTATTAAAACTTAGCGTATTTATCGCAGGTCATATTGTCATCGCAACTTTCAACAGTGTTTATTGCATATCATATGTTTTCCTGATGTCGTGCAGCCCTAATGGTAATACAGTAAAGCAGAATTCCCCCCCCAAGCCACCACATTCCATCAGATTTAGAGCATGTGCTTTTTAACTCTGGTAGCTTAACAGTTTTCCTTCACTTTGCTAATTTATTTAAAAAGAAGCAAAAATCCACAAAATACTGGAGCACTGCAGTAAGACTTCTGCCTTGGGCTAAAACATTTGATAAAAATAGGCCTTTAGACAATTACCGTAATTGCACCTATCTAACTAGACTAGTTTTAATGCATTTAAATTGAGCATATGATGTTCAGCCAGTTTTGTTAATTAAATTAAGTCCTTCAATATAATTATGGTATGCACATTAATTGCTTAACGTCTACAGATACAATGTCCTGTTTATCCTTCGATCCATTCACCTGTTCATCACATAAAATGGCAAATTGTATCCAGCAATTTTCTATTCAAAGAAAAGTAAACAAGCAAAGTATTGACTCCTCTTTCATTACCATACCAAAAGAGCTTTTCTAGGACATATGAATGGCAATGAATTCCCATAAATCATGCAAAACTACATTGAGGCCTCTTTCATTGTTGATACCCCTTCAGTATTCGTTAAAAAAGAAAATAATGCACATCCATAACCACATGCACTTAAAGATCCAGCAGCATGCTAAAATACATTGGCATGTCTTTTCCCCTTTGAATATCAAGACCAATGCTCCTTGACTTACAAGAATATTGCTGATACAGTTGCCTAGCAACTGCCAATGAATAAATTGCTCCTCAGCTTAAATCACCTTTCTGATTGAAACTATATTTGACAATTACTCTTATAGGAATTCCCTTTTAAGATCTGAAAAGAATCTGCATGTTTGATAATGTGACTCTCTTTTAATATTTAAAAGATAAGTAAAAACAGGAGTAAGAGCCAGACACAAAGAGCATTTTGGACATATTTAGTTAATAACTAGCAATAGCAAAGTAGCACACTACATTCTGTCTGCTCCATCTGCAGATTTTGTGACAGAGCATGTGCTGCAGGGATGAAAAGCTGCTCAACACATGAAGAAGAAATTGTGGGAAAGGTGTGATTTCCCAAGAGATCTCTGGTTAGCAACTAAAAAGATGTTCTGCCAAAAATAAGTGTATCGTAGAAACAAAGCAGTGTGTGGGTGTGGAGGAACAACTGTGATCAAATGTGTTACTCAAAATAACGAAGAGAAATCAACACCTGTCTTATGTCCTTTTTTGCATAAATAACAGGAAATACTATAAGTGAAGAGCTGCTAAATCAATTCACCATTATGTTTGGGACATATAATAGCATTATATGATGTCCAAACTACATAAGGTGTGAAGGGCACAAAGCAGCACTTATCCAAGACCCTAGAAACAAGCAACACCAGCTCATTCTCAACAATGTGTTTATCTCTTGTATGACCTCAGAATGAGTTACGATCTGATCGGTCTTAGCTAATTTATTACCTCTCAATAAGTTTGTAAAATCTCTAATTGACCTTATGAATACTGGACAGTAAACTGCAACATTAAGTTGACAAGAGATTTCAGTCTGTTTTGGCAGAATTAGAAAAAAAAATCTTTTAAATGAATTGGGTATCAGCTACAAGAGTATTAATGTGTTCCTGATATTCACCTCAAATATCAAGATCATTAATCTGCCCAACGGCACGACCAGGAGGTTCAAGTTTTGATTTTACCATTAAAAGATTAGTAACATTATTTATTAAAATAAAGCAAATCCAACTTCTCAACATTCATAGCTGGTGTGACCTATTTTTTGCTAAATAAAAGACAAATCTTCCAAATGTTAGATGAATTTTTGCAGAGATTTATATAATTAACTTATCCCACTTCATCAGGACTTTAAAGTCAGAAGAAAAACAACAAATCAGGAGGTTACCTACTTAGAAACACTGCTCTATAAATCTTCATCAAGCAAGTTAAAACCATGGTTTAAAGACATGATATTGTGATAAACGTATTTATTACATAAATTCTTTTGACTTAATGTGATAACCCAAACCACTGCTTTCCAGTTCTGAGTTAACTCTCATCTCATAACTAGGATTAACAAACAAAGCACTGGGAGTTGACCCCCTCTCTGCTAGCAACCTCATGTTGCGCTGACATCAAGGCCAACATCTGTTGCTGCACCACCAGCAGAATACATCCACTGTGAGCCACGAGTTGCATAGTTTTAAAACATTAAAAACATAAAAACCGTGTAGTATTTTGTACCTGCAGTTTATATTTGTGGTTTCAAGTATTTCTTGAAAAGGTAAAAAAAATAAAATAATAATTTTTAAGTCAGGTTGAGCTGGTCTGCGATCTGGTAAATCAGCCAATTTTAATTTTATAGGCTTTTTTTTTTTTTCCCCATATAAACCATTCATATTTGGCTGAGTGGTGGCTGTACTCGGGACCAGGAACATTATGCTGCTAAATATTTACACAGCAAATATTTCTTAGCTGATGTATTAAAATCAAAAGAAGAGCAGGAGGATTCCAAAGCCATTCACTGTGACCCCTTTCAGACCAAGACTGTTCCAGTACTGGTTCAGATTTAATCTAGTCCAGAATCAACAGCCAAGGATTAGGGTCTTGATTAGTAAGAGCAAAGAGCTTTAGAGAAGCTGCGTCTCTTTGAAAGGTCGCTCAGGCTGAGATCGAGGTTAGGACGGGACATAAGTGGAGAGCTTCCGAGGCTGTGGGTGTTGCAGAGTCAAGGCTACGGCGGAGGGTGCTGGTGGGCACAGTAGCACAAAGAAGAGCTGGTTTGGGTTGTGGTAGAACACTTCGCTATGGTAGGGCAAAGGGGAAAGAGAGTAGGTCACTGATCCTTGAGGAGGTGTGAGCTGGAGTAGAGGAGAAGCGGGTCAGCCAGATGATGGGAATTAGGCAGCAGGTGATTCAGGCAGTCTACTACGTGCTGCCTAGTACATCTAACCTCTTTACCTGAGGAAGGGTGGAGACACCAGCTTGTCTTCTCTGCCAGAAAAGAGGAACCCTGGAGCACATCCTCAGCTGCTGCCCGAGAGCCCTGGGTGAAGGGCGCGACCGCTGGAGACATGATCAAGTCCTGAAGGCCGTAGCGGATTATCTCTGCAGTGGAATCAGTCACAGCAAGAGCCTTCTCCCAGTTAGGAACACCATCAGTTTTGTTAGAGCTGGGGAGAAGCCTGTAGCGGCTCCCCGAAATACATCCACTGGCCTGTTGGCGACGGCACGTGATTGGGAGCTTAAAGTTGACCTGGGGAAGCAGTTGAAGTTC
>JBAMHW010000010.1:20259499-20269757 GCA_037177495.1 Rhadinocentrus ornatus | reverse complement strand
CCACCGACGCAGCAGAAGTTGCGTCAAGGTGGTTGTGGATCAAGAGGGGAGAGGCGTGGCAAGTAGGGTAGCGCTACATGGACACAAGCTGGGGCCTGATCAGCCCTGGCTGGGTCACCTGGAGGAGGGGGTCTGACTGTTGAAAGACCCGAAACCCCCTGTGATCCCAGGCTACATCACTGATGATGTGTCCATGGGCACCATAAGGTGTATCTAAGAACTGGTCTAAAACAAGAACTTTTTCTATCAGGAGGTTCAGGTAGGCTCAGGGTGACAAATAATTTTTTTTTTGTAAATTTTTGTAAAGACTCCTTGCCCCCATTCCTTACAGCTGAACCAATACAGACAATAATAAACATAAAGTCTTACTGACATCTGGTTCTTAATGTTGTCCCAGGAACTGCATCAAGACTATACATTTACTATAGCTCATCATCACGTGCTGATGCAGCAGTTTTGGGCTCTTATCAGGGTGGCACAGATTTTTATGTGTGAGATAAGTGACTCTCAGAAAAATACAAAGTCAAAACATACGAGGTCAGTTTGATCAGCAACAGATCAGCACAATATATGTGTTTTGTGTAGGGGCAATACAGTATATCATAGAAAAAAAAAATTTATTTCTAAACATTTCCTCCATTATCAGAAATTAAATTTGTGGCTACATTTGTGGGCCGACCTGCTTTAATTACAGAAGGCACCAAATATAAAAGGTACAATGTGCCACTATGTTGATTAAATTAAATATCAGTTTCTCAGGGGTTCCCTCTCTGAACAAGGGTTAGGTAAACTCTCCAGTCATCATTTTTCAAATGATATAAGAGCAGTAGTTGTGTATTCATGGCCACTCCAGTATCATCCCATCAGAAAGATCATTCACGCAGCCATAATGCAGCAGTTCAGTAACGCACGTGGACATTACATGCCTCACAGCTGGTGTAAACGCAGAATGAGCCTCATTCACCAATATCTTCTTACAAATCTTCTTAAATTTATACTAAAATTGTACTTAAGCTTTTTTATGAAAACCCTACATCGAATTCATGAACATGTTGGTAGATAGCAGAATTGCCCGTGTCTTTCCGCTTAAATTGGTGAATGCCAATCTTGAAAGAACAGACCATGACGGCTTTTTATACAAACTATTAATTACTTCTGAACTTGGACAGCAGCCTTCAGTCTGGTCCCATGAGCGCATCAAGATGCACATCCTCATGGTGCCGCAGCTAAAAAAAAAGGTGGCACACTGTAGAATAAAAGTACATTACATAGCCTACTAAACACGACATTTGAGGTGGCGTTGTTAATGTGGAAAAGAAAGAAGAAAGTTATGGCTTCCGCATTTCCTTTGATCTGAGGCTGAACGGATAGTTTTAATGAACAGCTGAAGTATGAAAATGTATACAACACGTGGGATTTTAAGACACGGACACAACGTGCACAACCCTGCCCTGCCACGGAAGTTTATCATTAGATATGAAATAACCAGATCAGCTGTTTTTTCATAACCTAGCTACAAATCTTATGACTTTACACACAAACAAATGCCAGTTCTTTCCTCAGGTAGGAGGTGGTGAAGTCTCAATATGCAGTCATACCTTTTTTTAGATATACTTTGTTCATTCAGTACTAACACGCAAGCTGACTGATTATAAAAATAGATGTGTTTGTTACAGGCTGTACTCTAAAAGAAAGTCATTTAGTCTCCTTTAAATTAAGTAAATATAGCTAAAATCTAAAGGAGGTATGGTATGGCTACACTTTTTTGCCACTAAAGTGGATGGACTGCAATGTTATTTCTCTTTTATGACTTTCTCTTGACTCCATCATTTAGCCCTCTTGGCATTTGTATTCATCCTGTGGATCCAGATAATGTAAATATTTTGATGACACAAACAAGCCAGGTGTCACTAATAAAACAAGCAGCCATATTAAGTAAGATTTTATACTTTTAAAAACCCCTTGGATAAAGTGGTGAAATGCTCATTCATATCAGTTAGAAGCTTCGTCATAATTGGAATCAGTTGGAGTTAAGCAGTCTATAAAACAAAATGTTTTTTTGACAGCTGTGCCAAGTAGAGCATGTAACAAATGATTCTTGTAACTTCTATTTTTGTCTTTAGTAAATCTTTAAAACAAAAGGTACTGCTTCTAAAAGATTAATTTCACATCAACCTTATTGCCTTTCTGCAGACCGTGGTGGTGAAGTGGATTAAACATAAAGGGGAAGACAATCACCACAATCATGGGCAAGGGCAACTACAGACACACAATCATTAAGAATCTTACATAAAATAATACCTTTTGTTCCACTCCCACAACAGGCATATTATATGGTGTGAATAGAAGAATTGATTATGTAGATTTATACATCTGTTCAGGGCAGCTGAAACCCAGACTAATTTAAATTAAAGCAACAGTTTCCCTTTGTAACAGATCCTGACCCAGATGTACTGTTTGCGTAACTATACAAAAAGGTTCAGCAGTGACAAAAGAGAAGGAAGAGAAAAAAACAAAAACAGAGGAAACAGTTGAGCAATGGAAAAGACGGTAAATTCATGTCTTGAGTCAAATGTCATGATGTGGAAGCTACATAACACAGACAAGATCTGTTTATGCAGTTAATCTGAGAAAGAATTGCTCCCTCATTATATCCAATGTGCGTCAGTGCTGAGCGAAAAAGAAAATACTGTTGGATCATCTGTGGACATTTACCACGGAATGAACAGGCTGTAAGGATTCCTGGGAATTTGAGTTTCCCTGCCTAATCTTCAGTTATTACATCAGACTCCAGCAGGGGAACTTACTCTGTTGTTGACTGGGTAAGTCCACAATAATTATGTAAGAGTATTCTGAAGGAGCAACAATTGCATCCAAATCGTAGTGTTTCAGTTGTAATTGTTACTGTGATGAGAAATTACAACATGTGCCAAGGTTTTAACATTGTAATGGTATTATAAAATTAAATATTAAGAGTCACAGCTGAGCTCTGTGATACACAAACAATTTCAAACATTTTCTGATGTCACTAATGAGATTGTGGGTAATTGCTGAATTTACAGTGTTATTGTGCAGCTGGGTCTCTGCCTCTCTGTTGGTCTCTTCTTGTGCGGTCAGTTGTCAACTCCATGTAACTGCAATACAATTATTCCTTGAAAACAACAAAATAGCAGAGACTATGATCTTTGTAATGTTTTCAACCCTGTTGGGTTAATTTTTCCTATAATAATAATAATAATAATAATAATAATAATAATAATAATAATAATAATAATAATAATAATAATAATAATAATAATGAGCCAAAAGTACCCTCCACTGCCCTCCCCCCATTTTGGAGCCATCACATTCAGTCAACTCCAGTAGCTTCACATCTGGCTTAAAGGTTTTTGCAACTTCATCAACATTCCATATGTCAACAACTTAACATCCTTTTACAATAGACCATACCTCTTTAAATCAGACGCCATTCATCCAAAATCAGGATCAAAACTTTTTTCCATTATTATTGAACTCACACACTGCTCCTACAAATTCTTCACAGACTGAAATCACAGCTAGAACACATCCCCAGTCAAACCTGTCCTTTGTCACTATTATATACAAGTACTTCTCACCAACAGGCATTAGAAAACCCCCTCAGTCACATACCCCTATCATTTGATGTCTTCTGTCCATTCCCATAGCTAGGCCTGTCACGATAACAAATTTTGCTGTGCGATAAATTTTCTCAGAAATCAATTTTTTAACCATGGGGCTCAGTCAGGAAAAACCAGCAAAACTGCCAGTTAGTACCATTGTATTAATAAAAAACTAGAAAAAAATATACTATTGTTTGTGAAGCTGAAACATCTCATCACTGCGAGATGAGCCACTCGCGTGCAAGCCTCACGGCCGATGCGTGTTGGCAGCCCTGTAAAATAAATAAATGTGGCATGGCGGCTCGCACAGGTGCTTCATCGCGGTCTCCTGCTGCAACATGCTGCTGTCAAGTATGACACTAGAGAGATCACTTCGCAAGAAACGAGAGCGTTCAGTCGAGATACTTCATAGTGAAACCTGTTGTCATACACAGTCTATGGTAAAGTAAGATAAAAAAATTAAATAAAAAAAAAAAAACTAATGAAAATTATCGCAGCCGGAAAACTTATCGCCCTGATTTTTTCTTACCGTGCAATTAATTGACTTATTGCTTATCGCGACAGGTCTACTCATAGCCCCTATTAATTCCAAATTAGTTACTCAAATAAAGAACTCACCTACGACTTTTAACATGGCGCTTTTAAATGTCCATTCTCTTTTAAACAAATCTTTTATAATCAACAATCTGATTTTAGATAATAAAATTGGCCGTCTCTTTTTAACTGAACCCTGGCTTGATACTGATGCTCAAACTATTCTCACTGAGGCTTCTCCCCCAACTTCAATGTTTTATTTTCAATCAGGGAAGGTAGAGAGAGTGGAACAGCATCAATCGCTTGAGGATCAGTCGTAGGAAAAATATTGTTTTTAGATAATTACTCTTTATTTGAATATCATGCTTTTGTTATTAGCAACCCACCTATTTTATGTTACCGTTTATAGACCACCCAAGCTTCACTCTTATTTTATTACTTTTTGATTGTAATGGGCTCAACACACAGAGGGGTGACCAACTACAGTGACAGACAAACAACCACCATGAAACCCATCACACAGAATACGACAACAGCAGTGCCACACATCATGCTCTCGGATCGCTTTTCTCCAAAAAATTTGATCAGTTAATGATATTGGAGGGAATTATCAAAGCAGTCCAAGACAGAGAAGAAATGAAAGATGAAGATCAGAAGATATTGCTTGAATTGACAGAAATCTTGCTGTTTACTCTACTGTACAAAAGAGAAAGTATGGGTTTATTCGATTTTACAAACAAGGAAACAGCATCGTGAATATCATCATTTGATGGTGGATCTCAAGGCTGATCCAAATAAATACAGGACCTGCGTTTGGACAATTTACCCTGGCGCCATGCGGCCAACTTTCGAATCACTGTGAAGTATTGAAAATACTGTATTTTAAGTATGGAAAAGTTAGACATAGCAAAAATGATCTGTTCCATCATGTTGAAAGTGTTTGCAGACTGCGCATTCAAGCCTACTCTCAGCTCATTGGTCAGTCAATAAAACTCTTACTAATTGGTTGTAGTGCCATGCGACAGCAGCAAAAGTTTATGTCTACGTGAACGAGCGCAAAATTTCACATGCAAATGTTGCCTGTCGCTTGGCTGGTAGACAGCAGCGATTTTTGCCTCATTGCGCAGGTTTCACGTGAAATAAATAGACAAGAGCGACGTCGCTTCCCGTGTGTTGAGCCCATAATACACTCAAAATACCACAGAATTTTAATAACTAGTGATTTTAACCTACACATTGACAACAGCTCTGATGTTTTAGCAGAAGAGATTTTTAAATATTTTAAATTGTCTAGATGTCAAACATGTCACACAGCTTACTCACAATAGGGGACCTGGTCATAACCTATGGCCTGTTTACTAGTGTGTCCTTTGATGCTGACCTGGCTGTGTCTGACCACTACTGTGTATTTTTTTTTTTAACATCACCAGTTCCACACAGTGGAAACTGTGAGGAAGTGATATATTACTTCTGAAGTGGCTGCAAATTTAATTGATATTTTAAACCAAACTCCTGCTCGAATTTTACATGCATCTTTTGATTTTATTGTAGATCATTATAACAGCAAACTTAAGTCAGTCAGTCAAGTTTATTTTTTAAACGTTAAAATAAAAAGCAGAAATCTGGGAGTATGATCCCACTAAGGCTGTAATGCTGTGGCACAAGGACTGTTAGGAGCAGGAGGCCAGACTTCAAAGACTGTGTGAAAGCACCAAGAGTAGAGAGGGGGGAGTCCGATTAGGTTTTACTTAAAGACTTCAGACATTAACACTTTATCAAATAAAACCATTTTCATGTTGCTTTTGTTTAATGTTGCCATGAGTTCCACTTTCAGTTTGGATGCAAGACACAACAGTATTATAGAAACAACATGTGCCTCGAGGTATGTGTGTGTAAAAAAAATTGATATTTTGGTTGGTAAAAAATATGGTTTGTCCGGTGGATTTTTTCATCTACAGGCCACCTTGGCCGGTGAGTCAAAAAGTTAATTTTGGACACTGCCTGACGAGCACCCCTGCTTGCAGCACGGTTAGGCGGAAATACTCCCCTTTGATTGGTCGGTTTGTGATTATGTGTTTTCAGATTTCAGGAACTTCGCGCTTTCTTTGACCAGGCGGTATACAAAAAAGTGTTTGAATGGCCAAGTCAGTGTAGACCTCGATCCAATTGAGAATCTATGGTCAGCTGTTAACAAGCACACAATTCATTTTGATTGTAGGTTGTGAGGCAACAAAACACAAAGAAATGCCAAGGTTGTTTTTTTTTTTTTTTGGCAAGGCACTGTATTAAATGAACAAAAATACTTTAATAGTAAATGCCAGAAAACATTCTCAGGAAATTGCTGTTAAAATGATATGGTCAATTTGACTGATTTGTGCTTTTTGTCTACAGTTCTTGGCATGCAAAACTGACCACTTCCTTTTAGAAATGTATTTATTTTAATGTTAGTTGTTAACTGATTATAAGATAAATTAATCTCCAAAAGAAAAGAACCGATTTGACCACCTCAAAAGATTCAAGCTCTCAGATAGTTTTTTTTTTTTTTTACCAAGGTCTCTTTAAGATCTTTTTACTTTAGGATTGTGACTTGTTTAGTAATCACAAAGGCCAGATTATGCAAATTCCAAAGCTTCATAAAAAACCTAAATCCTCAAACCCTCAGCTGCCATAGTCTCCTCAAAGCAGCTGAGTGGTAGTCTGAAAATCAAAATAATTGATGCCCACAAAACAGGAAAGGCTATGAGAGGCTAGCAAAGAACTAAGAGTTAGCCTCAGTCTGTAATGTAATTAATAAATGACATATAGGAGGAGCAGTGGAGGTCAAGCTGAATTCTTGAAGACCAAGAATACTTTCAAGTGAAGTAATTAAGAGTGCTCATTGGATCCCAAGAGAGGCAAATCAAATGTTCATTTAACTGCACACGACCTTTAAGACTTAAAATAAAGGAGTGGCACTGCACCATTTTAATGAGCAGCCAAAATTATTATTATTTTTTTTTATTATTATTATGAATAAGTTCATTTGAGAAAATAAAGAAAATCTATTTATTTAAAAAAAATCATTTGTGTACTGGGGAAGTTAAAATAGAAATCGTTGCCCACAATAAGTAAAAGGTATGTGAGGGGGGAAAAAAACAAAAAATAAAAATAAAAACAGCACATGATTTCACAAAAAACAAAAACAAAACAAACAAAAAAAAAAACACCTCTCTAACTGTTAAGCCTGGGGGTGGACTGATCATGCTGTGGACTTGTGCTGCAGCCAGAGACACAGAACATTTTACAAATAGAGACAAGAATGGTTTCAACTAAATGCCAGTAAAAACCACACTGTCTCTAAAAGAAATCTGGAAAAAAAAAAAGAAGCCTCTTTGCAGTATAATAATCTAAAACAACTCAAGGTCCACAATTAACTACCCGAAGAGGTGCAAGTTCAAGGTTTTGTCCTGGTCCTTGTGGTTACTCAGACTGGTACTGAAAATTTGTGAAAAGACTTCAAAGGAACAGTGCCTGAAGCCTAACCTCAACTAGATGCCTTTTGCATGATTAAAATAAATAACTAAAATACTCTTAGATGCTAAATAAGTGTTAAACTGTTCGGACGATTAGTTGCCAAACAGGAGATTGATTTTTTATATGTACTCATTTCCGGTAACATGACCCTACTCTTGCGTGACTTATCAAGGTTCAGCGAGATCTTAGCATATATACACATACACACACACACAACTGGTTTCCTGTGTTGCCTCCGTCCAAAATCAGCTATCCTACCGAGATAATGTCAAGTTCGGATGTTTGAACTCACCAGTGTGGATTACATTCACCTGTAAAGTCTTTTGCAGCATATTACCGCTCATATTACCCGCTAACGCTAAGATTGCGACACTCATATTAGCAGCTAATGCTAACGGTCACTACCACGTTCAACAGGAAGTGATGTCACCGTGCACGCAGTTTAAAATAAATCTAATATGCTCATTTAAAGTCACATTTAATCTATGACAGGTTTACACTTTGTGCTTTTATTAAACAGTAAACAGTCTGATGCTTTTTATCTGGTCTACATGACGGTATGTTATAGATGCGCATGCTCTCTGTGTCCGCAGCAGTCAGCACACACACACACACACACACAGAGACACGCGAGACAGCGATAGCGACACGCTCGTCACGGGAACGTGCACAGCTGATCAAGCTGAATCTACCGTCATTGAAGGAGTTTCGGAGACGTATTACGAGTTTAAACGGATCCAGTATTTTTTGTAAGCTGTACGAACATCAACACGCTATCTGAGATCTGAACTTAAAGAATATTAAGAGTGACTCAAAACGGTTTAATCAGGCCATTTAAAAAGTGTAACCTTTTTTATGTGTGTTTTCTGGGGGGGTTTTCTCCCCATAACAGCATTTCTGGCTCTGAATCTGGTAAACACTGTATTGTCATGGTACTTCAGGAATTAAAAGTGTAGATGTGTCTGATCAGATTATTACATTTTGATAGTCAAGTAAATGTACTGCGTTTTATATATTTAAAAAAAAGTTTTCTGTAAATGTTTTTAATATTCAAGAATATGTGGTATTACAGAATTAGCTGTAAATTAATCAATATTGAATAAATTCAGGAAATTAGTGACAATACCCAGCCCTACGTTGAAATAAAATTGCATTTGTGTTCTTAATATCAAATTTTTAATAATGCACCAGGTTAGTTTCCCAATAGCAGCTATTGCTGCAGGTAGAGACACCTCTGTTGTCCTCTGTTGGCTGCCCTGGACCTGTTCAGTAATTCTTCCCCACAGCATGTTTGTGAAAGCAGTTGTGTTAACACTCAAGGAGGGGATTGGTCCTTACAGCCATCTTTAACTCCAAAAACTTCATTAAATTGCAGTTGAATGTCAATATAATGCTAGATTAATATGTTGTTCAGCTACGAAGTAATATAATTTAGGTAATAGCTAAAAAAACTGTTGTGATAACACTGACCCAAATCAATATTGGATCAGAACAGATCGGATCGATTCTTGAAATTTGAATCAATACCAGCCCTGGTGATATTCGATTCTGTATCTTAAGAATCGGAATCTAATCGATTCTTGAAATTTGAATTGATTCCCAGCTCTAACGTACAGTATAAGATTACAGCGTTCAAGCCAGTCAGTGATTCAAGCCGAACACAAAGAGTGTTGGCTACACTGGCTACGTAAGTGATGACGTACACCACAGACATGGAGCCCGACCAAGCCCAGAGGCAGTTGTCTGTGCGACGCGCAAGGTAGGCTAGGCTCCAACGCTGCTAGTTTAAGCTACAAAATGCCATGTCCGTAATGCAAAAGTAACTGAACAAGCTTCTACAAGCGAAGAGAAAGCAGACGAAATAGTTGATGAGAGGGAAAAACTCAAGTGATATAGAATAGATTCTATATTCCAATTTACACTGACAGGACTCGCCATGCACTGAGAAAATTTCACTCCGGCTGTTGTCAAATCTTTGCAGTTTTATCCACCTAAAACTCTGTTCCAGTGAAAACAACAACGCAACAAAACTTTTGCGTTTTACTGTCTCAGCGTCGTGGTGTAAAATCCTAAAGATTGCGCCTTTTGGAAGTCATATAATCTACTCCTTGTGTGTAACTGTGAGCAATTATTTTAAATATCGGTGCCCAAGCATTGGCTTACTGTTATATAAAAACACAAAAGGGTTATAAAACTAGAGGTAGAAAGGTAGTTTATTTTTGCCATCTATTATACTGAGCCCTTGGGGTTGAGAAGGCGAGGCTCGACTGGTATTAAGTCAAAGAGCCCTGCCAGGCTTTGTGGGGTATTTCTATCTCTGGAACCATCTTGACACAGCAGGCTTATTGTGGATCCCACGCAGAAGCAGCACAGATGTGGTGAGGTAAAGCAGAGCTGACACTTTGTGTGTACACACAGCTGGGAGGTGAACGAGTTCCTTTAAGGTGCAAAACCACCAGAGATCAGCAGGGATCCAACAAAAACAAAAAAAAAATTAAGTAGGCTTCCTCATTTAACTGCAGACCAACATAGATGTCAAAAAGCCTCAAAGCTCTGTTCCTGCTGTACTG
>JBAMHW010000010.1:20232655-20257320 GCA_037177495.1 Rhadinocentrus ornatus | reverse complement strand
CCCTCATGGAGTCTGTTTCTGACCGTTTGAGCAGACACATGCACATTTGTGGCCTGCTGGAGGTCATTTTGCAGGGTTCTGGCAGTGCTCCTCCTGTTCTCCTTGCACAAAGGCAGAGGTAGCGGTCCTGCTGCTGCGTTGTTGCCCTCCTACGGCCTCCTCCACATCTCCTGATGTACTGGCCTGTCTCTTGGTTAGCGCCTCCATGCTCTGGACACTACACTGACAGACACAGCAAACCTTCTTGCCACAGCTCATATTGATGTGCCATCCTGGATGAGCTGCACTAACTGAGCCACTTGTGTGGGTTGTAGACTCCGTCTCATGCTTTCACTGGAGTGAAAGAACTGCCAGCATTCAAAAGTGACCAAAACATCAGCCAGAAAGCAGGAACTGAGAATGGTCTGTGGTCACCACCTGAAGAACCACTCCTTTATTGGGGATGCCTATAATTTCCACCTGTTGTCTATTCCATTTGCACATCAGCATGTGAAATTTATTGTCAATCAGTGTTGCTTCCTAAGTGGACAGTTTGATTTCACAGAAATGTGACTGACTTGGAGTTACATTGTGTTGTTTAAGTGTTCCCTTGATTTTTTTGAGCAGTGTTATTATTTACAATTTATAGCAATACATGAACACATACAAACACAAACTGATAAGAACAGTATTTACTTGCTCCATCTAAGGGGGATTACAAATGAGGCATTTCAGCCAGCTGAGAACGAGTGTCATATGGGGAAAAAATACCTCCCTTTAGTGTGGGACTGGGACTGCAGGGACCAGCTCTAAAGGTAATGGTTTTACAACATTTTACTGTATAGCAGGGCTACTCAGTTCAGTCCCACAAGGGCCACAGCCCTGCAGTATTTCAGTGTCTCCATGCTCCAACACACCTGATCCAAATTCAATCGATCCAACAGTCTATCAAGTTCTGCACACGGACTCATTAATTTGAGTGTATAGTATACTATACATACAGTGATTTTAGCACAATACATTCAGAATCTCCAAGGCTGCATTGTATAAAAACAGCTTTAGAGACCAAACTTTAACCAGCATTTTTTGTTTTTAGAGCAGATTTGCCTTTCCGTGGAATAGAATAAAAAGTAGCATTAAGCTAGACTTTCACCAAATACTAAGAACTATCAAACATACTGAAAAAAAAAAAAAAAAAAATGTCAGCCATTTTTTATTTTTTGCTTAATTTTTTTCTGTGAATATGAAAATGGGGCCATTTCAGTATACAGTAAATACAGAGCAGTGAAAATGAAGGAGTTAATTATGCAACATCAACGCAAAGATAAACCTTTAAGACTAAAATTATTTTCAAGATGACTTCTATAATTATATCATGTTAGTTTCTAAAGCTATAAGACAAGCTCATTCTTGCCCTCCAACTCATTTCTCCCAAGCTTTTCTCTGATGAAAAACAAAATCTGCCTGGCTTTCATGTTGTCTAACATAGATGCCACAGATCAAATTGCTAAGAAAGATTTTTGGCTGATAACAGCCTTGTCAGTGCACCTTTAGTGTCATTTCATGCTATCTAAATGGATAATGCAGGACCTCAAAAAGTCAATGTTTGTCCCTTATTTGACCTTATTTGATTAACACAATTCAATGAGTATCTGTCTTAGTAAATGAGAAAATGTTAACAGCATTGACCACAGACTCACAGACAGACAGAACTGTATCAGGCCTTTAACTTAATCCCTCCTTTTATAGTTTATCTTGCTTGCTGAAGCATTGCTTGGTTGCTAAGCAGCTATGCGCTATAATGGAGTACACATTTGAGGGCTAAACAAGCATCACATTACTGCTGGAAAGAATTGCTAGCTGAAAATGTCAAAAGGAAATACTTAAAATTATCCAGTGGGTTGTTATTTTTATCATTAATTTGTCATTTAGTAAAATGTTGTTAATTTAATGAAATGCCTGGTTTTGTGCATGTTGTATCATTTCTACGCCTTAACATGAGAGGGAATTTTGTAATTCCGGGCGTGGTGATGATAATGGATGTACACACACAAATGTAGGTTTGCACGGAGATAAGCCCACTTTTATTGCCAATAAAGTTCAAATTAGGGGAAGCAACAGCATCCAGATTGCAAGAGAGGGTCCAGGTCAGCCTCTCATAATTACGCTAAAAGCCCCCCTCCCTACAAGATCAAGCATGAACACTTCAGTGCTGTTGCTACACACTTGAAGATAAGCTAGAATGGGTTCATAGATTCCATGGTACGTGACCATGTATACGTAACACGAGCAACTGCATTTAAATAATTGGACATGAGTTCACACTCTAATATTGCAACAGTAACAGACACACTAGTACATTTAATAGGAATTAAATGGAAGACATGGCTTTAAAATGTACATGATTATCTGTTTAAAACATTTGTTAATGTGATGCCTGATACTACCATCTAGTGTAGCTGTAATGTTACAAAGAAATTCATTACAATAATAGCATAGTATAGTAATAGTATTAACCTTTATGAGCAATTTAATGCATAACTCATAAGTTGGATGTTCAGAGGGATGAACAGAGCTGGCAAATTGCAAGTTGAGGAGAGATAGAGCTTTCTTCTCTGTCCTGTGTGTGTGCTGTCTTTCTCCTCTTTTCACACTGCAAAATTATCAGCTAATTTGTTTTTCATTGCTTGAATAAAATGGGACATGTGCCATGACAGCATGTCATACGGGTCAACTGGAGAGTACCGTAGTCAATAAAAGAGCTGCCTTGCTACATCTCTCTAGGCACATTACACTTAAGAGCAATCTGCCCCCAAGCCAGTCTCACCAGAATAATATAATATGAACATTTGTACACATGTACAAAATGTAGCAGTGTCACAATGCATGATTGTAGATTGTTAGGTGTAAACATATTCTTTTATTTATTTATTTTTTTTATGCAATGTAAACACTGCCCTTGGGCTTCCATAGATAGCAGCGCACCCAGCTCTCCCTCCGCACCAGAACGGTGTTTGCCTGAAAGCACTCAGATTTACAGTGAAGTGAGCTGTCACTCACGCCTGCAATTAAGCTGTGCACATAACCGCAGTGAGACATCTTCCTCTCTTCGAGATGCTCGGACAAAGTTCAGCCCACAGTCTCGTTAGGAGACGACCATTTTCAGGGGAATGATTTTCAGCAGTATATCCCATATGAGATGGAAAGAGATCGCGGATGCAGCTGTGTTGCACAGGTCTATGCAAGATATGAAGCTATTTATATGTTGGAAAGGTTATTACATTATTTAATTTTTTTTGCCATCATTCATTTATATAAATAAATAAAACGAAAACACATTTTACATGCAAAAGCTTTATGTTGTTTTTAATAAATTGTATATGTTGTAAGGAAGAAAAGAAAAAAAAGAAGAAAAAAAAAAGAAAATCGGATTTGGTTTGAAAAAAATTGGAGATTTTATATTTAAGCCATGTTGCCTAGCCCTACTTCAGGGCTAGGCAAATCACCTTTCCGAGAAAGGCTTCAGGCTTCAGGAAGTAGCCTTTCTTTTATCTGTCTCACAAAAAATAATCTTTGTATGAACTGACAAATCATTTGAGGCTTTCAAATAGAGTATAAGTCTATTTTTAGCTAATTTCATATTTGTCAATCAGGAAGATCATCAAGTTTGAGCCTAGTTCTTCTCTTATATCCAGCTGTCATGATGGGAGGTTTCTAAAGAAATAAAATTTTTAATGTAATGTAATCACCTCATTACAACGCCTGTGTGAAGAGTTTATTTCTAAAAAAAGGGGCTGGCAAAGCCATAACTTTCCTCTTCCAAAATGTTACATTTCTTTGCTTTAGAAATAAAAATATTGTTGACCTGGTTTATAGATAGTAATGACTCTGTCTACTTATCTGATTTAAGGATCTTTTTAGTAAGTGATTCTTATACGGTGGATATTTCAAGGGCAACAAGGATTAATTTTGTTTATCATTTGGCAGCTGGTGAGCGTGAGAAATCCCACACACCACAAGAATAACAAAAATGTTGAAAAAAACAAACAAAACAAAAAACAGGACAGCAGTTTTCACTGATGAGCTACTTCACCCTGATTTGAGCAGAAAATTCATACAGTGATAAAACACAGCTTGATCTCATCTGTAATTGCTTTAGAAACAGAAGGATCCTGAAAACAGAGCAAAATTAAAAAGCTTCCCTATATTTTCTGTCATATGGCAAAACAACATGCCACACATGGCTGCTCTTCTGATGTGTGCCTCTCTTGTTTGTTGTGGTTTAATTTCTTGTGTGTTTCATCAGAGTCTAAATAGTCTTTTCCATTTTTTTAACATCTAGGCCACCTTCTATGACGTTTAACTGCAATCTTCAGGACTTTTTACCTGCAGTATTGCAACACTATTAGTTTTAACCAGCTCACCGTGTCTTTGGCTGATCATCATTGTTCCCAATGAGGAGAGTGTGCGGGGGGGGATCTTTACTTTTGTTTGTCCAGGAAGAGAGAAAGCTGGTGAACAGAGGCAGGAGGAAGAATCAACTGCTTTACCACTTTGATAGAGACACAGGTGGGCCCAGCAGTAATGGCTGGGAAGGCTCCTGCATGAACAGAGAGTTGCTCCATTCTTCAAAAGATTAGAGACTGATCAAATAAGAGCCAGAGTTTTAGATTTCACAATGTAATAAGTAATCCATGCACACACGCACGCACGCATGCACACACACACACGTGCTTAAAAGGCTGAGACAATGGAAAAATTGCTTTGTTAATATGTGTTAATTTAAATGACATCTTGATTGCTTCACTTGCCACATCCACAGTGGAGATGTACACTGGCAAATTATGAAAACGGTTCAGTGTAAATTTATGGATCTGTTTATAAAGGACTATTTGTCTTTTTCAAGAAAATATAAACTTGGTTTACTATTTTTTAATCGATTGGAACAAAAAAGTTATTGTATGCACCTCTTATAATCAAATAAATAAATATTGTCAATCAAAGGCAGATTCTCAGCTTGTTAAAAAAAAAAAGAAAATTTCATACTGTTATTGTTTTTAATGCTAACCAGCTCTGATCCAGTAACACAAATCCTTGTATCAATGCCCGTATAAGTAAGCAGAGCACCTTCCACAAATGGAGCAGTGCAAATTCCCTTGCTTCATACCTACCTTATACTTTGATTTACCCTGCATGCTCCCATTTAGAAAACAAAGTGCAAATAGTAAAAGGTTATCTGCATGAAAAAAAATCAATACCTGGACCAGTGGATATTACAGCCTATTAAAAACCTCAACACTATTTTTGATTGTCTGCAGAAAATACACTTACCGCATTTTCCGCACTATTAGGCGCAACTAAGAGCCTTAAATTTACTCAAAAATCGGCCATGCACTTAGTAATCCGGAGCGCTTTATGTGTGCACTAAGTTTCAAAATCTGTAAAAATGTTGTGGTGCGAGTTTGGTGAGCGCTCTGCTTGACTGACTGTCGGACCACGTAGAGCAGTACGCTTACCTCTGTTCAAAGTGAAGTTGCGAGCGGCATGGGAGCGATGAATGACAGACGGCAAACACACCTTTACTAAGACTGGAAGGCAGCGCCGGGCGAGATACGCCACCATATGTGAATAGATTGTGGATGCCTGGGCCAAGGTATCTGCTTTAACTGTTGTCCGAGCTTTCACGAAAGCCGACATCATTGCTGAACAGCCACCTGGCAACGAGACTGACTCAGACAATGATGAGCGGGAACCCGGCATGTTTGATGGCGAAATTGCCCAGCTGTTCAATTCAGACACACAAGATGAGGACTTTGATGGATTTGTGGGAGGAGATTGATTAAAAAATAATGTTAGTGTATTGTTAATTAGTAGAATAAAGTAAACTCAGTTTTGCTTCAGTTACCTTTTTTTTTTTTGGTAGACCGTTTGTTTTAGCACGCGCCTTATAATACGGTGCGCTTTATGTATGGGTTAAGTACAGAAATAGGCCCCGTAATTAAGACTGCGCTTTATAATCCGGTGCACTTTATGGTGCGAAAAATACGGTCTCTCTAAAGTCTCTTCAAAGGTCGTCTGCATGTCAGCATGCTTCCGCATAATATCTGTAACTTTATCCTAATCTTAAACAGAGAGAACAAAGGAGTTGCACAGTTGATGACAGGAATGAATTGGACAACAGAATCTCAACAATTTCTCCTATGAAGTTCTTTCATCTGTTCGTGGAAATATTATGGACTTGCACAGGAAATGGAAAATGGCCTACAGCCTTCCAGAGGTAGTGGACACAACCCACATTACAAGAAAGCAGACAGACATAAATACGTTCTTTGTTCAAAGGGTATTTTTTACTACCAAAGCTTGTTACAGAAAACCTCCCAACAACTCCAACTCTTTTGAAAGCCTCCAAACTTAGCAGCTACATGTTTGTGTGTCGGCCGTAGCTATAGGGATTTTATCATTAAGCCACAGAACCCTTCAAGTCTTTCTGAAGTGTAGAGATAAATAGCAGCCAGTCACTTCAATTGTAGAAATATTTTAACAGCCTACAGCACCAGTAATGTGCTAAGACCTAAAGCTAAATGAGTCTGTTATTTTCACCATGAGTTAACATGAATTAATAAAAGTTAAATAAAATAGAAAAAACAAGTTAGAAAAAAAAAACAAAAAAACTTGTTGATGTGAATAAAAAATTAAGAACCCCCCTACCTCCAAACAAACGACAAATAATATCCTTAGCTATTTTTAAAGAGATAATTATTACTACGTGCAAAGTTTTGTGTATCCATTTGCTGGTGTGTGTGTGAAAATGAAATCATTCTTTAATTAAAAAAAACATCTAGTCTGATTGGTGTGTTGTGGGTTTAGGTGATGTGTCACATTTCATCTGTTTGTCTACCATTTAAATACAGCCAAATTCAGACATGAAACTCTTCTCCTTCCCATTTTTTTCTGTAATCTTTGTCAGAAATTGGAAAGTCTGATATAGTGATGCAAATGAGCAGATTAAACTGTTAACCTGTGGCTAATTCCAAGGCATTTCCAGGCCCGTGCTTAGCTCTAATAAAGCTCTTGTTTTACTAATGCAGAATCATCTGGTTAAATCATCAAAGAAAATGGCTATGCTCTGATTTTACCATCTTTGCATGTGCAATGCTTTATGTGGAGCAGTACTGGCAGTTTTTGTCCAAGAAGCCATTACACTTGTTGCTAAAATCTCAAAAGATTGTTGTGTGTGTGAGGAGTAGTATGAAAGGCAATGTTTTATATAAGAAGAGCCCAACAAAGAAGTCTTACTTGTGGTACTGTAGATTGTGGAAGATTCATTCTGCAAGACTTTAAGAGTCAACTTAGAGGTTTGTTTTTATTAATTAATTTCTGTGAAGTATCTTGCAACTGACTCATATGTGCATGCATTTTTAGTCGTACCTGCTCTTTATATCCCTGTGAAACTGCACTAAAACTATGCTTTTAACACATCAGATATGCCAAAGCAGCTTCCTTGTAAACGTGGATACACCCCCGGCAGCCTGCTAATCAGGTTTTCACCAAGCATCGCAAATGCCATGCAGGCTCAGTGGAGTTTACACAGAAACAAATGAGGCAATCAACTTAGGCTGGTGGCAAATCAATACCTGCACAAGATAGCTGATGTTCAGGCTTGATGAAGTAGATGATTCATCAGGAAGAAAGTTGCTGTTTTTCTGCGACAGTGTCAGAACAATAACAAATATAGAACAATGTTATGTAAAAATTTGACTATATTGATGTGAAAAGCAACATTTAGATGATGTATGAACCAGAAATGTGAATGCTTAAATACTGTGTTAAGTGAGCAGCCCTATTAAATACAAGATAATTGATAAATAACACACTAAAAACTTTTTAAAATACCAGTTTAATAATAACACTCCTTTGCAGTTATGAATTTAATAATCAAAACAAAATAAAAATGCAATGTGATACTACTAAAAGTCAAAGGTTTGTAATCCATGCCCACAGATGTAATATACGCAAATTGTCTCAGGGGAGAGATAACATATGACAATGTTCTGTGGCAGGATCATCATCTACAATTTAAATCATAATTCTTTCCGCTTATTCAGTTAAACTTGTGCAATCAGAATAGTTGTGTATTTGGTCGCTTGGATGCTTGACTGCTACACAGCTCCTGTCTGAAAGCACAGTCACCCAACGTTCGGCTTCTTTATCAATCAATTAACATTATTGATAGATTAGCTGAATTTCCTTACATTAAGGCAAATATGAAATCACATTATCAAACCAAGCGATAAAAAGAAATAAAATCACACATTTCTAAAGAGTGGTAACATTAATAAAATAAACATAGTGAACATTGACAGTGAAAGCTACAGTGATTATAAGTAAACAGTAGAAATTCTCCTATATGGAAACTAGAGCTCATAGCTTTAGAATAGGGAAAAAAGTAATTGTTTTGCATTAAAAATACAGCTTGAAATTACAGCTATATTCATCTGCAGTGATTTAATCACTGCTGACTTACATGTCATTAACACATGTTAACTGATAGCTAAATGGTCCATAATCACCGTCATCCTCCTACACTGGGGGAAATCAACCAGTCTGGACTATACAAGAAAGAAGAAGCTATATATGGTCAAATGCATTAAATATCCCATATTTTAAATCAAATTTTTATTACAAAACTGCTCAAAAATAGTTTGTTAGCTTTTAATTTAATAAAACATCTCAGTTAAACATTATCATGTCACTATTACTGAAATAAAATATATTTGGGTGTAGAAAATCGAGGTGAACTATCAGACCCCCCAAAAAAAGAAAATTCTGCAACATATCCATGTTGAATACGTTTCATCTTGGAGGTGGGCAGGCGTGTTTTCTACATGTGAACACAAACTGCAAGTCTCTCCAGGCTGCACCCACCTGCTGTAATAACCCCTTATCCTTGAACAGTAATTTAACACTAACAGGTGTCACCTGTCATGCGAGATTCAGATTAATCAGAGGAAAAACAACAACAGTGGAAAATGGAACAAAGAGGCAACTACATTAAGAGGAAAGAGAGATTGCTTATCAGTGTAGCAAACTAAAAGCATGTCACTTCTTTTTCATCCAATCATAATTTTAGCTAAAGGACATATTTATTTGGTTTAAATCATGTGTGAACTGGGGCTGGGCGATTAATCGAATTTTAATCTCCATTACGATTGCTTCCCAAGTTAGACTGAAGAGTCACACCTAAATAATTCACCAGCTCCCAGAGACACAGAGCGATTACAAACGTTATAAACAAACTTTTTTTCTCTCTCACCAAAAACCAGTGCTCAATTAACACAGTAAACAACCCGAGATTAAAGGAACTCATTAACACTGGACAAACAGTATCACTGCCATCTGGTCATTTTAGTGGAATGTTTCTCCCTGCCCTGTATGATGAGATTCATTAAGGTGTTGTGAAAGACGTGGCCAAAGTCCAATGTTTTACCACTGCTACGGACCTGTGGTCAAGCTGCACCATAGAGCTGTATGTAAATGTCATACTACATTTCATTGACACAGATTTTAACATCAAAACAAAATATTTCTAAATCGTGATGGCTTCATGTCAGTCTCCAAAAGTCTCCAATAATACCAGAAAAAGATGTTAGATTTGTCGTTTTTTTTAAAAAAAAAAAAGTCGCTAGAGAGGTCTGAAAACTCGCTAAATATAGCGACAAAGTCGCTAAGATGGCAACACCGAGGAATAAATTCCCCCAAGACATGTCTCTTTTTCACACATAAGCCAAAGTCACAGTGGTCGTTCATCTCGGCTCACACGCACATTGGCTGTCGTCTTCTACATTGGTGTTAGTCTCCTTTTCTTGTATTGAAGTTAGTTTGAGTCGGCAAACCAGTAGCTAAATTGCACATTACTGTGAACTACTGGGCGGAAGAGGGGAGCAGAATGCTAGCGACAAAATAAATTTAACTATAACTACCACAAGAAAAAGACCGGCAAATGTATTGCTCGCCATTGCGCAAGTAGATAAAAAATTCACTCGCAATGTCTCACATTTTAGTCGCAAAATGTGACCATTTGGTCGCAGTCTGGAGCTCTGAATTGTATAAATGAATGATGATTAAATATATCTTGTTTAGTACTGCTTGCTGATGCAAATTAGAAGTAGGTTAAAGCACAAGTAGAAAAATATATATATGGTGTAAGCCGACATTATAGTTTTATCATTTGCAGCTGCAAACCGCAATCTGGTTGCAGAAAAGCACAGAAGTATCATTATCAACAACGGAGGGAAAACGTTTGGAGAAACAATGGTCAAATGATGGCTATGACAGAGCAAGAGCTCTCCACTGAGCAGACAGTGTTATTTTTATTTTGTTTCCTTGCAAGCCTGTATCCCGCATTTTTTTCTGCCATCACGCATTGCGTCACAGTGCCGGGATGCCATCACCCCTGCTGTAATCGGAAATTTATTGTGCCAAATATTGGAATCGTATCGGCCTCAAAAAATCCATATCGGTCGAGCTTTAGTTTAAAGTCAGAATATTGTGCAGCAGCTGAAAATGGAGTTTATTGCGATATAATAATATGCAACTGTTACATACTTTTGTACAATTACTGCTCGGTTGCATTTTAGTCACAAGATCTTCAAAGGAATAGGAATCGATATAAAATAATCGATAGCTGCAGCCCTACTTGCAGAGATGGAGAATAATCGGCCATCAGCAATAAATTCCATCAATTACAAGTGTCTGAAGAACACTCTATCAACATTGATTAGTCAGCCTAGTAAGTCTGTTTTAGTACCATGAAAAGAAAAGAAAGCAGAAGATATTCTTGAGGCCAGTAAAGATAAATAAATTAGTTGTGAGCTATTTATAGATTAAATCTTTGAAAACATAATTGAAGCACTAAAACTATACAGTAATTCAGAGCCAATGATAATTTAAAAGCCTTTAGCTTCTCCAGGTTATAACGTCTGCGTCGGTTCACCACATGTTCAGATTCCTCTTTAGTCATGAGTCTCAAAAGTGATTACCGTGATGACTAATATGAGGTTGGTGGATGTCACTCTGTGAAATTACACTGTGCAAGAGAAGATTAGATAAAATAGTGTAAACATGCATTTCATTGGTCTATTAATCTTGAGAACAATTTTTAACAAGAAGCCTTTATTAAACCATTTTAAAGCCTTTACAAAATTCTGTTGTTTTTTAAAAAAAAAACCTTTAAGAAAAAGGTTTTACTTCATAACATCTTCACATTGTTTGTCAGACGTGACACATATAGTAAATATAATGTATTTTACATGAAAGCCAGAAGATAAGATTTTTTGAAGAGGCTTAAAAAGGTAAGCCTTCCATCTCCAAACAGTTGCTGAAGGTGTTGATGGAGGACTGCCCGCCAAGAGTTCAAAAAAAGAAAAGAAAAAAAACAACATGTCAGTATCCATTTTTATTTTCTAATCCAATTTTAATGGTACATAGCTTAGCCACTTTATAGCATTAAAATGTTAGAAATGTTCTGTTAGAACATCTAATAAAAACTTGCATTTCATCCTTTCAAAAGGCTAAGAAGAAAAATGAAGGCATATATAAACACTGTCATTTTACAAAACAAACAAGTCTTAAAGTCTTTAAGAAAATCAGTAACTGAGGTTTTATTTCACAAGCTTGTTTGGTTTTGTATGATAGCTGGGGTTCAGCCCGGAATCTGGACAGGTTTCTGGCTGTTTGTATTCATCAATAAAGAAAGTATCAATGTGCAGTAATAAAGAAAATTGTGAATGCAACACATAGTGAAGCATCATGATCGAATCGTTAACAAGATAATCATGATCAAATTGAATCGTGACAACAGTGAAGACGCACAGCCCAAACTAACAGAAATAAATTAAGCACGCTTGCAGCTCATTCACAATCACGAGTCAACTTAGAATGCATGGCTTTGAATCTGACAAGACATTACCCAACAAAAATTCAGTAATAATGTTCTTGGAGAGCGCATCTTTTATTACAACCCAGCTCATGCCCATTTTATGTCTGCAACATTAAAATGAACGGAAACTGAAACCTTTTCTTAAAATACAACTTTAAAAAAGGGGCAGTAACGGAAATTGCTTCACCGCAAGGTTTGCTGTTGTGCGCTGCCTGTAGACCAAAACAAAGTGTGTAATGAGCCACACCTCCCTCTACCTTCTCCCCCCACTCACATGGTTTGCAATCAAATCAATATCACCATTAATTCCCTCCGGGATTAATAAAGTACGCTGATTCCGATTTTGTAAAACATGTTGAAGTAACTTAGAACATTTACGTTGTTACTGTCCAGGAGAAGAGCTAGCTGAGTGATGTTGTAGCTTCTTTAGCTCTGGCAGTGCTTTCCTCTTTGAAAATACAAGGCTAATTTTAATCCCGGTTATGTCCCTTTCTCTATCCGACAACTTCTTCGCCAACGACCTTTTCGAGGTAATGTCGGTTCCTGGTCATCTTCTGGTCAGTGTTTCGTTCCGCTCTCTGCCATTTTCCTTTAAAAATATGCATGGCCATTGCTTGCTGGCTGAAGCCTTTTTTGGGATGGAGGACCGATGGCTCCAAGAGAAGGGAGAAGGCGGTGATTCACATGAACGTACATCAATGCGCCCGGACCGGCTGGTAAACACGGGGCTAGAGATCAACCCAGAGAGACGGTGTGTGACGTCATGCTATAATCCAGATGAAATTACACCTCTAGTTCTTCACATAGCCATTTTTAAATTCCTTCAATCTAGAAATAATGTATTTCCGCTTATTGCCCCTTTAAGTCCAGAAAATGCTATAAAAAAACAACTACAGCAAGGTTCAGTTCAGAGCAATAACCCTCGATACCCCCGCCACACACACTTTTTCTCCTCATTTTAACAGGCCTATTGAGGCAATTAAGATAATGAACCCCATGCAAAGTCTGCACTTGAAGTCCTTGTCCACAGAAATACTAGGTAATTTTACAAATGAAGTTAATTACTCTTTTGTCCCCAAAAGAAAAAAAAAACTTGCACAAAAAGTACTTTATAGACGATTGTTTGCATATATGGGGATGTTACAATTGCAGATATTTTTGGTACATTACTTTTGGGCCGGTATATGTGAAAAAGCGCAGCATCGCGCCGCAGCAGCACGGTTCACTCACTCCTCATAGACCAGTCTGACACGCAGCTTCACAAACAGCAACAGTATATTTTTTTCTAGGTTTTTTTTTTATTTTTATTTTTTATTTTTTTTATTACAATGGTACTAACTGGCAGTTTTGCCTTTTTTTTTTTTCTTTCTGAGCCCCATGTTAAATATTTTTTTATATATTTTTTGAAGGGAAATTTTTTTTACAGAACAAAGACTTTATTATCCATCATACTTATTGTTTTTGGTTGTCTTTGGTTTTATTCATTGTTAATGAGACTGAGAGTGCATTCTATTTATTGTTTTTGTTTTGTTATTTAAAATTTCTTCAAGTTCCAGTGTAAATGTTTTTTAGAAATTAAACTTTATTGATCTTTAAAAAGGGTGTACTTGCATTAATATTATAGCATTATCATTATATTAGTTGAAAATGGTCTCAAAATGACAACATTATCGCTTTGCGTAATATCGCTTGTCGAGATAAATTCTGAGAAAATTCATCGCACAGCAAAATTTGTTTTCACGACAGGCCTAGTGACGATATTGAGGAGTCTTTAAAATTAATCATGGAGTTTATTACCATAAGTAATTGTGAAATTAAATAATTTTGACATCCTTGAGTACATATTTGCCATATTATTTTTCAGATTAATAGTCTTGACAGTCCAAAAATGGCACTGAGCTCCTGCACATATTCTGATGCTCCATTTCTCCAAATAGCAGGCAAGTAAATGTAAACCTATGTGCAAACATTTCAAATGACCACCCATAAAGGGCAGCACCTACACCATTTTGTCAGTGTCTCACATTGTAATGTAAACAGTTGGATTGGTGTTTGTTCTCACATAAAACTAAGTGAATAGTGGCACACAATCTGGCATTTGACACCCAGACAACACTGTAAAGAGAGTTTTTACACCCTAACAAGAATTTTCAATAACTTCTCTTTTAAACTAAACTAGTAGTTTGTGGGTAGATATTAGGGTCAAATACACAGAAAAATAGTCCCTGGTAAAAACACTTATGTTTGTAAATGCAGTAACCGACCTGGAGAGTATGCATTTATCTACTTTAAACTTAAATCAGCATGGCTCTAAACCAATAGAAGAGAAACTGTTTTTGAGAAGCAACTTTTAGACAAACAAGCATGTTAGGGGATTTATTTTGCCCTACACTTCTTGGAGTTGTGAGTTCAGTCAGAATGAAATGTTCCCGAACATCAGGCAGCAAAGCTGGTGGCAGTTTTTAAAAACTAGATGAAAATGGAAAAGACAGGGATAACTGTATATGGTTGTTCTGAGGTCTGAGGAGACTGTGAACCAACAGCGAGATAAAAATGCTGCCCTGATTCTTAACATTCACCAACTAAGATATTTCATTTTCATTTTCCTGTAGTCTGATTTGTGAGGCCAGCTAAACAAATATCCTATCGGAAATGTTAGGCATGATGTATGGACACTGCTGGGGGAAAAGCAACTATCTGTCTAAATAGCAAGGGGGAAAAGGTGAAACCATGAAAAAAGAAAATCTCAATGCTGGGCCACATGCACACAAAGCCAACCCATCCTAATGCCAGTAATAGCAATACAAACAGATTTAAACCACCAGTTTCCACAGCTTCGCTTCTTGAACAGCAGATTCATCCTGCATATTTCTTATTTTAGATGATTGTTACTTTTATAAACATTACAAATTAAGAATTTAATTAGTTACGTGTTGGAAAACTCCATCTTAAAGTTTGCAATGACTTTCTAAACTACAGAGACCAACAGGAGACGTGAACCTGCCAAACAAAAAGACGACGCACTGTGCTGAACAATAAATGATGTAAAGTGCTTATCGAACATAAACTAAGCAAAATGAGATTTTGCTTAGTTTATACAGACAAGCTGTGCTGGCAAAGGGAAATTATCTACTAAATATACAAAGAAACTAGTTACAGTGTTTTGATGCTCTTTCACAATGAAATTGTATTTCTATCATCCATAGAAATAATAAATAAAGGACCAACTAGCACTGCTACAAAAGGACCAAATCTAAAAAGCAACAGATGTTTTAGCTTCACTAATCTTGTCCACTGGAAATAAACAGAAACACATCGGCTGGAGAGTCATTGTTAAAACCTAAAGCTAACCCCTCGTCACAGCCAACAGTCGGAAATAAAAAGCAAAAATCCAGGAAGAAAATCATCCTCATTGTCATAATATTAATGCTTGTGCACAATAGGCAATAGAGACAGACCAGAAGTCAATACTGAGAGAATAAAACTATAGCTTACTATCTTTTTTTTGCTTGGGTAAACTGTGTGTCTTCCAAAAAAAAAAAGACAAACGGAAAGGAAAAATATCACTAACAGATAAGATTTACATTTAGTTGTTGCTTTACAAAAACTTGATAATTTACCCATTTTCTGAGAATTAAAATTCAGAAGAAAAAAAAAACGAGTAATTGGGTTTGTACTGTTTTGTTTTTTATTTATTCAGAATAAATACTGTTCAATGCCTGCAAATATAGAAGTACAGCTTATATAAAAATAGCAAACAACACTGTAACAACTATAGATTGCTGTTGTTGGTGGACTGTTTAAATACAGAGGGGCTAAAAAATAAATAAAATAAGGAGGTTACCATCTGCTTTAGTTGACCAGCAAATAACATGGGTTTATTCACCCAGCAAATTGTATGTAAAGTTCATGTAGGACCTATGAGACTGTACTCTACAGCCTGCTTCAGTTCCTTTAGACTAAATTACAGAGACGCATGAAGACCTATGCTAACGTGCTCTGCAACTCCCCAAGGAGCATTTCAGCTGCACGGCCAAGCTCCACTGAGACATGTTTATCCCTCTATGCAGTGCGGTCTAGCACACACTCAAAACTTGCAATCTTGCAGTGCACGACTTCTGGGGCCATTGTACGTTTTTATTTGTTGTTTTAAAGAGAAAAAAAAGTGCAGCTGAAAGGGTCATCGAAGGCTTAGCAAAAAGGCAACAATATGATGTGTTCATAAGAGAGAAAATATATATACACACACACACACACATATATATATATACACACACTACCATCCAGCCCAATCTGTCCTCTTTACCAGACCCTCTACTATCTCCACACAGAAAGTAGAGTGCTACTATGTAAACAGTAAAAATATCTAATGGTTTTGTTAAAAGCCCAGACCTGTTTTAGAACAAGTAACTGAGCCAGAGTACTAGCTAATGGCTACATTGACACAGCCTCAGTATCATCAAAAAACAGTACACACCACAGCTTCATATCAACATGGATTTTATTTTCTTTAATTGCATGTCTGAAAACTTTGTCACCAGGAAGAACAGAAATGGAAGCTCGGTTCCTTTTCTCCCTGCTGCCCACTCACACAGCCTGGATGATGTGCTGATTTCTCACCACAAGGGGAGGAAAAGTGTTACTGCTGCCATGGGAATAAGGCTTTTTTCAAGAAAAAGACTAAACCAATACAGTAAATGGCAGCACACAAAAATGGTAAAATTCCTTATTTGTCTTCAGACATTATATTAAAATGCTGTTAATAATCAAAAGCCACTTTTGAGCTTTTGATCATTTCATTGGCTTGGGTCTGACCTAGAATGACATCTTGTGCTATAATTGTGTGTTCAGTCACAGTTGGTATTAAAAACACAGGCATGTCAACCAACAAGCATGCACCAAGCAGCTAAGTCACTATAAGTGACAAACACAACCGTTCATTGTCTGACCTTCCAACTATAGTGCTCAACAAGTTCAGCAGTTAACAGTGGGAAAAATAAGCAAAACTTCTAGTTTAATCATCCTATGAGCAATACCCATGAGAAGTAGATTTGAGACTTTGCCCACAATCTGCTCAATGCCAACATCGTGACTGTGCTGAAGCGTTTATGAACCTCACCTGGGACAACTCTTGACACACCAAACACTTGGTGAAATGTAAGATTAATTTAAAACCCAAAGACTGAACTGCAGCTAACATAGCTTTTACGTATTCTCTATTTTTAAGCTTGATTACAAGAAGGAAAAAAAGATGAGGTGTGTGTGCAGTGGTGGAAAATCTTGTCAATTACAGAACACAAAGATATGAATGTCCACCCTCTTCCTACTGATAAACACAGCTGTTTTATCAGTAGTGCCTGCTTTTTTATTATATTATTATTTTTAAATATCTTCAAATTGCTGCGACACTAATAATGCAATATAAACCTGATTTGGCTCTCATTGCCCAAACACACACTGATTATTTCATTCCCAACTAAAGAGATCTAGGACTTTACCTTAAAAAAAAAAACATAAATACAAAACATATAGAATAAATATTTCAGTGAAATATAAAATGTAAAAGGGATTTAAACAGCAGAGGCACAAACGATGCCATGATACATTATAGCAACAGATAAGTTCAGCTGGGTAACCAAAATTACTAGTTACTTGATCACGTTTTCCCATAGCTACATAATAACTTCACAGTTGTTAGGTGGGGTGTAGCGGTTCAGTCTGTTGAAGAAAACGGGGAGCAAATAACAGAAATGAAAGACGGGCTCATTTTGTAATGAAAATTAGCGTTTGTTTTGGTTAAGTGTTGTGAAGGAAAACGGACTATTTTTTACTGAACTGTCCACCACACTCAACTTCTCGAGCTGCGATAATGTTACCGAAAAAGAAAAAAAAAAACTCACAGGAACTAATATCTCTCAACCTAGCAAGTTCAACACCAGCTAAAATAAAACCTCGTCCTCATTACAAAAGCTTTTCCGATCACGCGGCCAATGATTTGTTATATTTTAGCTTGCCCTTAATAATTAACTGACGGACACGATGCAAAGCGGGAAGCATCTTAAAGTATAAAACGGCAGTTCGCTGGATAAACAGCGCAAAAATAGCTCAAAATTATGAGAGTAACTTACAGCGGGAAGTAGAGCGGTCTCCAGAGTTTTCTTCTGAGTGGAACGTCGGTGTTTACAGAGAGTGGACACAACGGTTAGTGTGGAAGCTCTTCGCTGCGCTCCGCACTTTCACAGACCCCGGAGCATTAAACAATACCGTACCGTAATAACCGGCGCTCAACAAAAGGCGCACAGCTGAAACGCATTACCGTAAAAACCTTTGTAGACAGGCAGTTAGCCATCGCTGTGGTCTGGCAATTAAAGAGATAAGATGTGTGCTAAATATTCAAAAAAGTAAAAAATAAATACATAAATCTTTGCAGCTAAAGACAAAGTTGATCATAATAACCTATTATGCAGACTGAAAAATTGGGTGGAAATCTCCAGTCTGGATCTGAATTGATTTGCACACTATTGCAAAGACATTGACTACTTTGTGTCAAGTGGTAACTATAAATCAACTCGAACAAATATGTGATGAGGAGTTCCCCATGACTCAATTTTGGACCTCCTATCATTCAGCATCTGATTATTCTGACTAACTCAGATCATGGAAACAAACTAAATATATCGTAATTGTGCTACCAGATAGCTCTTTATAACCGTCTCACCAGGGGACCATAGTCCCATAGAAATCTTAAGTGCATGCCTCTGTGAATATTCTTCAGCTTTTAAAAGATTAATCTGAAACTGAAGGACCAAAGAGCATACAAAGTTTAGTGTCCAACTTCAGTCAGTAATAAAAAATAACAGATCAAGCCAGACATCTTAGTGTCATTTTGGACTCTGAAATAAACTTTAACAGCCATATTAACACAATAACTAAATCAGCCTTTCACCACTAGAAAACTTTATCCAAATTCTATGGCTTAGTATGATAATTAAAAAAAAAAAAATTCATGCATTTTCAGTAAGCGAGATTTCTGTCATGAAGTTTCAAAAAGATCTCTAAAAAGTCATAAATATATTACTTTCAAAAAAATTTAATCTGATTTTAACATTTTAATGCTGGTGTATAAAGCACTAAGTGTTTCTGGGTCAAAATATTTCTGCTGACGCTATATAAGCCAAGACTTCTAAGATAATATGGTTTAGGTTTGTTTCCACCTGATCCAAAATGTTGCAGCGAAGGTTCTGATGGGAATTAGCAGGAGAGATCATATTTCTCCAGTTTTAACTTCTCTTCGTACTCAGAATTTTAAATTAGCACATACAAAGCTCTTAGTGACCAATCTCCATGCTATATCAAAGATCTCATAGTTCCATATATTCCTAACTGAGCACTTTGCTCTCAGACTGCAGGTTTACTTGTAGTTCCTAGAGTATCTAAAAGTAAAATGGGAGGCTCGCCCCTCTGTTATGAAACCAGCTCCTAGTTTGGGTTCAGGAGGCAGACACCTTATCTACCTTTAAGATTAGACTTCCTTTTTGATAAACCTAATAGTTAAGGGTGATTAACCATCCCTTAGTTATGCTGTAGGCTTAGACAGGGATGTCCCATGATGCACTGAGCACTTCCTTCCTTTTCCATCTAGCTCTTTATTTTCCATGTCATCATTAACTTGTATTTCTCTTCTCTCACTGCAGGTAACCCTGGCTTAAAGTTGTGGTGCTGTATGATCCCTCTTTCCTGTCCTCGCCACCTCCATCCAGACGAAGCAGATGGTTGCCCTCCCTGCGCCGGGCTCTGCTGGAGGTTTTCCCTTCCAGTTAAAAGGGAAGGTTTTGTTTTTTTCTCCTTTTCCATTGTTACCCGCTGCCCTGTGCATGCCCAGGACGGAGGATTGAATCAAAGACAAGATTTAATGGAATCTGCTTGTTTCCTCTGCCAGGCAATTATTTTTAGGAATTGACTTGTATGAGCACAGTTTGAAGTAATGTGGATTTATTGGTATTGGATCACAATGAATTGGCTTTACTGATTAAGTCTGTAAAGGTGCATTTAGAAGTCTTTGTTGTGAATTGATCCAGTATAAATAAAGCTGAACTTATTCGCCACTGTTTTTATAAAAAGGTGCAGAGTTTATTGTTTTCAATCTATATTGTAAATACATTCATTAATGATGATGATAATGACACATCTCCTGTTTACATCTGTTTGCATTGTATGTTACTCCTTTTATGTTTTCTCCTGTCTGGTTGTTCCTTTCGATTATGTAACGTGGATTGTGTTTACTTATGTATAAAATGTGTCATATGAAAAAATTGCCTTGCCTTAGCCAAAAGCAGTAGTGAGAGGAAGCATTCAGGGCCCCAACATGTCTGGAATTATTACTATTATTACCACTGCGTTGTTTTTTATCTAAATAATTCAAATAACAAATATCAAGATAAGATATTGCTTACCAGCAGTGTTTTACAGTGACTATGGCAGGAATCTCTAATTCTGGTCCTCTGGCCCAAACCCTGACCACTGTCCTGCAGGTTTTAGATGTCTCCCTGCTTTAACACACCTGATTCAAATTAATGGGTCATTGTGCAGAACTTGACAACAAGCTGCTGGATCCATTTAACTTAAATCAGATGTATTGGAGCAGGGAAACATTTAAAACCTGTACCTGCATAGTGGCCAAGAGGACCAAAGAACCTGCTTGAAGCAGTTGGATAAGGCCAATAGAAGATAACTGAATAGTGAAATACTGTTACTACATTAATTGTTGATTTTTTTTTTTTTGCTTTATATTTTATTTATACAATGTATGCAGAGTCAGCATGACTACTAATTTATAATCTGTTGTCCCTTGGCAGGTAACAATAAATATATTATAACACCAAGAAACAAAGATAAAAAGTGAAGTGCAAACTGGTTGTAGTACATATTGTATACAGTGCACGATTCAAAGTACAAAAGTTAAAGTATATATTTCAAGTATATGACTGTAGTTTTAAGAATACAAGATAAAACACAACCACTATAATTCAATAAAATCACAGTCACTTACGATTCAGTCACACAGAATTGTACAAATAAAGGAAGAGCAGCACATATTATTTGTTAATTTAAAAATGTCCCTGATGTAACAAGAAATAATAAGAATAAAACATCCAAATACAAAAGCAAGGCAGACATACAGTAAACAGTATGTCTCTGCTGCAGAGCTTCTATCTAGCTGTGAGGACAGGTTTGGTTGCTAATAAACCAGTTTTTGAGCTGGGATTTAAAAGTGTTCCAGATGTTACTACTACTCACTGACAGCATGGATAATTCAAAAGTGGTGCGTCTGTGGGGGGACCTCACAGTCTCCTCTTGTGGTGGCTCTAAGGGTCCTTCCAGTGATTTTAGATTTTAGTTTAACATATTCTTTCAGTGGTGGTGGTGCAAGTTCATTTAATATTTTGTGCACGGTACAGACATATTTCAAAATTTTATGATTCTCAAAAGATAAAAAGTTGTATTTAATAAGGATATGACAGCAGTGGTATGAAAAGCTTTTTCTATAAAAGATTTTTAGAGCCTTTGTGGTTCTATAGTTTTCAGTGAAGTTACTCCCGTGAAACAAGAATCCATATGAGAGAAAATCCTGGGAAGCAAGAACATTCTGGCTGCACTAACAGTCCTTACTTTTGTAAGGAGTTTTGTAGTAGAGATCTGAAATTGTAATGAACTACCAACTAATTAGCTGTAAAATGTGCTGCACACCCACTTATACATTAACAGTTTATTTATTACAACATATGACAAACAGAAGTAATGTGTGAATAGACACCACTTCACAGTCAGAAAGATAGATAGATAGCTCTTGTAGGAAGCCAATCAGAGCTTGAGAGGGAACCTGCAGGGTTATTTGTCTGTAATCTTCTGCCTTTGTAACTGCAGCCACAGTACTCATCCAGGTGCTAATAAAACGAGCTCCTCGGCTTTGCACAGAGGTGTTGAATTAGTGTTGGACAAAATACCACTGAGGATTTGCTTCATGTTGGCAACAAGATGAAACAGAAAGGCGCTATGGCAGCATTCCACATGCTCTCTGAGAAGAACAATTTACACATTTCTATATCTTTAAGCTGCAGGTAAAACTAGGCAAATACTTTTTTTTTTCTTTTTTTTTCTTATTCACAATTTTAATATATATTGGCTCCATGGTCAAAAGACAACCCTTTAGTGTGTCATTATTTATTCTAAAGATTTTTTCATTTATTCTGTAGGTCTCCTTTCTTGTTGTGATATATTGAGGCTGTCCTCCCCAAAAAAGCATTAATATTTCTTCTAATTAGTAGAGGTAGTAGAGTGGGTAAACAACACTACTTGCACATGTCGCAATAGTGCTCAGTAGAGGACAATAAGATGCATTACAACTTTTATGCTTTTTGCTTTAATGAAGGAAAGCTTTAGTGAAGAATGTCAAAAACTTTGCTAAAAGTTGAGTGGAGAACACAAACCCAATATAAATAAAATGGTTAACAATAAATTAAAAAAAAAAAAAAAAAACTAAAACTGAGATTAAAAGAATGACTGATTTTGACTTTTTTTGGACAAGTAGATCAGCCCATTGAAGCATTTTCAAAGGATAAAAAAAAAATTCTGTAAGTTTTTTGTTCCAGGAATTGAGTGTATAATTTCACATTTTAGCATCTATATTTACTGTACAAAACAAATGGGTCCTCCTGATGATTGATAATCTCATCCATTGTAATATTTAATTAAATTCATTTAAATTTGATTGATGAATTGAAAATAGGCCTGTGGTCATGTTCAGTGGTATTTTTATATGTATATGATTATAAAAACCCTCTCCAGGATGTTTGTCAGGTTATGGGCCACTCAAGGGAAACAGTGACATTTGAAAAGGTGCAGTGTTGGCAGCAGGTGGATGCTACAAGTGAGTGGCAGTCTGGTCCATTTATAAAAAATAGGAAAGGCAGGAAATAGTGGGGAATACAGTAGATTGGGTATACGTCAGTATGATAGAGAATATTAAGAGAGAATATGTTTTGGTTGAAAAGACATAAGGGGTTTAAGACAGGCCATTTCTTTTTCTTTTATTGTGCGCTGTGTGTTCCATCTGTAGCCTGGAGACAGAAATGTGCACATGTGCTGTGTGCAAAGAGCAAGAAAATATGGGCTTTAAGAAAAGGGGTTTGTATATATGGAGGAGGCATATGCGCTTTGTCTTCACCCACACGCAAACCTGTCAAACAAAAAACATTCGTCCACCCCCATCAAACTGCAACCAATCAGATTCCAGTTTTGGAAAACTCAATTTACTTCCTTCTCTTTTTTAACTGCAGTTGTCAGGAACAAGGTGTATGTTGATTTTTGGATGAAGACAGGCAGCTTCCAAATGTATTTTGCTTTCTGTTGTAACCAGTTATAATCTGGAAAAATCAGGGTTCTTGCCAAATGTCACTTGATGTTAATACAAGAGGCTGACTATGATTTTCACTTAACCATGGTCTTGTTTAGAATTTATTTTGTCACCCATACTCCAAAATGAACACAATCTAATAAAGTGACAAAAGACAAAAAATATGCCACGCACAAATCCTTTGAGAAGAGTTTCAGGTTATTAGCTATATTAAATACATCAGTAGCCCTTAGTGACACCAAAGTCTTGTTATCAGCTCCCTTCCAGGCATCCTACCTCCTCAACAAATCATGTTAAACGGCCTCCCAGCCTTTCGTCTTACATTCTCCAGCTGTGATTCAACACACTCCACATGCTGCGATTTCAGGATGTCTTTGAAAGCCCTATATAATGTATCGATTTATCCTTTGTATATGGTATCACATGGCCTTTAAATTCACTAAGAGCCCAACAAAATTCTCATCGCTTTTAACATTCCTTGCTTCATATTTGGCAGGATATATTTACTGTTAGAGTATAAATTTGATATTTCTTTTACTGTAATGGAGGCAGCACAACAGGAACTCTGTAAAAATCAATGGCAGCAGAGGTTTTCTGTGAAAGAAAAAGAATCAGCCAATATTGTCCACAGCCATTAAATTAAAGGGAAGGGATATGAAACATAAGCTGAAAGAAATTTTCAGCAGATGGAAGGGAGGTTGTTAACACAGATTTGTTCACCTTTTTTGTTTTCTGCAGGAAACATTGCTTATAAAGTTTATTGTATCAGGAGTGCAGCTGTTCTATCTGTAACACGTAAACACAAGTAAGGGAGCTGCAAAGGACGAGTGGAGTGGAGTGTTCACAGTAAGCAGGAATCAGCTGTGCATCTGATTTGGCTGTTCAACACTGACAATCTCCCAATAGACTCAACAATCGCTGAAAAGTGGACAGAGAAGGTCATCGGTCAAAAGCCAGGCATTCTCCTTCTGTCCTCTGCTCTGTCTGCATGAATGCCTGTTGACCTGACTTACATGAGCTAGGACAACTGCAGTCAGTTAATAATTTAATTGGATCATCCCTTACTTTCACATTTATCCATATGGTCTCATCTGATCTTGCAGTGAACTAGAGAAAAAAGCAATAATGATCATGATCACTGAATAACCTCCAAAAAATTATTTTAAAATCATCATTATAATTGTTTTACATCACCAAAATCTGTATTTTTCTTTTTAGATTGAGAAGGCCTATATAAAAGATTAGGCAAATATTAAAAGTCTTTGATATGTGGATGAGGGGGGGGGGGGGGGGGGGGGGGGCGCTTCCGAGGGTTGGGTCGAGACCGTCTTAAAA
>JBAMHW010000010.1:20183613-20209820 GCA_037177495.1 Rhadinocentrus ornatus | reverse complement strand
ACTCTGCCACACCCACAGCCTCGGAAGCTCTCCACTTACGTCCCGTCCTAACCTCGATCCCAGCCTGAGCGACCTTTTGGGTCACTGCATTTCAGAGTTATTTTTAGTTAACATGACAACATTTTAATAAAACACTTTGATTGGGTTAGAAATTAAAAGTTTTGGTTAGGGTTAGAAAAGTTGTGATGGCAGCATCATTCTATGGATGTGTTTTGTTAGTTTGACAAGGGGGAAAGATGAATATGGAATAACCAAGAGCAATATTGAGTAAAAAAAGTTTTAAAGTGCACAAAATAACAGTTTACATTTCATCTAGAAAACCCAATGCATACTGTTAATAAGAAAAACAGAGCCAAAGCCTAAAGGTGCAGAATGTAACAAAATCAAAGGTCAATAACAAAAAAAAATTATATAAGATTAAAAATTGTATGTCTGTTGGTATTAAATCACTTCACTAAAATAATATGTTTTTATTCTTTTAAAATAAGCCATTTGTATTTACTTGCTGTGGGTCCACATACATCACAGCTGCCATATTTGTGTTTATATCGGGAATAATTTTGACATTGATATTCACAACTGTGCATTAAACGTAATTTCTATTCCCATCTTTACCACTAGATTCCAGTAATTCTTACACACAGTTCCTTTAAATGTTTCTTGAAAAGAAAAGCTGCCAGTTGCTGAAGGTACCTAAAAATGAATACTTATATAGATAGGATACAATGATGTTATTTCGAAATAAAATAAACAATCCAAAATGCCAACCACCACAACACCATGAGGCTTGTAGTTCAATATCAAAATTGGAAAATTGGGTTAAAATCTTTGATGGAATTTTTAAATCTAAAAATGATCAAATAACTATAAGTCATTGTTGAAATGTTAAGTCTGTACCTATCTATAGAAATGACAAAATTCTGCCAGGCAAGCTCAGCAAACAAAAACACAACAGTTTTACAGTGAAAAGCTTTATTAAGTGTTCATATATTTTTAAAGGAACCTCTTTAATTGCTCTAAGATAACCCCGTTCTCCATATTATTATTAATATCTACAGCGTATCTCTTTTTAAACAGGGAAAATATCCACAAGTGAGGCTGGGACAGTCACTCTGCATCATGCTCCCACTCCTTCATGTTACCCTGTATGTCCCAACTAAACATAGACAGGAATATAATCCAAGAGAGAGAAACAGAAAGATCCAACAGCAGACACAGACAGAGACACAGCTTTAGCTACACAACAGGAGAATTGAGTGTGAGGCTGGCATGTTGCTTCACTAACCCAGCAAACTATGACACAAATCGCCCTCACACCAACATTTACTGTATGCATGCTCTCACTCAAACACACTTACACAGAATCACGCTCACACAGTAGCTAAGAGTCCTGCAGCGGTCAGTCCTGATAGCCACCATCACAGTGTAGATACACAACCTAGAAAACATCAGGTTTCCTCTCAAAACGAAGCATTGTGCAAAGTTAGCTAGCAGATCATTGAAGGGATTTAGTTAAAATTCCTAAATTATTTTAAATATTCACTGTACATATTCTGTAATACAAGTTGTCTCTTTTAGATGATATTTTATAAAAGTCTTAAATATCTTTTTTTTTCTAGTAGTACAGTAGGGAGAACAAAGTGGCATATGAGCAAGAGAACAAACTAAAACTTTGATTTCTTAGTCAAACCTAAACACAACAGATTTACACTAACCAGATATTATCTAAAAGCATTTCTTTTTCTTCTTTTCACAAAACATGATATGCATTCTGACTGTGACACACACGTCTAAGTGTTAACATAGTTAAATACTTGTAATTACATAATTTAATACTGAATATGAATGAACTTTTTGTGTACAAGTGTGTTAATGATTGTGTATGTGTGTTTCTCTGTGCTTGCACTGCAAGTGTCGAATGTCAACCCTGTGTCTTTTCATAGGTAGTGGGTGTCCATAAAATGTCCTTCTCAACAAAATGACAGTCTCTGCCCCTGCCGTGGTCTACGCAACGCTGTGCAAGGGATAGTTTTGTGAAGCCAGTATCACATTTGGATACTGGGCTCTGCAGAGTTGCTGATGACGATGTAGAGACTGTGAGGTGGATGGGCAGGCTTCGAAGGTAGGTTATATTGGGTTTTTGGCAGGTAGATGTGGAAGGCAGGCTGACTGGTTCAATAATATCTCTCTTCCCCCACACACCCAGACTGGCCTCCTCCAGTAACTTGATTTTGAGGGACTGGTTCTTCATGAAAGTGGACACATCTAAATTAAAGAATCTGTAAGAAAGAAAGAAAAATATTTTTGCTCTAAGAACAGCATTGCTCATGTGTAACCTTTTTCTTTACACTTTGATGATTACATGAGAAGAACCAAAATGCATGACATAGTTATATAAAATACCAGTACCAAGCCTCAGTCAACACAGCCTTGGTCAAACACAGATAAAAAGTCCACAAAGCAAAACTAACTGATAAGGGTCAGGAGAAAGTCCAAAAACAGTAGTCCATACAAGCATGATGCAAAGTTTAGTCAATTTTGAAATTGTCACTAAAATCAACTGTGAAAGCAATTTGTTTCAGGGGTGTGCTTGTTTTGTGTCTGTGGTAGGCTTTCTTTTTTTCTTTTTATGTTTGTGGCACAAGTAAATTAACAAAAGAAGCTGATTAAAAGGTCTTCTTCAAGCTAAGACATGACGCTTTCATTAAATGTCTAAATCTTCCCAGTTCCTTTTATGGCCTAAACCTTACAAATGATAAATCAAAGGTATTTAAGTGCAACTACATCGAGCGTGTGGGTTACTACATAAATATGGCTTTGGCATACGTTAGGAATATATTTCAAGATGTGTTTGTCCTTGGACTTACCTAAAGATTTGGTTAGGCATTCCCTCCCTCTGCAAAAAATATAAATGCAGAGAAAATGATTAAACTTACTGTTCTTGTGTTCACTGCACATGAAACACCAGCAGGTGGCGCCACAGGGATGAGCAAATTCATTTAAAGACTCATAATGAGCTGCTTATAAATAAAAGATCCTCCTGATAAAATAATTAAGCTATTTATTTACTAGTGAAGGTGTTGATTTTCTTTTTCAAGTTTTCCAGCCTAATATTCAGCAGGATTTTAGATGAATTGGTTCTCTGTGCTTTCATTTATTCATACTCATTCTTTCTCTTGCCCTTTCTTTAGCAGTTTATTAGTTGCCTATACCTGTGTGGTTCCATCACTCACTGCAGGCTATGAGCACACTAATCCCATTTTCCCACTGGGAGACATACCTGGAACCAGACTTTTTTACACTGCACCATATAGTGATGCTGACTTACAAACAGCACGCAGATCAGGTCATTTCCATTAACAGGCATAGTTTATAGAAGCTTTTTGATAAGACAGAGAGGTTTCATTGTGTGGATTATTTCTATTTCTTCTTTTTCAATGGCACAGTGGAATGAGAGTGAGACTGACACATTTGTGAGTGCATCTGACTGAAATTTCCCTGAGCTTTAAATGAATTTACATGGGTGAAACAATAAAATATTTTCTTTTGTAGCAGTATAAAGAAAATGGTCTAACAATGAATGCTCATTTACAATTGATGTTAATTTGCTATTTGACTAATTATCTAAAACAAAAAGCTAATGCAGTTCCTTCATTCAAGTCCAACTGTTACATTCAATACTCTCTAAATTTTGTTCTGATATTTTTCAGAGGCTATATAAAAAGCTTTATTAGTCATAATAACACGAGCGCACCAAATGTTTTATGGGTGTAGCTCATTGAATCTATTTGCCAGACCTTAATCGCCTCCTTGATCACTGTGGACCTTCTATTTTCGGTTTTATGAAAGTCACATGAGGAAGAAACTATTTTTGAAGCAAGCTTGGAAATATTTATATCTCTTGAAATGATATGTTTAGCCATCTACCTATGACACAAGTTGGATAAAAAACCTCTGCTTTACCATAGGACTTATTTTCAAAATATATCAGACTTTAGACATTTATTTATATACATCTGATATTGAAATTTCTTTGGCAACAGTGTAGGACTCCTATATTTGTAGAGGTGTGTCAACACAGTGAAATATATGCTAGTAAATACGTCTGCTGCTGTTAAGCAGAATAGTGATTTGCTAGCAAACGTATGAGCTGTTCCCTAACAACTCAGATGATTTCCAGACTGTAAAATTTTCTTACAATGTTGAAAATAATGTTTTCAGCTTTATCTATCCAGTTCATCATCTACTCAGCTAAGAAACCATTGCTTTAAACGGAAACTATTAAATACCACTATGAATTTGTGACTAAAATGTTACTTATTAGAGTTAAAAGCTATTAACGACCTAATAAAACTAATTAGGCTGAAGAGCAACAGCTCTGATTAAATGCTGTTTTGTTGCTCCAAAGCTGTCTCTAAGATTCACATAAGAGATAAATAAGACATCACTTTTTATCAGATTAGTTGGCACATCCTCACCCTTGCTTTCAGCCAGCAGCTCCTCTGTCATAAGTCCATCCTGCCGGTTCCCCAGGACAAAGGCCAGGAAGGAAAGGATGAGGGCGTCCAGGATCCCCATGATTGCCAAAATGTAAGCCCAGCGCATCGAGCAGGCCCCCAGGTTGTATTTGTCTGTTTGCTGTCCGCACATCTGCCGGACCATGTCGCTATCCCAGCCATCAGGGTAGATCATACAACCCAGCACCAGACAAATGCCTAAAGTGGGAGGCAGAGACAGGGAAAATGAGTTAACAATATATGCTATCATCAGGGGAGTAAAGAGTGTAAAGAAGAAAGGAGTAGAAAACCCTATTTAAGCTAAGCAAGAAAATAGAATTTGAGGATAAAAGGGCAGTGTAACTAATGAAGGCAAGAGTAATTATACTTGGTGGGAATCTGAGAGCTGAAGAGGAGAAATGATCATCTAGAAATGCTTTAAAAAATCTTTAATGCTATTCTTGGCAGGTTCTGCTATGTTCGTGAAATGATTGTATTGCATTCATTATACTAATTTTCATCCCCATCCTTTGGCAGCAGAAGCAATGTGTGCCAGTGGAAAAATAACCAGCTTCAGTCACACCCAAATACATGTGCAGTACGAAATAGTGAACTAATGTCTCTGATAACATCAAAGGCAGCCCAGGAATTCATTGCATTTAGTTCAATAGTTTTACAACTTTACTTTGTGGACTTTTCATGACTTCCCTCCCTTTCAAATTTTAGGTAATGATAATATTATCCTTTAACATGCAGCTCCTCATTGTGTTTGCACAAAGCTTCTCATTTTCAGTATGGTTCCTGCTCATCCTCAGTTTGAAAGAAGTTTCTCTTTGAGGGGATACTGCAGCGCGAGAAAATCAGGAGCCTTCACGCTTCTCTTTTGGTTTTTGCCCAAAGGGTAAAATTTCTTCCTATCTTTAATTTGGATGAGGTTCTTCTCTGAGGTGGTGCAGCAGCAGAACAGCAGAAGACCCGGAAAAGAAGCTGACTGCACATTTATGTGCAGCGCATTGCACATGAATAATAAAACAGACCCCTGCTTCTTTATCCCCCAAACACTGAGTTGTTTTCAGTGTTTCTTCCATGAATTTTGTTTGTTTGCATGTAACAATTTTAGCTGTTGAACATTATTGTAGTTTTCTACCCATGTAATCTGGATGCTGTATGCACATTTTAATAAAAATTCATGTGCCATGCCTATTTGCTGCCTGTCAGGTTCCTCTTTAGTCTTACAATTAAAGTGAGAACATCATGCTCTCTTTCTCACAAACTGCTCTTGCGTTTGCCTCACAGCGCACAAGCACTGCAGTTTGTTAGTAATACTGCAGTCTTTAATACTCCTGAAATGCATGAATAATTAAGAGACGTTTCAGTGGGAGAAAGTGAGTAAGGCAGAAATTTTAGGGCCATACTATGCACACTACAGACATGAAGCAGATCTCAGAGAACTGAGTGATGCCTAATGCCTAATGTAGACTACTCTTCTATCTAACCCCTAGAATCCAAGTATCATGCCTAATTCATAAGCACCAAGTCCTTCATAGAGCTGAGAGTTAGAGAGCTGAAACAAAATACACATATAAACTACTACACAATTAAGTAAGAGAAATCAGTGTCAAAAATCTTGCGGAAATTGGAGTAGCATAAGAGTTACACTTAAAGTAATTTCTGCACTAGCTTGGTTTTTATGAATGAACAGTCTGTTTGGCTTTTGATGTCTCCAGGCAACCCTACTAAATTACATGACAAGACTCAACTTGGCCTTGACAGGTCATGACAGGAGCTCAGAAGGACCTGTGTCACTCATCCCACCCAAGCGCTTTATGTTGTAGCATCGCTGTCTGTCAAACATGCCTCCGGAGTCTGGTTTATGAATCATCAACAGAGTGAATGTCACTGAGGCTGGCATGTACATTATGACTAAAGAGAGGACAGCAGATGAGGAAGTGGTTCACTTCTACGTCTGACTGCAGAAACTAAAGAATATTGGCCCTGAGATATAGCATTGCTGAACTATTGATTTATTAAAGGATATTGATTTTACCAAGAGTTTGTTGTATTACAAGGTCTGACAAACAGGTAATCAGAAAAGTCTAAGGAGGAATTTGATGCTTTCAGTACAGAAGACAGAAAGAGCTCCACTGCATATACCTGGATTTAAATGTTAACTTAAATGTCAGACCAGGATTTGCCAGCATTGTTCTCTTTGTATTCAACACAGTTATACCGGCATTACTTTTTATATGTCTTTTGTATATATATATGAAATACATTGGCAGACAAACTACAGTAGTTTACAAAAGTCAATCATGTTTTAATTTTTTTTATTGCAATACTGACCTCCCCCTTAAACTCTGCTACCCATGTAGCAGATACTGACAATAATTACCTTCAAATGATATACAGCCGGTGGTGTGGTGGTTAGCACCACAGCCGCACAGCAAGAGAGTCTCTGGTTCGAGCCTCAGTTGGGAGAAGGTTCGAACAGGAGCCTTTCTATGCAAAGTTTGCTGTTAATGTGAATAGTTGTTTGTCTCTCAGTGTTGGCCCTGTAATGGACTAGCAACCTATGTTTCAATACATGGTTGCAGGGGTCACTGAAGCCTGACCCAACAGCTATTAGGCAAGAGGCATGGTAGACCCAGGACCAATCTTTAGTCCATCACTGGATCGACAGAGAAAGACAAACAACCACTCACACTCACTCCTAGGGAGAATTTAGAGACACCAATTCACCTAACATGTCTTTGGACTGTGGGAGGAAGCTGGGGTACCCAGAGAGAACCCATGTATGCACAGGGAGAAGATGCAAACTCCACACAAAAAGACCTGTTTTGAACCTCCTCCTCGAAGCCAAGGCTAAGAGCGGGAACCTTTTTGTTGTGAAGCAACGGTGCCAACCACCGCACAACCTCGTGCATTACGGATTGACCTCCCAATCAAGAATATAACTGATAAAATACCACTATTGTTTGATCCTCCAAATCTCTTTTTTAGAGTTCTCAGCAAGTCTTTAAAAGCCGTCATTGCCTTGGAGCATCCCAGAGCTAAAAAAAAAATGCACTACACAACTTTCTGTCTCAGCCCAGAGCATCAAGAGACAGCTGTGTTTTGCTTGCTATGCACCATGTCATTGAATATCAACACACTGGCCCATCGCTGTTTAGCAAAGAAATGCTAAAGGACATTATCGGATGAAGCAGGGAAAAGAAAGAAAGCGATAAAGCAAGAGTAAGTAAGATTGACTTTTACTGGCTGGAGAGAGTTCAGAGAAAAGATAGGATGCAAGACAGTGGCTGAGTTAGTCTGAGCTGGGAGACCCACTGTGTGAAAATCTGCCAAAGTTCAGTAGTGTGGTTTTAACATTTTGCCTAAACCTAACCAGGAAGTGAGAAGTGTTATAGTAAAGTGTTGTGCCAGTGATGGCGGATATGTTGTTCTCATTTAAGCCCATGATACAAAAAAGTGCGGTTCTTAGCTGTGATTGATATTTCCAGATCCCTAAGCATCAACATTATTAAAAGAGTGTGAGATAATCTTGACAGAGAACAAAACAAAAGGCAGACAACATCGAAAGATAAGCTTTGATTGCCCTTCAAAAAGTCTGGAGAACTATTCTCAAAGAATATAATACCTAAAAAAAGAATTACAGGAAATCTTAGATGGTTCAGGCTGTATTGAAGAATAAAGTTAGTTGCAGGAAATTACACAAACTGTGCTTTTGCCTTTTATACTGTATTGACGCCTACAGTTGATCACATTCATTAATCATTGTACATTGTTTTCCTGGCAATACATATAAAGAAATAAAGCACTGTATTTGTTTAAGTGAAGTGGTTCTTGTATTTGAAAAAAATCATATGAAGATTTTTTTCCTTTCCTACTTTTCTTTACATTAAACAGCAATTTCCACAGATAAATTGATCACATAAGGCCTTTGGAGACCAGCACCTTGGCATGCGTTAGAAGGTATCTTAAATTTATTTTCTGAAGAATATTAATGTGGATCTCTGTGGAATTTCTGATATGTTTCATAGTACAGATTTGTTTCCCCCAAATCCAATAATGATGACATTTTGATTTTCTGAGAGACTTGGAAAGTTATTTTGAATAGATACTGTTGCAGCAGCTTTTGTTAATGCACAATGTGACAATTCTGGAAATAAGTACTATTAGTTGAATTTCTTACCTCTTGTCAGTCTCCAGATAATGAAATTAGAAAAAATTAAACAGTTATCATATAATCAGATGGCTAGATAAAAACATTTGTTTCAGTCACTGATGATGCTTTAAGAAAGCACAAGACCAGTTTTAAATGTAATATAGAGTAAAACCTGAACAGATCAAACAAGTCTTAGAATGCTTTCATGTTTATTCCTGTTAAATGATAGTATGCTTTTGTGTTATTGTGCAATCCTGCTGAGAAACAGACAAACAATAGGCACAGATAACATACCTCCACCTCAGTTCCCAAACACATTGAAAGGACTTAAACTGAGGTCCATCTTGAGATGGAAGGAAAATGTTAAACTAACTGTCTTATCATCTGGTGTGTGTTTGGTTCTTCTTGTGTTAGGTATTTGAGCAATAAGCAAACATCAAAATTGATGCAATGACATCAGTATCACCCCCCCCGACCAAGAACTATTTTTTACATAGAATTTTACACAGCGCATAAATACTCTATTTATTATGTGTTTTTATGTAAAGCTTCTCTTTATAGAGACCAACTATTGTTTGATATTTAGAGTCACAGCACATATCTGCTCACTCTCATTCATGATGCATTTCCTACGGTAACACAAGCTTTTCCAGATCCTTCTGGGTGTCTCCCGCATGCCTTCGGCTCAGTTGAATCCAATCATGAATATTACATTGAGACTTAGGAAAAGAGAGAAGAGGCTCTCAAAGCTGGAAAAAAAAGGAAGCTGCAGGAAAAAGACAAATTCTGATATCATCAGGGGTAGGAGACCAAAAGAAAAGAAGAGGTACATGAGTGGTGAGTTATCTGTCAGTCACTACTGAACGCTTTCCGCTCCAAAGCTGGTCTCTGCAGATAAACATCTCAAAGGGATGCAGTGGCCAAGATTATACCAACAGAGGGTGTCACATATGTCTCTCTTGTTTCCAGAAACAGCTTGTGGTGAGTGGAAGAGCACATGTCCTCTCCACACTGTGGCAGGAAGTCCACTAATCTAGTCAATGAAAAACAAGCAAATCTATTTCAGCAGATCACAACTTACACAATGAGACATTTGTTAAAAAAATTAAAAAGGAAATAAAAAAAACACACAAAAAAAAAACAGAGCTCTGACATAATTCTGTATTCACCTATATCAAGAACAGCCAGATTAGAAAGAGGGTTCAATACTTTCTTCAGAAGGCTACAGTAAAATATAGTAATGTGGGAAAACCAGCAGGACATTCCTGTGCAAGCATACCACCCTGACAAAACAACAGTGAATCTATCCTTGTCCAAAATTTTATTTTTTCCTTTGTTTGTAGCACGTCTTGTATAATTTTGAGCAGCTTTCCTTGGGTCGTCCTCATGCTGATATATTCTTTGTTTGCCTCATTATTTTTCCAAGCTTGATTGTGCAAACAGCACACTGTCTGTGGGATCATTAAGGAGGAAAGCCATGGTGGCTGATTAGTGGCACAGTAGGTTCTTCTTTTTGTGTATTTTGTGCGTCTACATCTCCTTCTCTTCCATTCTCCTATTTGCGGTCTGGAAATGGTTCACAGACGAATATTGCGAAGGATGTCTAAGTTCCTAAAATGTACCAGGAGGAAAGAGGATTGAGAAGTGAGGACTCTTGCCTGATGAGCTACAAACTGAGCACTGTAATTAAACCTATGTACATCAAAACAATTGGATTAAGCAGATGTGCCAGATGCCATTTTAAATTTAAGTAAATGATAGTTCTGATTTAAAGACATTTCATTTGACTCAAGCTCACCACCTCTCTCAATGTTGTCCTTTCCTCCTCTGCTCACATCCATGGATGGGATTATATGAGGTAAGGACTCAAGAATCAAATGTGGGAAATTGGAAAATGCAATAAGGAGCTGGTTCAGCTCCTAATAACGGCTTCAGCTGTGTTTGAAAGTCATATTTATTGGTCACAGAGCTTTCTTTAATGTTTTCCAACTTTATGGTGACTCATAATCAGATTTTTAAATATTGTGTTAATTTTCTAGTGCTAAATTTATATATTTATTTTTTAATTTCTCTTTGCTATGAGGACAGAAAGTACTTATTTTAAATTTGGGGTTTACGTACCTCAACAATATAATACAGTAGTACATCAATTTAAGTGTCCCCGAAAACATAATGGAGAGTGGCAGTGGCCAAACTGACTAAAGCAGGAAGCAAATTAAATAATAAACAAGGGTGTTAGAAAATACACTGTTAATTTGAATTGAAATTAAATAAAAATATATATTTATTAAAAAAAAAGAAAATGAAAAGACACTGTAACAATGGTTATATAACAGTGATGGGCCAATTTCTTTGCAGATTAAAAATGCATTTAACACACATTCTGTTCCCTCTTTTTTATGTTGATATTATTTAGTGTAAATACCTTCTATTAGCTTGTCAGCCACCATGACGTCCGACTGGTTAGCTATCACCAATTTATCAGTGTGGCTCTGGAAGCCCCACAGGATCTTGGCTCTGTCCATTTTTTCGGCCTTCCAGCCCAAACTTGGTACAGATGTTCCTGTTCAAGTCACCTGGCTATATCCCTTTATGTATGCTACACCTGTCTGCATCTTTCACCCTGATATGTGCCAGGCTGTCTCAGAGGCCTCTTTGCTCAACCTGCATCAAGGTGTGGTAAGGCCATGGTCAGTGCCTCTGTGCTGTCTATCAGACAGAGGGAACCTTCTCTAACCACTGGTTGGACTTCTCAAGGTCAGACACTTTGATCTGTCAGTAGTGAATGCCATGTAGGGGTTTATCCTTCCATGATGACTCCTCCTTCCCTTTAGCTTATTTGAAGCTTTCATTTAGCAGTTCTAATTTTCCAGATGTATTCCTGGAGCTTTGATTTATTCTGGATAATGACTGACACTCACTAGTCACTGTCCTTTATCCTTTTACTTAGTGCTGTTCCAAGGTGTTGGACCTCGGGTGAAACCCTCCATGCATTGTAAGGAGGTTTCTTGTTTTGCTATCAATGGCTTCCATCATCTCCATTAGCCTGACTCTTATACCAGTGTGGTATATGATGACTGGTAGGACATGTGTGTTTGGATGTTGGCTTGGATTTTGTTCTTCCCATTAAATTTTCTCCTCAGAACCTACTTTACTCGTTGTAGGTACTTGGTTGTGGTTGACCTTCTTGTAGCCTCTTGCAGCTGTCATTAGTCTCTGGTATTCCAAGGTTGTTGTAGGGGTCATGAACATCTGTTATTTTGCCCTCTGGTAGTTCAACACCTTCAGCTGTGATTACCTTACCTCTCATTGATTTGATTTGGCCACATTTATCCAGTTGAATACAGAAATTCCAATGACCTTGCAGTATATTCTGGTAAGGTGGATCAGTGAGTTGATGGCTTACTCAGCAGTCCAGCTACCTCCTCTATATGGATGACATTTTGAGGTATGTTAGGTAACTGATAGTTACCTAACATAATGTGTGGATTAATTGTTATTTGCTTAAGTAAAGTAAAAGCAGAAATGCCAAACATTAATATATTAATTAGTTTCAGATTCTCTAATGTTCTGTTTCACTGTAAATTGAATGTTTTTAGTCATCTTGGGAAACTGAGTATGCATATGGAGCTGACAGTTGCATTACACAACTGCTTATTAATTATTAAAAAGGAGCTACACAAAATAATCAAGGTGATAAAAGTTCCAAAATGTTAAGTATGCATTGTTACTCTCATTGTTAAAAAAAAAAAAAGTACCTCTGGGTATAGAACTAAATCCCTTTTTCTCTGTGTGCAAAGGGCTTGCAAAATACATCTCGTAGCAATGTGTATCTACTGGCTTCATTTACTGAAGCAAAACATCATGCTACAGTAATAACCAATGCACTCCCAAACCTCTCTGTAGAAATAGCAGCATACCTGACAGAAGGCAGCTGTCAGTTGGAGCTCAGACGAGACATTAACTGATGGCATTATCCTACCCTTTCAGCTTTGCCCTTCTCTCCGTCTCCTTCCTGCTCTCTCTGGGAGAGCCGGAGAAAAGCGATGGATGGGATCAGAGAAAGGAGTGGCTGATTATGAGGTAAGGCAAAGTAGAGACACACAGAAATACAGGGTGTATACGCGTGGTTGGTTAGCAGGAGACTGGGTCTGAGCCATGCTCCAGTCTTGTGTGAGTCTGCCAACAAACACTCAACACCACACTAACGTCATAAGCACCATATGCTGGAGCCCCCCGGCAGAGTTATTCTCAGCATTTATAGTTTATGCCTTTTCAACACAAGCACACACCTTCCTCTTTGTGTCTCTCCCTCTTCCTGAGAACACTGGGATAATGCAATTGGAAAATTGGAGTGAGAAATGCATGCTGGCTAACAGCAGCTTATGTAAGAGACTGTAGGTAGGACAGATGAGGTGCAAACAGCGCTGCAGGAAAGTCTGACGGCACACCAGCAGATGGCACAGAACAGCAAAATTGCAGTGGAGTTTATTTATTTATTTTTCTTCAGAAGAAACGTTGGTTTATCTTACAAAATAGATTTTTAAAAAATCCCATTTTAACCAAAAGAGTCTTATTGCTCTCTGTAATCTCTGTGTGCCATTTGCAAGCATTGGAGGTGAGCAGAAGTCTAGCATGACCTCTAAAGCAGCTGCTTGATTGGATTTGTGTGACTGGTTGGCCAACAAAAAAAAATGGCCCTGTAATCTGTTTTGCTGTGACAATGCAGGGGCATGTCTGAATGTGTTTCCAGTGTTTTGGCTTGTCGTAGATGAGGTTTCGTGTTATGCAAAAGAAAACACTAGCTGGCATCACATCCGTCACTCACACATCTAAGAAGCCATGAAAACACAATCGCATTTTTCAGCTCCCACATTCCTTTATAGATCATATTTTCTCCTCTCCTCATTTAAAAAGCTGTGACCAACTTGATTATGCATACACACATCCTAAACGGAACTATCTTACACTGCATATGGATTTAGTTCAACTGTGTACTGTGACAGAATGAAATGATGGCGCGCTTGAACACAGAACACAGATAGATTAATTCAAAGGTCAAGTTTGACTGAGTGGGGGAGGGGTCAGGCACTACATATCAGTCCATGAAATAAACTAACCAGGAGTTTGACAGAGACAAAAATCAAAACAAAGAGCAAGGTTCAAAACATCCAGAAGGAAGCAATGCAGGCAAGGGCCTCAACTTCCTGTTCTGAGCTCACAGGCATGGCACCTGATGTAGATTTCTGCTGTAGCCCATCTGCTTCAAAGTCGGATGTATTCAGAGATGATAATCAGCGTACCTTGGTTGTAATGAGTGGTAATTTGAGTTAATATTGCCTTTCAACCATCTCCAACCTGTCTGCCCATTCTACTTTGACCTCTGACATCATCAAGGTATTTTCATCCAGTCACTCACTGGATATTGTGTCTTCATAGGGCCATTCTCTGTAAACTTTAGACATTTTTGTGTGTGAAAATCCCAGGAGATCATAAATTTCTGAAATATTGAGACCAACTCATGTGGCACCAACAGCCACACCACATTCAAAATCACTTAAATTTTCTTTCTGCCATAATCCGATGCTCCGTTTGATCTTCATTAAGTCTTCTTGGCCGTATCTACATACCTAACTGTATTCAGTTGCTGCAATGTCATTGGTTGATTACTTATTTGTTTTAACAATCAACTGACCAGGTGAAATTAAGTGGCCAGTGGGTATATACAGAGGGAGAAATGACTGATTACAACCAGGTGTAGCTGGCAGGAATAGAACAGCAGGGGTATCACCTAATTCAAAACAGGTGTGCAACAAACATAAGCAAATATATTAAATACGCAGGGACAAAATTTATTTAAAAATTAAAGAGAAAGTAAACACAACACACAGTAAAACTACATGTCCCTCTCATCATTAGTCCCTTCTCATACTGTAGTGATTTATAGAAGACCATGTTTACTGATAGCAGATTTTCTGGTAAGTGAGCTTGTTCCTAGCAAAGCAGGATTCAAGGTCAGCTCAAAGAAGAAAATCAGCACAGGCCTTCTGGGATTTGCTTTAGATGTTAATCAGAATCAGAAAGGGACTTTATGCAAGTTTGCACATACAAGGAATTTGTTTTGGAGTGGTGGTGAAAGAACAAGAGAAACAGAACAAAAAGAATACAAAAACAGACAGTATTTACAGGAGTATAAACATATAGAAAATTATACATCTACAGTATATAAAAAGGACTGTCTGTTTATATATGTAGAAATACAATATAGCCAGAGGGAAGAAACATGAAAATGTGACCGGGGTGGGAAGGATCGGCCATGATCTTTACGCTTTCGCCTCAGAGTCCTGGAGGAGTGCAGGTCCAAAAGAGAGGACAGACTGCAGCCCATCACTGGATGATGGGCTGCAGTCTGTCTCTGTCTTTGACGGTGGCTGCGAGTACCAGATGGTGATGAAAGTGGTGAGGATGGACTCAATGATGGAGGACCTGGCCAGCTTGTATTTCTTCAGCTGCTGCAGGAAATACATCCTTTGCTGAGCTTTTTATGATGATAGAGTTGATGTTCCCCAACTACTTCAGATCCTGGGAGATGATGGTACCCAGGAAGTGGCAGGACTCCATGGTTGTGATTAGAGAGTCATGCAAGGTGATGGGGGACGGAGGGGCTGTGTTTTTCCTGAAGTCTACAACCATCTCCACTGTCTTGGCAGCATTGAGATCCAAGTTGTTTCTGCTGCACTAGGTCACCAGCTGATCAACTTCCCTCCTGTAGGTGGACTCATCCCTACCAGAGATGAAAGTGGTGTCGAACTTCAGGAGTTTGACAGACTGGTAACTGGAGGTACAGCTGTTGGTGGACAGGAAGAAGAGTAGAAGGGAGAGAACACAGCCCTGGGGGGAACCGGTGCTAATCATGCAGGAGTCGGATGTCTGTTTTCCCAGCTTTACATGCTGCCTCCTGTCAGACAAGAAGTCTAATCCACATGGAAGTGGAGGCATACACACAGAGCAGGGAGAGTTTGTCTTGAAGCACGGCTGGTATGAAATTGTTAAAAGCAGAACTGAAATTCAGAAACAAGATCTTGGTGTAGGTTCCTTGGGAATCCAGGTACCATAGGATGAAATGAAGGGCCATGTTGACAGCATCATCTACAGACTTGTTGGCTCTGTAGGCAAACTGTAAAGGGTCCAGGAGTGGGTCAGTTATTGTTTCAAGGTGGGACAGCTCAAGGCACTCAAAAGACTCATGATCACAGAGGTTAGGGAAATGGGTCTGTAGTCATCAAGTCCTGTGATCCTTGTCTTTTTGGGGACTTTTGGGGATGATGGTGGAGGCCTTGAAGCAGGCCAGTACATGGCAGGTCTCCAGTGAGGTGTTGAAGAATTCTGTGAACACCGGAGACAGCTGATCAGCGCAGTGCTTCAAGATAGAGGAAGAGACAGTAAAACTAGTTCAGCTTGTTGGCTAGGCCTGAGTTGTTTGTAGGGTGAGAGGGCTTTGGGCTTGTGATTGGTGAACTGCCTGAGTCCCCTCCAGACATAGAGAGTCTCTGGCTGAGCATTGCTATTGTAGTTTCTCTGAGTACAGGCACTTGGCTTCTTTAACTGCCTTGCTGAACCTGTACTTTGACCTTTTAAACCTGTCTCTGTCTCCACTCCTGAACACCTCCTTCTTCTCCAACCTCAGCTGTCTGAGTTTAGCTGTGAACCAGGGTTTATCATTGTTATAACTCGTCCTGGTGCTTGATGGTATACAGCAGTTCTCACAGAAGCTGATGTATGTCATAACAGCCTCTGTGTACTTACCCAGACTGTTGGTGGCAGACCTGAACATGTCCCAGTCAGTAAAATCCAAGCATGCCTGAAGAACGTCCATGGCTCCACTGGTCCACTCCTTAGATGTCCTCGCAACAGGTTTAGACAGTTTTAATTTCTGCCTGTATGCAGGAATCAGGTGGACCATGATGTGGTCAGAGGGTCCCAGTGCAGCACAGAGGATGGCGTGATATATATTCACATAATGAAATATCTTTTGGTAACTCGTCTCTAAAGACAAATATATACACCATAAAATTTAATTAAATTAAATTAACACCCAACACGCCAATGAAAAAGCAAAATTAAAAAACACACAAAAGATGAAACACTACAAATACAGTAAATTAGACTATAAATAAATTAAAATGGGGTGTGCAAATATATGCAGTTGACTAGCTTCACAAATGTCCCTGAGACAATGTGCAAAGAAGCAAATGGTGAAGCTGCATCTCAGACAGTCAGAGAATACTCAAGGGGAGGTATATTATATTAAAAAGGTGAGTCTGTATTTGTGTATGTGTGTTAAAGGGATGGTGGCAATGGTTCAGAGCTCTGGGAAAAAACTGTTGCGGTTGTCATCCGCAAACTTTACGACTGTGTTAGTGGAGTGGATGGGAGAGCAGTCATGGGTTAAGAGGTCTAGACTTGCATTGTGTTTAGGGTCAGTGTGGATGAGACCCGATCCCCCATTCCCACCACTCTGAGACCTCTTGGTGAGGAAGTTTCTGATCCAGAGGCAGAGTGACGTTGCCAGTCCCAGGTTGTGGAGTATCAGTACTAGCTTATCTTGAATCACAGTATTAAAAGCTGAGCTGAAATCCGCAAATAGCATACTAGCATAGGTGTTGGGATGCTCCAAGTGGGACAGGGCTTCGTGAAGCGCTATGGACACTGCATCTACTGTTGGTCGGTTACCCCTGTAGGTGAAATGGTGGCTCTCTAGATCAACAGGGATGGCATCCTTGATAAGCTTCAGGATGAGCCTCTCAAGCAACTATGTCAACTTGAATGCACGTTGCAGAGGAATATTCCAGGTAGCGGAGTGCGGTGTCTGCGTTTATGGAAATACACAAGTGAGCCGGCACATTTTCCCCACCGCCGGCATTTTACTATGTGAGCAGCAGTGACAGCACCTTTGACCAAGATTTCCCATTAATCCACAGATGTAGCCACAAAAGTGGGCATTAAGTCCGTGGGAGTTGTGGTCTATAAAGTTGAATTATGCTTTGAAATTTAGGATTAACTGAAGAAACCTTGGCAAACACAAATCTTTAGTTGGATTAATTAACACCATGTAAACTGACAGATATCTTTTCATGGTTTGTTACATTCCGGCCAGAGAAGAAGATGAAAATCTTACACCCCATTTTTTTGTCTCTCTGGACTCATAAAATAACTGGCATCTCCCACAGACAGGTGTGGACTGTAACACAGTCCAAAACACTCCTATTGCCTTACAACTAAAGACTCTGAGATCTTCCTGTCTCATAAACAAATTTATCTCATTTCAGACCGTCTCCCCCACAGGTTTCCTCTCCCACAGTGATGGATACCAGAACCATCTTATTCCATTAGACTTGTGTTTAACTAACAGATCTAGCTCTAAAACTCTAAAAAGGGTTTTAAATAATTCTAACATGATTGTTTCATGATGAGACCTAAATTTTTTTTTCTTTATCTGGGATAGAAATGGATAAAGTTCTTATCTTGTCATTATGTTCATATGTTTGTTTATTTTATCAAGTAATATCCACAACATAGTAATAGCAATGTATTTGTATATAAGAAGCAGATCATTAACATTTGTATAAAGTTTTAACAATAACCTTATTTCCAGCATTCATACTTGAACCTTCTGGCTTATTAGCATTGTTTATAGTCACTTATTGTGTTTTAATTAATCTCATTTGAATGATTAATCAATGTTTTATTACATGTGCATCATCTTAATGCTTTGACATATTATAAATTCACAAATGTTTGAATCAATCATTTTACATGACAGAGTGAAGAAAAGTTTGTAACACTAAACTGACTCCTTAAAATGTAGATTTGGAAATCTTAGTTTCTAGCCAAGCTGCACGGAGCCTCATCGGATGAAGAAAGCAACTACACTTCCTGATGGGCGTGGCCCCGCTTTTGAACTTAGGAAAGAACTTAGAAGTTCATACAGTCAGAGAGAATCCGGAGAGGAAGGGAGATTTGAGAAAACATGCAGAGAAGGACCTAAGCTGAGCCATATAAATTCAAAATGCATGTGGAAAGACTGATCAAGGTATAATCTGACCACGAAGTGCATGAACTGGATTGAGAAGAGAAATCCAACTCAAAAAATGAGGGTTTGGTTTGCTTTCGGATAAAGCCATGACTGTAAAGAATGAAGATGTTGATACCCAGAGATACATTAACGAGGAAGTTTTGTAGACCGTGAAATTTTAGTTATTTTATTGTATTTAATGGAAAAAAAGGCTTTTGTTACAATCTGTCTATAGAGTTCTCACTGCAGCGTGACAAAAAAATTAAAACCAATGGGGGATGCAAGTTATGTTAGAGAGTAAAAAAAAAAAGTGTGATTTTTAAATAAATAAATAAAACAAAACTTTGAGCAGATCTCATTCACTTTTTACTGCCGTTGGAGGGCACGTAGAAACCCTCCTCATTTAATAGATCCATGTCGACAGTGGAGAATGAAGGCTCTATCCTTGATACACTCTGCTTTTCTAGACGTTTGTCAGATTGTAAACCTTGACCCAGCTGTTGATTTTCTCGGGCCAACTTCACAAGCGCACAAACACCTGTTTAACGCCTCTGACCATACGTCGTTTTGGAAATCTGAACAAGATCTCCTTTTTTAAACTTAATTTTTGATGTAGTATGGGATGGATTTTTGTTTTTGCTGTACAGATTCTGAAACACTTGGAAAGTATTATCAGAGTTCCCTTGCATGGTGGTCATTTTTATGCTGTAGTAATAAGAATAGTTCTAACTTTTTACTTGTAGCACGTTGACGTAACGATGTGTGTTATTAGCCGTAAAGTATCTCCACATCCTGGTTTTTAATGTACGGTTAAATCTCTCAACCACTGAGGCTTTAACATTTGCTGTTTGTAGCAAAATGTTCGATGCTGTGTTTCTTCATTAAACTCTGGAAACTGTTGTTAAAAAATTCCGGCATCTGTTTGAAGCTTCTTTGGAATCTGACTCGTTTTAAAAACAGTTTTTAAAGCCTTTTCCACCTCAGTGACAGTTTTTCTTTTCACAACTCTCACGTAAGCCTTTTTTGAAAATACACTGATGACCGTAAATAGATAATTAAAGTTATAATTGTGTTCCAATGAAGCTTGCATGTTGCAGAGGTCGGCTTGAAATTGTTTTAAAGTCTACTTCCAAAAACTCTAGTTCTAGGAAAACGTATTCTTACAGGTTTATGCAGAGTATACGCGTCTTGCCCTGCTTTTTCAATTTTCAGTTTTTCTCCCATTTCATGCTGCACACCTATCTGCAAACGCTCTACTCTACCCAAACTCCCCGGATGAGCTGGGGTGTAATACATTTCTTTAAAAATTTCGCTCATGTTGTAGTTGATATTGTGACGACAGAGGGTGAAATGAAAAAACAAAATGAGATGTTGTGCTTTTCTTCTTTTTTCTTTGTTTTATTTTCTAGTATCCATGAAAATACAATTGAACGGAAAAGATTATAAACTAAAAAACTGAATTGTATACGTAATTTATTTTCTAGTATCCAAGAAAATACAACTGAACTGAAAATAGCCTAAACTAAAAACACAATTGTATATGTAATTTATTTTCTAATATCCCAAAAAATACAACTGAATGGAAAAGATTCTAAACTAAAAAACAAAATTGTTTACAGATTTATACTTATCTACATCATATACATTTTCCAAAAAAGAAAAACTACATTGCTAAGCTAAGTTGGTACAACTTTGTTCCTCCCTTGCAATGCTTTGCAGAGTTGTTCCATTTTCATCTCATCTTCTCCGATCATGCTGTTGTAGACCATCCCCCATTCTAGAGAAAGTGTCTCTTTCTGCTTTTAACTCGTGTAGAAATCTCCCTGCCATAGCCTTGACGTACTTTTCCTGATAAAACGGTAACATGTGGCGCTGGATCAAATAATGAAAAACGGCCAGATAGAACCCAGGGGTGTAGAGCATTTTTATCACAGTCAAAGTCAGCTGCAAAAAGTCCTCCTCTACATCCTCCAAACACGTGTGCTGTCTCTGGCTGGGATGGTTGACTTCACATCCGTAGCGTACGCTTTGTCTAAATTTTCTGTTCGCTTTATTCCCATCCACCATCGTAGATTGGTCTGTAGACTCGTCGTCAGCCTTGATCCCGCCGTCTGTAACATTAGCCTGTGCAGTCTCCTGGAATAGAGAGGTCTGATCATCAGAGTACGTTGACCCTACATTGGTTCCTAAAACTTATTCCCTCGCAGGCGGAGACATCAGGCTGAAAGTGCCAAGAGGGATGAACGGATCTGGTTGAGCATCGTCGCCCAGCTTGACGATCTCCGGGTGATTGGTGAGGGCCGAGTCACACATCTTGTAGAGATTGTGGAGAGACTTTCTCCTACGCAGCATTTCGCGTATTGACGGTTGTGGTGGTATGGGATTGAATGAAGGAGATAGATAGGTGTGGTTGGTGTGCAGTGGCAGAGTGTTGAAGGTCAGTTTGTGGAGGGGGGGGTCTAAAAATTCAGTGTTTTTTTCACAGCTACTACATCAGTCCAGTTTTGACAACTGCGGAAGAGAGACAACACACGCTCCCCTATCTCTGCCATTTTCTCTCCCAAGGCCTCAAAGGGAATTGTCAATGATGTCCTAAAGATGCCACAATCTGAATTGAAAGTCTCCAAAACAAACAGACCGGGTGAGTTCTTTTCCCCTCTAGCTGTCTGCCGGCTACCAAGAAAGAACCAGTGACCCGAAGCGGCTGATTTTGACTGCCAGAGCCCGCCGAAGATCGTCTCTTTCCGTGAGAGTTCTTCCTCAGTCAGGGAACACTCCGGCTCCTGCCGTTCGTTCAAAGAACTCTCTTCCTCCTCTGCTTTTTCGGATTCTTTAGGCTCAGAATACCCCCGGGGGAAGACGAGTTTCAGAACACCCCAGTTGTTGGACGTCAGCATGGTCAAACTATCCAGCGGTTCTGGTTTTTCTTCATCCCACTCGCTGATACAGGCAGAGATCTCCAGCCTCATATCTGAAAACATATCCCCAGCTTCCTTGAAAACCGTAGGGTTGAAGCGACTATTCTTCATGCAGAGATTCACTCGGGGGCATCTGGGTTCGACAAAGAAACACCATACATTTTCTCGGAGCGTTTGGCCTCAAACGCTTCTGACTGACGGTTATAGGCCTCACTAATCAAAGATGCGGAGGTAAACTGCGTCCTATTTTCAGTTTCTCCAGCTTCACTCATGCTTGTAGTGCTCGTAGCCATTATGCTAAATTAGAGATTTATTTTTTCCAATCATCAGCCTCTTTAAGGTCGGCGTACAACTCGATCCCTCGTCTGTCATTGGTCGCTTTTAAAAAAACCCAACAACTAACATCGTCGTTATTTAAATGTTTACCCCGCCTTACCGGGCATGTCATTACCCCTCCCTCGCCCCTCCCTCTCCCTCTTTTACCGCCTTACCCCTCCCCCTCTCTCTCCTCCCCTTTCAGGCTTCATCAAACATCATGACCTTAATTAGAAGTGACTGAATATGTGTTCTTAATCTCTCTTTTCAGCATCCTCTTTAAATATTAAATAATTAACACCACAGTTTAATTTCTGTTTAATTTTTGTGCCACATTTTACACTGCACATCACACTCATATTTCCTGCCCATGTTTATTTGATTTATGCATCCCTTTTCTTTTTGTAAATATTCACTTTTGATATGATGTAGTTTGTAGTCTAGTTAATAAGTATTTACATTTATCTAACTAGTTGCTCATATTTTATTTATTAAAATGAATATTTTATATAAATATTAACATGTTATGTTGCAAAATCACTACAACACTCCCACTGGTGAAATGGTGATCTGGATGTCAGCAAAATCTTACTGGTTTAATTCAAGGGGTTTCTAGAAAACAACTAATGGAGCTGCAATGTGTCATACAAAAAGACAATACATAAACACCTCAAATCTCATCCCAATCCTGGTCATTCAGGATTGGGATGGTTTGGGTTTTAGGATTGGGTGTTAGGATCCTGGATCCAATGCTGTGCATGTTTTAAATGTGCCCCTGCTCTAGTGCACATGACTAAAATGACTGGATACCAAGTTCTGCAGAAGCCTAATAATGAGGAATTCATTTGTACCATGAGTGTAGGAGCAGGGAAACCTAACAAAACATGCAGGCTAGTGGGTCCTGGGCACAAGGATTGGGTGACACTGATCTACATTGCTGTTTTGAGCATAAAGCTCCAGGCAAAATGTGACAGTGCAGCCGGGTGCTCGAATGACTCACATAGCTGAGCATGGAGACAAGATGCTCAAGGCTGAATGCCAAATTGTAGAAGAGAGAGAATGGTACAGTGGTCCTTCGTAATCCACACAGTTGGGTTTATTTTCTTGTTTGCTCATTTTTTATTTTTTATTTTTTTACAGAGTTTTTAAGTGTTTGTCAAAATCTGCCAAAATTCAACTCCAAAGAAAATCTGGCTCCCTCTCCACCTAAAGTTGTCCAGTTCTGAGAGCTTTAAAGATAAATGACGAGTGCAAAATGAGATTGATTAATCCAGTCTTTCCCATGGCTAGCAGGCAGCATCAACCCCCTCTTCACACTTGACAATAAGACTTTTCTCTGACTCCTTTGATGAAAGGATGAATACTCTGAAAGATGGCCTGAAACCAAGACAATAATTTGCTATAATACATGCAGATAAATGGAACAATTAAAGGTGCATTATTGTCGTGAGACTAAATGGGGTGTGAAAATGTGTCACTGATAAGCCGGTTCCATGGTCCAGGTTTATGAGGTAGGAAGCGAACAAAGAAGCATTGCCATAAATATTATAAAAGAGCTTTTAAGAAAGAGTAATCTAATGACTACTTGAGAAAATTAGATAGGAAATAAGTGGGATTTATTACCCAGTGGTCTGGAGATGAAAATGCTTTGAGACAGCTGGAAAGACACGAATTTGAGACAGTTTTCTGTATTGTAGCTGCAAAGTGTCAAGGATACAGGGAAAGTGGAGCAAGCAAAACTTTTTAAACTATCTCTGAGAGTATCCCCTGAAAGACGAGCATGCTTTTCGAGATAAGCTGTCTACAGTCCAAATCTATTTCTGCTTCAGTTGCTGGCAAAACTCAACAATTGCTTGAGGGAAGCAAAATACTTTCAGGCATCTTCTGTATTCCACTCTGTCAACATCTTCAGTTCTTTTCTGCACAACAAGCACATTCTGTCCAGAGCTTGCCTATCCAGTCAATTTCAAAGGATTAGAAGAAGCAAGAGATGGCTTATTTAATCAGATCCCCTCTGTGTTGTGCTGAAACAACTCCTGAGAAAACTTCTTAAGCATCTTGTACTTTTGCAAGTAATTTTCCAACGAGGTGTGTTTCATAGAATGGTGTCGACTGCAGGAAGTGCTCTGACCTGTACTGTAGGGAGAAAAAAACTCACTCAACTTCAGAGCTGGCATACTGTTAAATAAATAAAAAAGAGACTGAAAAGATATCCAGTCAACAAGAAAGGATGAAAAAAATAAATCTTACTGTATCTGTTACAGCCTGTGAAACTTCAAATTGTTCAGTTATTTCTTCACTTAACCACTTCAACTATTTAAAAGTTAAGATCATACATTTATACTATTTCTATCCATATCTGGCTTTTTGACTTCTTGGGGTTAATCGGTAGGGTCTTGTCATCTTTAAAAGCTTTTTTCCCCCCACTTCTACCTACACTTCTATATCTTTGTTGTAAATTCTGAAAGACTCTTTATGTCCACATACACCATGTGACTGTCGCCTCATTATCACACACAGACTGAAGTTGGTTTTAGAAAGTAGAGCGAGCTGCAAATGCCTCGCAGGGAACAGTACATTAAGTAATGACGGACAATCTGGTCTGAAATTACCAAGTAGCTTCACTGAAGCGAAATGCTGTAAGCCTGACACATCAGGTGTGAGACAAGTGCCTTTATGTCAAATATGGCACTTCAGGTCAAAGCAGAGCTGGGGATGTGGAGGTAAAGGGTGCGGAGAGAGGGAGGAGCTCAACATAAAACTGCAGTGAGCAGAGCAGGATGGAGTCAGGCTGGGGTGGAGGGCTTATGTAACAGGTCCAGATGCAGCCTCTACCTCCACTGAGGATAAAGACTGGCAAGGGCAATGGGGGATCAAAAAGACCTTTGAGTTTTGACTAAAAAACTAAAGAAAGCATAAGCTAGCTGAATGAAAGTAATGTAAATGTTGCATTGGAAATGCAACATTTCCATTGCATCATTATTGTAAAACAGCTATAATCATTGTAACATGTAATGTGCTGAAAAAACAAAACAAAAAACAAACTTGCTAGTACTGGGTTGGACACCTTTTTGCCTTTAGAACTGTTTTAATTCTCCGTGGCAAAGATTCAACAGAGTATTGGAAACGGTCTTCAGAGATTTTGCTCCATATTGACATCATATAATGACACAGTTGCTTGAAATTTGTCAGCTGAACATCCATGATGAGAATCCCCTTTTCCATCACATTCCAAAGGTGACCGTGGAGGGCATTGGACTACAGTGAACTCATTGTCATGTTAAAAAAAACAGCTTGGAATGATTTGAACTTTACAACATGGTGGAAATAACCATCAGAAGATGAATACACTGTGGTCATAAAGGGATGGACGTAGCCACCAACAATACTCAAGAATGGCAAAACGGGGGTGTGGTGGTTTGCACCGCGGCTGCACAGCAAAGAGGTTGCTGGTTTGAGCCTCGGCTGTGGATGGGTTCAAACAGTGGCCTTTCTGTGTGGATGTTGCATGTTATGTCTGTTTATGTTTGGGTTCTCTCCGGGTACTCTGGCTTCCTCCCCGCTAGGTAAACAGCTCTTATCTGTAAATGAGACTGTGTGTCTCAAAGGGACTTTAAATTAAAGTTAAAAATAAATAAGAAATATAAAAATGACTCAATTAACAAATTAATATCCCAGTAAGTTATACAAAAATATATTGAAAAACTATTTTTTTTTTCTTGGAGGGGGCATGGGAGTTCACTCAAACAATCTACATGTGCTTTGTGGACTTGGAGAAGGCATTTGACCGTGTCCCCTGGGGACTCCTGTGGAGGGTACTCCAGGGGTATGGAGTGCCGGAACTGCTCGTACGAGCTGTCTGGCCCTGTACGACTGGTGTCAGGGCTTGGTCCGCATTGCCGGCAGTAAATCAGAATCGTTTCCAGTGCGGGTTGGACTCCGCCAGGCTGCCCTTTGTCAACGATTCTGTTTGTAACTTTTATGGACAGAATTTCTAGGCGCAGCCGAGGTGTTGAGGGGATCTGGTTTGCTGGTCTCAGGATTGGGTCTCTGCTCTTTGCGGATGATGTGGTTCTGTTGGCTTCACAAGTGAGGGAAGGATGGAGCGGGAGATTGACAGGCGAATCGGTGCTGCGTCTGCGGTAATGCGGACGCTGCATTGGTCTGTCATGGTGAAGAAGGAGCTGAGCCAAAAGGCAAAGCTCTCTATTTACCGGTCGATCTACGTTCCTACCCTC
>JBAMHW010000010.1:20148332-20165638 GCA_037177495.1 Rhadinocentrus ornatus | reverse complement strand
TATATATATATTGATCCCACTGAGACTTGTGACAAAGATTTAAAGCCTGTGCCTCTTATGCTCTTTGCCCTCTAGTCCATGAGTCACTCTTAACACGGTTTGCAGAAAGCATTAAGATTCATGTATAGAAATTATTTGGGACCAGATTCATGGTGTGTTATGCAATCGTATTGATACAGAAGAAATAAAGTGTAACTGCACACTTGTATAAGCTGAAACTGTTGACAGTATAAAGGTTACTCAGGGCTTCTGAGGATGGACTCGACCATCTTATTAGAAAAAAAAGCTAGGAACACAAAGTATTCCAGTAAGAAAACTGGTTAGTTTTTGCTGAAAAATTGGAGAGAATTTAAATGCTGGGCCTGAAAAGGGAACAGTCCCTTTGAGGGTTGACGAAAAAGAACGATTGGTAGAGGATGAGAGAGATTTGCCTTCTTCAATTTTGGGATAAAAGATGGGCTTTTGTGTATTTGCATGTTTGAAAGAGAAAGAGTGAATGAATGCCAAAGAGAGAAAGCCTGGATGTGTTGAGATAAGCCTGGGTCGTTGGGCGGTTGTTGTTTTTAGGGCACGCTGTGTACATGGGCCTGTGTGTGTTTTTATAACTGATTGTCTTTACATGTGCACATGATGTTTGCCAGTCGCTGTTGAGTAGTTATTTGGTACTGCAAACATTTCTAAAATGGCATTGTTTTTTATTAGCATCCCCCTTCCTGTCTCACTCTTTCCAGCTTCTCAGAATTAGATTATATGTTTGAAAGTTTCCTTACTGTTGTTAGTTTATTTACTTTATTCATTTCATGCAGTGGAAGGGTTTATCGTCATCATTCTGGGAACATGTCATGTTATTTGATGTCTTCTTGCCATCCTGTAATCCCCTAGTGAGGAGCCCAAAGCATTACATAAAAATATCACATGTTATAAGATCAAATTTTAACTCCAGTAATGTTGGATGACCCTGTGGGTTTAACCATCTAACGATTGCACTGCTATCAAGTCACTTGTTGGACCACTTGCTGTAAAGGAAGTTGTAATTTAGACAGTAAATTTCCAGAATAGCAAATTTAATTTACTTATCCCATAATTTTAAATAAATTGGTTGTTAAATGTTTGATAAAGTATATTTTAAACTGGGAACATCTAAAACAACCAGTAAAAAGATTTAAAGATGTATTCAATAATAGCAGTACATGATAATTGCTTAGATCGTCCATTAATCAGTTTTGAATCGGGACAAATAGTACATAATATATTATTATAATAATATATACATATATTATAATATATAAATAACTTTGCACACAATGAGGTTTTCTTTTATTTGTGACTAAGGGATCCACAGACAGTGATTGACACACATAGGAAACAGTGATTGGCTGTTGATCTTTTTTTCAATTTCTCTTATAATAATAAACCATTATTGTTTTCATACATAAGTATTTGCTGATACACTTTGGCAAATCCTTACCATCTGTGTTTTTTTTCTTCTTTTTTTTCTGTTCTGTTAACATCAGAACTATTTCAGCGCTGTCAGTACAAAATTATCTCCAGCCTGCTGAGTGCAAACCCACAGTTTCAATAGCTGAAAGGGCTGATTGAATTCTTAGGAAGTTTCTAGACTTTTTTACTTTCACAGTTGTGGAGGTGACCCCTACTGTGTCACACAAACACTCCCTTGCAGTCTGATTATCATCACAATGCTGACACTGCCACTTTCCCTCACTGTCAGGAGGACTCATATTTATGTATTTTTATTGTGATTACATGGCAATGGTTTTGTATTTCCGTAGTGCCCTTGTTTTCCCCCACTGGTGCTTTTCATCCACATTGCAGATCAAACTGAAATGCTGCCAACACTTTGCCTCCCAGAGCCAATGAGAATAAATCCCACCAGTCAACAAAAGATGAAACACCAAATAAAAGCTGGAGAGGGAGCAAAATCAACACAATGAGAGTTTTGTTGAATAGCAGTGGTGTGGGGGTGAGTGTTGTCTGATGCTGGCTCGTGTTAGAATTAATTGATTACTGGAAGAGAATGTGTTGTTTGTGTTTGTCAATGTTAAGGTCTGCAATGTTTTAGAAGAATTACTTGTAATATTTACCAAATAGCCTTATTAGCATTATGAGGAATTTAATTTTTTTTTTGTTTTTATTTTTAAATGGCCAGCCCTTTAAAAAACTAAAGTATATATTTGCATCTCAAACTTTAAAAAACTGCATGTGTTCACAGTGAATGAATGTTAGGGCCACAAATAGGCCAGGATTGGGACAGATGCACTAATAAATGTTTTACTTCAGTCTTTGGAAATTGCTGACAGTAATATGATATGCACATACTTTTAATAAGTAAAATATGGTGATAACATGTACAACTGTACAGGGAGTTAAGTGTTACAAGGTCTGTTATCTGTTTAATGATTTTGTGGAATTAGGGGAGGTTAGGGGGGTGCCGGGAATCTGCCTTTCTGGACATTTTTTTTTCTTCTCACCAAAATATTTACAGTGCTCTCATTAGACTGATATCCCCCTACACCACCCTAACGAGTCATGTCCAAGGTGTATGTGTGGGCACATGAATATTTGTAAATATATGACATGATTGTGCAGAAAATTGTCATTTAAATTATTAACTTGAAAACAAAACAAGAAAATGGCTCATAGATAAAGAGGTGTTATGTTATAGTTTCTCTGTTTACTGGCTGATAAGTTTAAACCTGCCTTGATTCAAAACGGAAAAAAACCCCACAACTTTAAAGTCAGCAAGTGTATGTCCCAAGATTTACCTCTAGATGGCAACATTAGAAAAGGCTTGGTAACCCCAACAGCAGTTTTTTTTTTTTTTTTTTTTTTTTTTAGCAGACTACAGGAATGTTAGAAAATAGCAATCAATTTTAAAGGTTTGTGTGTGTGTTTTGCTCTAAAAGCTTCCACACCCAGTTTAGGCCATTACATGTCCATTTAAATTAGAAATTTAACCTCACTTTTCCCTTCTTTGCATTTATTATTATCATTTTTTATGGTATGCAATACGCAATAATGGTTGGGAGGTTGTCATGTTTGTTTAATTCATAATGGTGTTAGGGGACGCTACTGCAAACATTTTGCTTGTTGAAATAACTCTCTAAAAGAGAATCAGTTTTGTTAGTAGCATTTTAATAAGGATACGAGGAGTTCATAGCTTTAGATATTTAAATGTGTTTCCCAGAGATTAAATTCTACAAAATAGCTTTATTTGTGACTCCTCAACATTGTGTAGATAATGTCTGCCTCCTAGAAGCTATCCAAAAAGCTTTCATTAAAGCACAGTTGAGATTTCCGGAATGTTAAAAGGGGACTTTATATTTCTTTAACGTTGTTGTGACAAACAAGCTCTTGTAGTGACACATGTTCCCTGTAGTGATGCAGAGATGAGAGCCCTGTTTTGTGAATATCTGAGCCTTTGTGTTTGTACATACATAGTTATTTTATCTTTTGCATTGTGAGACAGGCCAGATTGGGTTTGCTGTGCGCACCTAACCAGCAGGAGCGGCCAGCTGTGTACATATGAACAAAAGCTGGATGTCGAAGAGAGAGGTTTTTCCACAGCAGGTCAAATTACCTACATACTTGGACTTCCTTTCACTGTCTAGTAAACTTACTGGGCAGCAGCTCCTTGTTTCTCTCAACCTGTCTCCATCTTTTCTAATATTTCTGTCTGCACATCATAATCCATCTCACTCCCTCTCTCTCTCTTTTTCCTCAGCTCAATCGCACCACACTGGCTCTCTTTTCTTAGCAAACCTTTCTCTCATCCATTATTGAGACTTGTTTTTTTTCCTTGAGTCTCAGAATAAAGAAGGAGAACAGATCTTTTGAATTTTTTATGTCCTACATAAAAAATGTAACATCAGTCATTTCTCTACGATACGAGCAAGTAAACTTTTAGTAGGGTACAACACGTTAAGTCATGAGATGACGCTGGACAGGGATGGAGAAAGGGAGAAAAAGCCCTGTGGCCGACAGTCACCAAAACCTCATTCTGAGTTCTGTTATTTTCTTTTGATGTTATCAATTTTTTCTCTATGCGGTTTATAGTTTGCGTGTGTAAAAACATGTGCAAACTTGATAGCAAACTCTAAAACATGGCGCATCGAGGATTGGACAAATTAATGCACACAATCCATTTAACACGTTTGCCCTTAATGAATATGCTATCTGGGCATCTCTTTTAGAAAGCGCAAAATATTGAGAGGAGTATATGCAAATAGATCAACAAAGAACATGCACTGTAATTTCCCTAACGTGAAATTGATTGCACTGGCTGTTTGAAAGACGGGTGTTAACTGGCACAACTTTATGTACAAATGGCTGCAGTTATTGTTGCTAGGAGAAGACACACACACCACAAAAGACCAAAGGAGAGAGCTTTTCCACTCATGTAAATATTTTGTAATGACATAGGCAAAGATTATTGAGACATATCCCCTATCCATCATTGCAATCTTGGAGCTTCTGGAGGAGTTAAGGGCTGATTTGGAACCAGTCACAAGAAGGAGTCATGCCATACCTTGTCCGTTCATCTATTGCGTTTCTGTGCGTCTGGATCACTCCAACACACTGTTGGAATTAGTGCTGGCAGCTCTCAGGGCAGTTTTTCTAGTGTGCTGTCACAAGTGTTGAATGCCATGTTACGCAGGATGGGTCGATGCATTCTATTCCCACACGTATGATGCCTTAAATGACACCAAGCATGATTTTTATGCAGTTGCTGGCTTCCCCTAAGTTATTGGAGCAATTGATTGTAGCCATATGCATCTTGTTCCCTCCTCAGACAGAAAGTTTGTTCACAGGAACTGAAAACACAATGTGCAAGTTGTGTGCGACTCAAAAGGGGCTATAACAAACGTTGTGGCAAAATATCCAGGGTCAGTAAACGACTCTTTATCCTGAGGAACAGTGCAAATTTTCCAAAGTTGAGAGATGGTGAATATGGAGATGGCTGGCCTTTGGGTTTGTTTTATTTGCCTCTTCCACTAGTATCTGTATTTCCATCCTGACAAATTTCAGTTTGCGTTTGCAGTCTTCCCGCTCTCCTTCTAAACTCTCCATGGCTATGGTGAAACCATAGCGCACATTGAATCCTCATACTGCTTTTTGCACCTGTTATCAGTTATGCCATCATTCTTAGTTGATCACCTCCAAATCATTAACAACACGAGCAATCTATTTGTGTGCGCATTTTGCACTCCTTATCAGGAATCTTAGTAAATCAGGCCCTTAGAGTTTTTTGTATGCGCATGTGAAACGGACAAACATGTAATGTGTGTGTGCTCATACAAACTGACACTAGATGGTTACGTGAGTGACACAAGGTGGGTGGAGTTGTGACATTTTGGTCTGATCTATTTCTGCAGCTTCTGTTCACACTAGTACATTACGATGGGAGGCTTTATGCTGGAAATGTGAGGGGGCAAAAAGGGTAGAATGGCTGTTTAAAGTGAGCAGGAAGTAGTACATGATGCAGAGATTAGGTTGTGGAAATCATTGTTTTGTCTTTATGACACATTGAGAATACCAAATAAGGCTCCTGATTGTGTTAACATAAGTACCGCATGTATCCACAAGAGTAGGAAGCAAGCGGCAAGCAGCATACAGGTTAGCAGAAAGGACAAACTCATCAGCCTACTGTACACACTTGCATGTATAGTAACAGCAAATCTCTCAGTATATTTGCTGACACATTCATACATTGACTCTACTGCTGATGTTCTGGAGATTTTACTCAGGACTTGGGTGGAAAAATGGTCGCAGAAGTTCTTTAGCAAATGTTACAGACATTTGTATTCTCGTATATCTTGGCTCTGGAAAATTTCTTAGAACATTTCAGAACCCCAGTAGGAGTGTAAAAACGTGGTACACCACAAAATTGTGCTGTTTTAATTTAATTTTCTAAACAGTACATTTTTTTGCCAAATAACTAAAGTGACACGTTGTTTATTTTTCATCTGCATCTTGAAAAGACGTGAGTGTAAGCACCACCAAAGCAAAACTTGACTCGGAGTGGCTGCACTCCAGGTTGTTTTGGTGTGGGGATTTTCACCCAAAAAATGGAGAGAATATTAATGTATCAGTTAACTTTATGTAGTTAATTAGTGAGACTGTAATGTTAATCTTTTATCCTGAAGGTTGTTATTGAAGATATTTTACATTTCCCAAATGAGGTGATAATTGTGGTTTTGATTAAATGAATGAGTCAAGAGTCTTAAAATTACTGTAACTTGCACCACATGATTATAGAAGCCTTTATGCAACAGAGTGCACTGATTATAGAAGCCTTTATGCAACAGAGTGTACTGTGATATTTATTATAGTGAGTAAATCAGAATGTGCAATATGGATGAATGATTTCACATTTTTATGCACTTAAATAGACATGGACTGGAACAGAACAAACCATTTCATTTGAACGAGGTGTGTTTTATCAGAGATATTTCAGAAACCTGCAGGATACTGCCCCAAGAGGGTCTGGAGTTGGTGATCCCTGGGTTAGAAGATGTGGAGTTTGTGATGTTGAGGAAAGATGTGGTGACTAGGGAGTAGAGTCTGAGGTGATGAAGGAAGTGATGGAAGTGTTGTTGTTTAAGATACCAGCAGTGCTCAAATTACACAGTGGTTTTTGATGAGCCTTATTTTTTACTTCATATATCCTGGTAATTCCAACACTGGGTTCAGAGAGATGCAGTGTCTGGAGTTAATGATGATTTTTAGAGGCACAGAGATACCGGGATTGGGTAAGGATTTGTTTAATTGAGCCTAAGTTCAATGTTAACAGCAAAAGGGCTGATGCGTGGTTTTAATCTATTTGCGTATGTACCATTGCCATATGGCCACAGATTGTTGTCAGACTGTTGTAAAAAAAAAGCTTGAGGAATAGGGTTGCATGTCTACAATCAGTTCTTTTAGCTTCTGAAGTTTAGCTCTGGGATAGGTGCAGAAGATTAATGGACATATAGGTTATTAAACAGCCCCTGGGTCCTAAACAAGAGCAGAAATTCTTCCATCCTGGGTTAGGATCTCTTCAGCCCCTAGTGGACAGGGCTGTATTCTGATGCGGGCCTGATGAAAATAAAGTCTTCTTTATTTAGCAAGACCGTATTAGAGTAATTTCCTGGGAGCATTTTCACATCGGCTGTTTAAAGGTCACCTAGCCCTGCATAAACTACAGTGAAACAATTTCCAGTCTTTCAAAGATAATAACATTAATGGATTAGATTTATATAAGGCTTTTCAAGGCACCCAAAGCGCTTTACATTGTATACATTATTCATTCACTCCTTATTCATACTTGGTGGTAATAAAGGCTGGTACTCACATGAGGATTTCCTAAATCTGAAGAGATTTTTTATCTGTTAGAGACCCCACACATGAAAATAAAAAAATCAGGCTTTTAACAGTTTGGATCATGCTGTGTGTGATGTACTCCGATAATCGCAGCACAGAACAAGACACATGATTCTGTCCCACAACCAACCTAGAATCTAGTCCTCCAAGTAAGAAATCTTATGTGAAGAAGAAACAAAACAATAATAAACAAAAATAGCCCCAGCTTAAGCTACATGTGTAGCCACAGCTGCCCTGGGGCAGACTGATGGAAACGGGGCAGTCAATTCGCGTCTACAGACTCTCCGACCACCATTCGTACTCATTCATACACCAGCGATACGGACACTGGAGGCAAGGAGAGTGAAGTGTCTTGTTCAAGGACACAACGGCAGATAGCCTCACCACGATTAAAATTATTGGTGTTTAGATAAACAATAAATGAACAATGTGATCTACCAAGTCCAAATCAATTAACCTCCTAACTAAATAAGTTCCTATTAACAGCTGAGCTTTTAACAATTTGATATTTGAATGAAAATACTTGCATATTCGCTCCCCTATATACTTTTAATATTTTCGAGCTAGCTTACTTTCCATTTATATTTTACGGTGAATTTCACAGACTGCAGAGCCCTAGTGACAGCAAGTTTGATCCTTCGAGAAAAAACATGTTGCTGGTGAGACTGTTAAAATCAAAATTGGTCCTGATTAGTAGGCCTTTCTGATGTCACTGTTACAGCTGTTGGTTTTTACAGTGAAACAGCAAAAGGAGGCAAGGTGATGTTATCTCTAAATCATTGTTGCTGTGCAGATGTTGGAAACACAGGTCTGATCATTTAGGGGCCATGAATGTGATGATAGAAACTGTAAACAGACTATGAGATAAAATCCCGAGCAAAACCCTTCACCAACAAATAGCTGACAGGTGGTAGAAAGGATTTATACTTCAGATATGCAGGGGCGGGTCTAGAAAAGTTTTGATGGGGGGCCAGGCAAGGATGCTGACCAGATACTTTTGACTAGATATTTTATAAGGTCTTGATTTTATGTCATATTGAACTGATTATTACAACTAAAGTGATCATCTAATGTAAAAAAAAACGAAGAAGAACCTAAGTGAGCTTTGTATCTTTTTGTTGATACAATACAATTAAAACGGGCAGATTTCAGGCATAGTTGCAAATGGTGATTAATCATTAATCATTCATTTGTAAGCTGTGATTAATCTGAATAAAAATTTGAATAATTTGACAGCCCTAATTATTACATGATACAGTGCCCCTATGTCCAGTATAGCTTTCCCATTTTCTCCGGTATTTATTGAATTGTTCAATTCTAAGGTTCGAGGAAAATATTAATTTCTCCATTTTGTCTATTTCTGATACTATTTCCTTCCATTCCATTTTAACTGGGGGTTTTTCCAACAGCTTCTTTTTACCAGCTGCTAACAATATATTTACTAAATATTGGTCACTGGAGGAAATGGTTGTAGGAATATTTTCCAAGTCAATAGTACAAAAATCGTATTTCAATTAAAGATAGATCACATGATCATTTTTTCTAAATTTTACTCCATTATGGTTGAATGGCAGGGCAACCCCAGAAGATGTGAAAGTGGTCGTCCACCAGTTCTCCACATTGTCTCCAATAATGTCTATACTCAGACAGGCCCTTCTGCTTTAGTTTTAGTTTTGGGGTAGTAAAAAATCCAATATTTTTCCATTTAAATTCCCTCCAGTGACCTGAGCTAGATGTATTCAGTTGTGTTCTGTATATATGAAGCCAATGTTCCTCTGCTATGGTATTCCTCGCTTCTTTATCCCATTTAATTTTATTGTAGCCTGTCGATTGGTCCTAAAGTGTTCTTAGGCAAGATTATATTTTAGCAACCAGTTTTGTTTTAATCTTAGATTTGTATGCATCAGTTAGCAGGGTGATTAGGCCACTTTCAACCCTTGGTTTCACATTATTGTTAAAGTAAGATCTAATTTGAAGATATCAGAAGAAGTCTTGCTTTTCCAGATCATGTTTTCCCTTAAGTCTTTCAAAAGTGTATTTTTCCCCTACATATATAATCAAACAAAATTTTTTATCATATGCTACTCACTGTAGCTGTTTAGTCAGATTTCCAGATTTTAGTTTATCACATTCCTCGAACTAAATATTTAGGGGTGTTTTTGTAAGTTTTAGATTTTTTTTTTTTTTTCTGTTCTAAATACAGTTTCCTGTCTCCGATAATTGTTTGCAGTGTCTGAGCCCGGTCTGGTAACTCTTTTTCTTTATTTCAGTTAATTCAATAGACACTTTATTTGTAATATTTTTCATTTGTTTAATATCTCACACTTTTATTAATTTGGCGGGGTGGTTAACTAATTGGGTGCACACTTTTAGTTAACTCGTTCTTGTCACGCAGTTAATTTAGTTTACTTTCAGTTAATATGTATTTCCTTTGAGTTACTAGTTCCTGGGGAAGTTACTGTGTGTGGGAGGCCCAAGCCTGCTAAGAGTCCCAGCTGAGGTGGATCTCCCTTGATGAGGCTGCTGCCTGATTGGACTCATCCATTGTGCAACAGGATAGTGGGAGAGGGGTTTAGATTTTCTATTGTTTGTGAAACTTTAGTTGTTTATATAGAATTATGATTATTTAGATTTCTGTTTCCCTAATGAGTTTAGAGTCTAAATTTTTTAAGTTTTGTTGTGAATTAGTTAAATTTAAGTTAGCTGAAGATAGTTATGCTGTGTTTTTCCTTCTTGTGTCAAAATGGTCTGATCAGCCAGAAAATAGCTTCCCTTGTGTGTCCGTTTGTTAGGTCAGTTAGTTTTCAGTTCTTTATGTTGATGTTCTGTTTGTTTGACCTCTTTTATGGTCCCAGAACCTTTACTTTGCAATTTGTATTTTTGTTGTTTTTTGTTAAATTTAACGCCAAAAGACTTCTTCATCTATGTTCTTTTTCACCTTTGGCCTAGGTCCAAAAAAGAAAGGGTAGGCGACGTAGGATTTTTATTTTATATCAATTCTGTTATGCAAGTCAAGTGGTAGAATTTTGACCCCAAGTACTTGACAATTTTATTATTCCAATAAAGGTTGCAGAGGTTTTTCATCTTCGTAGTAGGTATATGGTGCACGTGATAACTTGAGTTTTTTGCACATATATTTTGTATCCTGAATACTCCCCAAATGTTATCATACTTGAGAACAATTTGGGTAGGCTTGTTTCTGGGTGAGTGAGGGTTGTTAAGATGTCATCTGCATAAAGGCAAATTTTAGATTCAGTGTCCTTAGTCCTTAGTCCTTGAAATCCTTTGCTTGTGAGAGCGGTTCTAAAAATAAAGCTTATAGGGCCGAACTAAGAGTACAACCCTGCCGACAACCTCTTTGAATGGACGCTACATTGGCCAGATCCCCATTTATTTTTATTCTTACCTCTGGAAATTGATATAAGTTCTTCACCAGCTGAACGACTGATTTATTAAAACCTAATCATTGCAATGTCAGAAAAAGATATTCCCATTGAACAGAGTCAAAGTTAACTAAGGCTACGAACAATGGACTCGTTTTGACTTTTGTTCATACTCTCCATTAGGTGTAAGGTTCGCCTTATGCTGTCCTGGATTTGTCTGGTTTTGAGGAATCCTGTCTAATCATTACCTGTAATATCGCAAATTATGTTTTAAAGTCTTGTTGTCATTATTGATGCAAAGAGTCTATAGTCCCAGTTTAATATTGATATGGGGCGATATGAACTACATTCAGTTTTACCGTTACCTGTCTTTTGGATTACTGAGATTATGGCTTGTTCCAGGATATAGGTATTTGTCCTATCTCTACTTGAATTACAGAGTTAAAACATTTTATTAGTAGAGATGATATTGTATCCTTAAATACTTTGTAATATTCTGCTATAAATATGTCCATGCCTGACATTTTTTAATTTCCAATATTAGCTCATTAATTCGTTTTATGCAGTGACCACATTTTTAATTTAACTCTTATGACTGCTTTGGGTGCATCCCACAACGTGTTCGGGGCGGCATGGCTCAGCAAGGTAGAGCGGTTGTCTTGTAGCCTGAGGGTTGCCAGTTCGATCCTCTGCCAAAACGAGTTCATGTCGAGGTGTCCTTGGGCGAGACACCGAACCCCTAGTTGCTCCTGATAGGGTCGTGGTTGAGCGCCTTGCATGGCAGCTTCCGACATCAGTGCGTGAATGTCTGTGTGAATGGGTGAATGTGATGTCTACTTTAAAGCGCTTTGGATAAAAGCGCTATAAAAGTATGGACCATTTACCATTTTGCTTGGGAATACTTATTCATTATCCTTTTGTTCTTGATAGTTTTTATATTAGTTTTCAAAAATGCTTTATATAGAGGGTTATTATTAATATTATTATTATTATTATTATTATTATTATTATTATTATTATTATTATTAAGTACAGACCATATTTAACACACTTGTATTGAGCCTACAGGTTGTTAATTGAAAACTTGAAAACTTATTAAACAAAAATTTCAAACATAGAGCTTATACTGACCCTTTGCTCATACCACAACTTTGTCTCGTGAGAGTTCATGCAAGCTTTTGACTAATGTTAATGAGGTGCGTGCTGATTGGCCGCAGGGAGGCAAGAGTCAGAAGGGGGGTTGGCTCAGTGCATGCACAATGTGTCTGACATCCCAGCTTAGTGATGTCAAGTGAACCTGACCGAGCAGCAATTTACGGAATCTTACGGACCGTCTTCAAAAGAAAGGCTTTCAGGGAAGTTAATACTTCTGTCCAACACCAAGACACATGTTTTAACTTAAAAAAAAGTGCAATTTCCGGGTGATGACTCCTTTAAGAAATAGAGCATAAGAAATAGAAATAGAAAATTTTTTTTTAAATTGGGGACCCACTCAAATTGCCACCTGTGGGTCCTGGGGACTCACTATACTGAAAACCTATCAACGTCACTGCTGTTGTGCTTTCTAATGTTGCTTTTATTTCATGTGTACACTCTCTTGCCTTGGATAGCTTATCAGTGCTGCCAGCCATCCATCGGGGGGAGTGAGGTAGTCTAGAGGACAGGGACAAGGAGGGGCTCACTGCTCTAGTTTCCAGAGGAAACCTGACGGCAGTTCTTGCCACAGGCCTTAGCTGATTTTGATGGTCAGGAGGATCCATTAAGAGACCTGCCCTAATCTATGACAGTGTCTTGCTGTGAGCCCCCTTTTAACCAAAGGCGTAAACAGCAATTACATTAAAGAATTTAAGAAGTGTGTTGTACACCATCGCTTACGAGTCACTTGGGTGTACAAACAATGATTTAAACAGCAAGGTTAGAAAGAAATCATTGTCTTTCAGCTGCTCCTGCAAGTCACTTTACCTCCACAATAATACATCAGATCTTAGAGGATAGTTGTTCTCTCAAAGTCAAAAAGATATATAGGAAAATAATGTTAAATAATTACTCATACTGTGATATTTTACAGTGTGTAGAAAGCAGGTGTTTCATATGTGGCTATCCTTACACACACAATATGCAGAATGTATAGCCTTCGGCGATGGACAGAAATAGAACCAACAGCCTGGCAATGAGGTGTCAAGAGACGAGGAGCAAGAGGTTCAAATGAAGAGGAGGAGTAATACAGACCCAGCAAATGAAAGAGGGAGTGAACCACCAAAATTCCTTGATAACAACAGGAGAGAAACCAGAGACATCCATAGTCATATCTGTCAAGGGCGACTGTCTTCTGTCTTCATTTTAATGCTATTCCATTTCTTCTCTGATGGCAATGAAGTTCTAATAAGGAATTGATTTTTGGGGCAGATGGAGAAGAATTAAAAGGGTGACCCTCTGACCCCATTGCTCGTTGTAGGTGTGGCAGGAAATTGTCCTCATTCCTGAGAATCGATGCTGCATGGTTCATAACCACCCGTGACTGATTTCAATGTGTCATCAGTGTGTCATAGAGCATACATCTTTGTCAGCTGTGACAGGATCTTCCCCACCTGCCCCCCTGTGGGATGAGGGGGCGGAGAGAGACACGTCTTCCAATTCTGTGAAATGGTGCAGAAAACGGGTAAGAGGAACACACCCCCCAGTCTCTATCAACCCTGAGTGTGAAGAGCTGACCCCCTGTGAAACTTCATCCGAATGCCCTCGTCTATCTGTCAGTGAATAGGAAAGGAGGTAAAGGAGGAGGGGGTGCTTTCAGAGCCAGCAGCCAATTTCCCCTCCCTTCTCAAGATGCATAATTCAGTGTTTCTCTCACAACAGCCTGAGCTTCAGAAGGCTCAGTTCCCCCAGCCATGCGGCCAGCAGTCTGCTAATACGAAAGAGGCTCAGAACCCACTCTGTTCTTCCTTCAGGCTTTCTGGCTGTACACACCCTCAGTCATACATGTATGATTTATTCAGCTTGTTCATCCATGGCGTGAGACTCAGACCCCAGTGGACGAGTTGAGAAACATTTTTGTCCTTGGCAGAGGAAGTGTGTCGGCATCACTGTGGGTTGTCAGAGTGACACTGGAGTAGCTTAACCTCCCACTGGTGGTTAGTTTTACTGCTTCTTGTGAGAAATCCTGCTGCTGGGCCAGTGTACAACAACCCTGACTTGGCCTCAATAAGCAACCCAGGAAGGAAGCGTGGAGGACACGGGGTGATGCTTCCTGTTCCTCCAAATCCAATCAAACTTTCTTCACTCCTTGAAAGTTTACTAAAAAAAATGAAATAACATAATGATGCTTGATTAAAAATATAATTTTTTGTATGCACAGAAAAAAAGTATCCCATTTGAGGAAGTTATAGATGTTATATAAAGTGAAACTTTAAGCAGGGATGTAGTGTTGGATTACAGCCAAAACTCCACAGTCTCCCTTCTGAACCAATGGTCTACTTTTTATCTTCCTGAAATGGTATTTTAATGAAACCTGGCTCCACTGCAGTTGTTAAGCTAAAACTGTATACATGAGCTTTTTTACTGTTACAGTGCAGAACTGAGAAATATGTAGAGCTTGCTTTTACATCATTGCCAAGTACTCGCCATCATTTTCTAAGACTGGGTTTGACAGGAACTTAGACATTTTGTTGAGATGCAGGCAGTGTTTTGAGTTATTATTATATTTCAGAAGTTACATTTATCAGTCTGTTTAGCCCAGTTCAGTTATTCACTACTTTCCATAAATCTACTAAAAACTAAACATGTTGGTGCTCTCTCCTGGAGCATATCAGTAACATGTTGCAATGACAATGTGAGTTGGACCTATTAACACAAGTGCATCACTTTCAACACGGATCAAGTTTAAGCTGTTGCAGTCACATTAACGGGCATTGTTTTAACATATCAGATTCAGAGGATTCCATTAGATCACGTTGTTAAATAAGGAATTGCCTTGTTTAATTTTGATAAGCTTCATCATCTTTTTCCTTCACAATGCCTGAACAAAATGATGAAAAAAATGTTTAAGACCACTTGAGCTGCAGGTCCTGCTCTCTATCTTACTATGTATAATTTTCAACTACTTACACCCACCACCATTTTATTTTAAACAAAGTGAAAGAAACATGTTTATTTGCTTCATATGTCACTTTATGACAAAACCACCTGTTTGTATGAGTGAACTGCATGTTTACAGTGTGCTTTTTTTCTGAGTAGTTGGTAAAAGCTATGGTTGTTTAGAATTAGAAATAATTTATTTCGAACAAGTCAATAAAACAAAACAACGCAAGAGTAAAAGAAAACAAGCAGGTGGGCAGTCCACCACATTCAAACACAATCAATCAACCCTGTAATTCTTTCCATGTTCAAAACGGAATGGGAAGAAGTTGAAACTATTTATTCTCACCCCCCTTCTACATCAACAAAATCCACCCAGTAAACATGTAAACAACATGTACAAACAAAATACAATCTGTACTTGCACATGTTTTATAAACCATTGCTTTGTATATTTTTTAAAACTGTTTCAAGGTTCTTTTAACTCCCTATTTAAACTATTCCACAGTTTAATTCCACAAACTAAAACAGAAAAGCTTCTTCTTGTTAAAGTTAAGTTTACCGATTAAATTATAGTTCCTTCTACATTTGAATCATTTTTTTTGTTATCTGGCAAAGAATTATTTTTTGCTTTGAATATCAGTTAAACAGATTAAAATGCTACTCAGTCCATTAATTTAAGCAATTTTGACTTTAGGAATAATACATTTATGTACATATCGTATTGTACTCTTTTGTAATATATTTAATGAATATAACTTAATTTTATAATTATTGACCAAACTTTTGCACAATTTGTAAGATATGGAATAAAAATGGAGCAGTTTAAAATGTGGAGTGCTCTATGATCCAAAACCTGTCCTGCTCTTTTTAGTATTACAATGCTCTTTGAGACTTTTGTATGTAACTGATATGAGGTTTCCAACTAATTTCATAGTCTACTATCACCCCAAGAATTCTGAAATCATTTACTTTTTCTATATCTATACTATCTATGAAACTTTAGTCTGTTTGCCACTTTTTCAGTTACAGTTAAGTGCATTATTTTTGTCCTACTTGTGTTCAATGATAGTGACAACCACAGTCAACCATAATTTAAAGTTACTCAGTTCTGTTATGGCATCTTGAGTTTTTCCATTCAGTACCAGACCAAAACAATATTTGTATAATCGGCAAATAATACTTTTCATACCCTACATATAATATTAATATAAAGAAGAAACTATTTGGGTCCCAACACTGACCCCTTTGGAACCCCACAAGTTATGCCCAAACGATCAGAACAGTATACTCCTGCCACTGAGATAGCTTCTCATCCACTATATGGCTTTTCCCCAGATTCCATATAACTCTAGCTTAGTTAGTAAGATTTCATGGTTTATTGTATCAAATGCTTTTTTAAATCAACAAATATTCTAACTACATGTTGTTTCTGATCTAAACAATGTGTTATTTAACTAGATCTATTAATGCAAAGTGATGTAAATATATTTGTTCTGAAACCATACTGTCAATCAGAGAGTGGTTTGCATTTTTCTATAAAATTTTCTGTTTACTAAAAGGCTTTTAAAGAATTTTAGAAAATTGTGGTAGCAGAAAGACTGGCCTGTAATTTGTGAATTGGTATTTGTTTCCAGATTTAACTTTTGGAAATGTGCCAGTCCTGAATGATGAATTACAGATGTATATAAGTGGTTTGGATTTACCATCGGTCATCTGTTTAATTAGTGATATGACAATATCATCAGTCTGTAAAGCAGAGGTCACTAACTAGTGGACCACGGTCCAGATCCGGACCCAGAACCTGTCCCATATGGACCAGGAGTTAAAATATAAAATCTGACCGTTTCAATTTATCTGGCGCAACTTTCACAGTCTTTACGGTAGTGTGCAGGAAAAACGCAGACCAATTGCATGTGAGGTAAGCCATCCCACGTGGTGCACTCAGCCAATCAGTGTGTGTGTGGCTCCCAGCGAAGCGATAAACTGCCGCTAGATCAAACAAAGCAGGGATAAAGACGGGTGTGCCAGAGAAAGGCAGCTGAGTTGCTAAATCTGCCTGTTTTCAGCAAATTTGAGTTGGTTTTTCTGTTAAGTCTCTTGCAAATATCGTCAGTTGCAGGTTTTTGGGCTTGTTGTTTAGTTGCTCATTTGGACTTGTCTTGCTCCTCTTATGAAGCCCCTGATTCGGTCACAGCTGTCCATAATATCGGATATTATGTTAGAAGAGTCCAGACTATAAGAGGGGTGATCTAGGTAACAATTTCTGTTAGTGTACCTGCATTATAATGAACTCAGACTTAAACACAAGCTTTTAAGACTTCACTCGTCTTCAAAGACATACATGCAGAGAAAAGTGTTGCTAACCTTCTTATCCGTGAGGAACAAGTCAGTTTCACTGTCAAAACAATGTGAGTAGGAGAAAGTTTTTATTTGTCATATATAAATATATATATGTGTATATATATA
>JBAMHW010000010.1:20113661-20125361 GCA_037177495.1 Rhadinocentrus ornatus | reverse complement strand
ATGTTTTTTAATTGCATTACAGGAAATAAAGAACTTTATCACAATATTCTAATTTTCTGAGACAGTCCTGTATGTCACAATCAGCACAGCCTGCAGTATACAGTATAACCCCGTCCCTTCATGTTGTCATAGTAACATGCTTGTATTCTGGGAGGTAGAGGTATACTAAACTGGTAATTGTAGCCCTTAGGCATTGAAGGTAAACACAAAACTACTGGCAGTGGGAAAGGGTTTAATCAGGTTGATTTATTAGGTTTAAACATGTTTTGAAAACCTAATTTAAGCAAGAAACATTTGATATGAAAATAAAATTAAACTGTTGATTCAGAAGAAGATGAGATTAGTTCCGTTTTTATTTCTGCTAGAAATCCTGAATTCTGACTTTGTTTCTTTGCATCATCAAACCTATTATGTTAGAGCAGTCGTCAGAGTGAAATGAATGAAGTGGTTTCTACACAGAGCTTTTGTCTAAATAAGTGGGGCTAATTAAAAATAATGAGCTGTGTGGGTTGTTGGTGTATCAGTCATGTAAACCATCCTGCTGAAAACGTGGCCACCCACCTCATTATTTGTTACATTGTCCATGCAGGGTATAAACACATTTGTATTTAAACTAAATAAAGAGGTCATACTCATGGAACATCACAGTAGTCTGTTTATGTAGTTTTCTGGGCAGAAGTCTTTATTTGTCGAGGCCAAATGTTTCTTAATCAATACCTAAGGAGTTTATTTATTTATAAGCTTGTAGCTTGTAAACATTTAGCTTGTAGCTAGGAGAATTGTAGCTTTAATAACTTCTTAAGCCCACCTCAAGCCTCAAGATCTTTGAGCTCTTGTACTATTAGAAGATTATATCTTTCTGCCATGTAGCTTAAAAAAACTACTGCATCTCAATAAAAGTCCCTTTGCAAGGAGTTGCTTTTACTATACCCCATACTTAACTTGAAAATGATTCATTGTTATTTATTTCTGAATTTAGGTGTTAAAGTTTAGAGTTACTACACATGTTTGTCATTGTGGGTTTAAGGCTGCAAATACACTAACTTAATATTTTGAGTGGAACACTATCAAGGCTGCACTCAAGAACTTTAGTTGTTAAAGAAATCTCACCAGTAATTTAATGCATTTAGTTTAATTAAAAATGTTTAATTAAGCTATCATGGAGCCGCAGAGTTGCTGTAGACTTTGATAACCTCAGACCTCACTTTTTGGTCTCAGCAGGCTGGTCCACCTAGCTGACCTCTGAAAGCATCTGGGAGAGCGCAAACTGTTTCTGAAAAGTAGCTAGAGTTTAAACACTGTTTCGTGGTGTACTTGTTTTTCTGATGCATTTGTGCTTTGGAGCACATGCTTTGCAGAAAGTCTTAAAATGACATGCATGCACATGCCATTACAACATACCTGTTTCTGCTCGTGTTGCGTGACATTTTATTTTGCCATGTAATGATGTGTTGGCTTTGGATAGTTCCATGAACAGAATTAGCCATGGTCTGGTCACAGGATTATCTTTAACCTTATACCACGAAAAATAATTGCTTTCTCCCTGAGCTTCTGATGACTTAATTCTTTAGGAGTTTTGATGGCTTTGGGAGAGAATTGCGCTTTATGTTTAGCACTTTCAAGAAACTGAAAAAAAGTTAATCTAAAACACATGACATCTGGCATAAAGTATAGTTAGTAGAGAATAATTTGAAAGACTTGAGGAAAGCACTGAATTTATGAGTGAAGGGTGCTTTTTTAAATGCTTGACAGAACAGTTACTATTCAGCTCTTTTTTGCTTTTAAACTGTGAAACAATTTTATTTCTTTTTCTATTAGACTTTGAGTAATTTTCTTGAATGTCTGTTACTTTTTTGGCTTTTCTGACATTTCTGAGAATTACTTACAGATTCATATAAAATTGTTTTGTCACCACAATAAGAATAAGAAAAGTAAAGCTTCCATTATAACTTTCAGAGCATTTGCCTTTTTGTCCAGGTCTTTTATAAGTCTGGTCTGTTATGTGGATAAACAGGCTTTCTGGAGCTGGGAGCAGCAGCTGCACTGGCAGGTGAATTATCTTGCCTGAGCCAAGTCTAAATCTTTCTTACTACCAACATTTTGCTTCCATCTATAACTGTGTATTTTTTTGACAGTGTGCATATGGATGTGGATGTGTGTTCGTTTGATTCAGGGTTTAGGCAGTGGAAGCATCTGTCCATGCAGGCTTGGCCATGTGTTCCTGCTGTGGGTCAGTCAGACTATTTGGACGTGAAGCGGCTGTGAGTGGTTGTGTGCAGCTTGCTGGCTTGGGAGTATTTATGTCTGTAACAGACAGTTAACCACACAAACCCAGCAGTTAACTAAAGAGAAGCATCAGAGGAGATACTCAATAATATTAACAGCTTGTTCTTTAAGTTCTTCTCTTTGCTGTGATAATTTATTTAATGTTTTTTTGTGGCTTTGTAGAATTGAAGTTGTATACCCACTGGGAACATTTTTTTCTTTTTGTGATACCATGGAAAATCCTTTTTGTATGCACAAGGTCTGTGGAAAGAATATTAGTCGGAGGTGGGGTTGGGTGGGGGCAAAGTGTATCACTTACACACAGAGCAAGAGATAGATAGCAGAGTGAGAGCTGTGGATGAAAAAGGAAAGAGCTGGATGGGGATGTGTTACACAAATACTTATCTATCATGTAGTGAGCTGGAGAGAAAGCAGCATTATGGCTAGTGTCTGCGCCGAGGTGGTGGATTTATGTAGAGCAGAGTGGTGGCACATGCTGCTCTGTCAGGGGGATAAAAGTTGGAGGATCTTGTGGAAATGAATATTCCGATGGAAAACCCATAAAAAGGCAACAGAGGAGAAGAAGAAAAACAAATTTGAACACTTCTAAAGATGAGAAGAGAGACAGTGGCAAACGAAGTTGGAAAAAGGAAGATCGAAAGCGGAGAGAGGGACCAAGTAGAAGCAACACAGAGAAAGGGAAGGAGGGAGTTCAAGAGAGCTTTCAAGGGAGGAAGAAAGGAGGTGTGATAGGGGGTGGGAGAGGAGGAGACAGTCTGGTGGATGGGCAAAAAGACAAAGGAAAGAGAGAAGAGTAAAAGAGATCTATTAAAGGGTTGGTTAGGGATGAAGAAAGTCACAGATGCTTAGAGATAAGATAGCCAGGGTCTTAGGAGAGCGATACATGAGTGCATTGTGGAATAACACTATTTTTTAGGGAAAGGTGAATAGAATGAGATAAGAATGGGAGAGTATGAGATTAAGAAAAAGGCAGAATGATAGACTGGCAGAGAAGAGGGAGGAGAAAAGAGCTGGATGAGAGAGGAGGGAGGCCGTCTTGTACAGCGTATAGAGCACACGCGTGAAGCTGGTGTTAGAGCGAAAGTGAGACAGAGAGAGGAAGGGAGGGAGGGTGGGAGGAGAGAGGGAAACAGAGGGAGGGGGTGAGGTATTTAAACGCCGGAGCAGGACAACACAGGCGAAGCTCTGAACTCCCCGAGAGTGGAGGTAGGACAGGGAGAGGAACCAGAAGAACAGTTTTCCTGACGGCAAAGCCCACACACTCACACACTACTGAAGTACACACTCTCACGCATCCACTTTTGGACTTGGACTCATCTGTGGACTCCACAACCAGTCCTCTGGAGCGCTACCTGTGCCTTCCTGCTTCCACTCATCACTCTCTTCACCTTTACCTCCACTCATTCAGAGCCCCGCTTGGTGAGGGCAGATGGCCATGGCATGGGCTTCTCTTGGGGGGATTTTTGGCTATGCACTGCTTTCCCTAGTCCTGGGGAGTAGCAATGTGGATTTTGGGGCCCCCCCTGCAAGCTTCTACCCCCGTTTCAACCCCTTCTTCTTCCTGTGCACCCACCATGGGGAGCTGGAGGGAGCTGGGGTGGCAGAAGGTGGGGGAGAGGTGTTACTCACCCTCCAGATTACAGGCAACCCCACCGCCTACAGCCCTGGACAAGAGTACCAAGGTGAGCACACTTTCTCTGGTGTCCACTTTTTATTTCTGCATGAATTAATGAAAAGGAGAATGGGATGCATTGTTAAAGAAAGCAAATTCTATCAGTATTGAATAACGTGCAAATAAAGAAGTATCTTTTACAAGTCTGAATTTTGTTAGTTGTGAAACTGAATGATTTTGCATTATTTGATTAAGATTTTCTTTTGCATATAATTTTGACAAATGAAATTTTCTGGATATTTTTTTTTCCCTTAAAATAAATTTAACATTTAACATCAAACTAAGTTCATAAAGAACTGTTCATGTTCATGCAGGTGTTTTGTTTCACACGAGTTGAGTCTGTGATGTATGCTGTTTCTATTGTGTGCCGGGTGTTGGAAACCAGAATCTATGCAATTATAATAAGTAGTGATGCTTAGTGGGACTCTGATTCTGTTGCTGCATGTGTAGGTGGCTTTTCCACAGGACAAGCAGCGCAATCCCTCCAACTAAATGAGTGTAAAAGCTAAGCATGCAAATAGACAAGTGGAGCGCAACAGAAAGCAATTTCCTCACTGATAGAAGTAACACAAAATTAGTAAACAATGATTAGCCAGCAGATAATTGTTGCATTTCCCACATTGACACCTGGTCCAGGAAAAGAAATCACCTCTGTCCCTTCCAAATTGTGCTCTGTTGCTCTCATCACTCTCTTAACACTGGAGACATTGACCCTAACAGGCCACCACAGACTAAGGTCAAATTCCTATGCAGCTATCCTTCAAGTGTGATGTATACTCTTATTATATTACTAATTATATCTTACTATCCAAATATATGTTATTTCTGTACACATTAAAGATTTTTTTTTTGCTGTTGCAATACCGAATTTCATACAGCAAACAGATGATTACATTGTTTTTGTTTTTTGTTTTTTGTTTTTGTTTAATGGATAATAAAATGCAAATAAACCTGTAATTGTATATGAAAAGGAAAAAAAACAACAACAGGAAAAGAGAGTGATCTGAAAGAAGCACTATTATTCTAAAAAATAACAGTCCGTATAAACCATTCAGTCAAGCACCTTTTAACTGAGGTCGGACTTGTAAGGAGAACGGGTGGGGGGAGATTTGAGTAACTAGCTGGCGTATGGGAGGGATAGAATGCACAGAGAGGTTTAGATAATTAGCATTAGAAATGTGAAAGACTGGGAGGAGGAGGAGATTTAAATAAGGCCACGGCTGGGATCGAACAGCATAGGGGGAGATTTAAATGACGATGAGAGGATTGAGGAGATAAGATACCAGCAGCTGGGCTCGTACAGAGAAATGACAGCTTTCCAAGCTGCTCACTTTTCCTTTGGCTCATGTTTTGTCACACGACAGTAGGTCATTGTTAAAATTTCCAAGATTCTCATCAAGTTCACATGGAAATGGAAGGATAAATAACATGAGAGCAAGTGAAATGCTGGAGTTGATTTTATTTACACCTGTTTTGTCCCATCAAGCCTTTATGATTATATACATCCATGCCTGTTCTTTCGTCAGGAATTGAGTAATTTGGGGACTACGTGTCCAGGATGTAGGTGGATGATGAACTAAAAAAAAAAAGAAAGAAAAGAAAAAAAGAATTTTGTGTTGGTCGTGTGAGGAAACTCACAAGCGTTTGTTCAACTGTCCATCTCTGCAAATGACCTTCTGCATTTTAATACCCTTTTTGTTTAAGTTGATCTGAATTATTTTATGTGCTCTGTGAACATTACTTATGGATTACATTTGGTTTAATCTTCTAAGAGTGTGATATAATCACTGAAAGAGCTGCATGTGGAAATGGGGGTGGAAAACATCTGAGATTCTGTCGTGTGGTTGTTGAAGGGCTGTAAAAGAGAAAACTAAAGCAAGACCGTGAAGGAGAAATACTATTGGAAAGAAAGAAAGAAAGTCAGAAAGAGGAAAGCAACGAATGACCCCATATTTAAAGACAGGATGTTTGCATTTTAAAGAACCACCTCAGCATTCGGTGTAGAGCTTTTGTGCGGCCACACAGTAATTGAGTTTCTGACCTGACCTTACTGCCTCTTGCTTCTCTGTTTCTTTTGACTGATAAGACGATCTGTGGGCAGCGTACATATGTGTGTGTGTGTGTTGTCGAATAGCTTACTGTGTTTAGCTATCAGATTGAAATGACCAAGAGAGGCTGTGTTACTCACTGTGAAATATTTGAGAAGGTGGGTGTATTGGCAGGGTCGCAGTGGACAAAATGGAAATAAAAATACTGTGGACATTCTGAACTGCTTGGAAACAGACGGAGGAGAAATTAAAGGATTTGTTGAGAATTTTGTGCTTGCTTTCAGAGTCTAAGGTCAGACTGTATTTTAAACAAATAAAAAACAAGTGTCACTCATACACCTACTGCCCACCTCTCTTTTAGAGGAAAGGCAAACACTGTTGCTACACTCAGGAAGCAGCTCTTTATCTGAGTAATGTTAAAAAAATATTTTTATTCAGTGTCTGAACTCTTTTAACACTGTTGTGGGAATGTGAGATGGCCTCCCTACAGCAACTGCAAGTTTATAAGAAGCAGCATCAGAATACAAAACCCAGAGCCCTGTGTCTAAACATAGTTAATCGTAGAGCACTGTTTGTCATTTCTGTTGTCTCTTGTTCATGTGCTTTGGAAATGTTCACTATTAATTTTTAAATGTTCATTTTCACAGTTGAACAACAGCCTAACAAAGGGATGGTGACACATCAGTGGAAGAACATTAGAAGGCAAAAGTCCTCCAAACAGTCCAAACATGGCCTTCCTTTTCAAGCACAATATAATTAAAGCATCAGTACAAATTGAAGTTCAGTTTAATTAGTTGATAATTACAAAGGGAAAGAATTTTAGGGAAATGGGACCGTAATGTTGTGTCCTCTCAAAGTCAGCAAGGAATTGTCTGAAATTATATGATGCACTAATGGGGCCAGAAAGATCAATTGGACACTTTTCGATGTTTAAGATGTTGTAGGATTTATTTTTCTGCTGATTTCATCCCGTTTGTAACAATAATTGTGTACTTGCTATGAAATGAGCCAATGAGTTGGCCTGTATGTTTATGGAAGCTTAAACCCTGAGAGTCAGTTCCTTTACATTACATCTTAACAAATAGTTGTGTTGGTGTTACCAAAATCTGACTTTTATAATTTCAAGTAAACACTATGGTCTGATCAAAATGGTACTAAATCGAAGTACTCAAAACCAGACTAACACACTCAGATAATGTGGATGGGGATCAAATCCCTTCTGTATGTATTTACTCAGCTAGACTCAAATGGGCCTGATACACAGGACATGCTCCAAAGTTCCTTATTTTTGCATCTCTTGGTAAAAACAGTAAAGCCCAACGTGTATAATTAGCATAGCTAAATTCCCACCAATGCTGTTCTAATTCTATTTCTTTTGTTAGATGGCTAAACGCATCATAAATTGTGCCAACCCAGGCTCAGTAGATTTTTTTATTGGGAACAGTTGTCCTCATGTGCAGTGCATGTTATTTTCACAAATCAATCTAAAACTAAGATATTATTTTAGGTAGTTGTTTTGTGCTGGGTAGCATTGTGTGATTTGACAGACACTGTGAATAATGAGCAGCAAACTGTGTAATTTGTTACATGTATTGTTTTCAAAACCACACCATGTATCTTTGAACTTTTAAACCTTATAAAAATCCCACCCCTAGTTGCTGCTGGCCTGGCTCTTTGTCTCTCTCGTGTTTAGTGTTGTCGATGCCCAGAAGTGGTTGAGTCATATTGTGCCCGATGTTCTCAGTATTGAAGCACTCCCCAGCCACTTTCTGATAGGTTCAGAGATGGAAAGTGTGTACCCCTTTACTCCCCAAACTTAGAATAGTTGTTCAGTTTATTTCCCTTTTCAAATTTATTGGTCAAATTGATTTCTAAATTAATTTGAAGTAAACCAAAAAATTTCAGGTGACATGTAGATAACCAGTTGCTGTTTTGGACTTTCTTTATTTAGGTATACCTCACATAGTATAACTGGTGGATATACAACAACTTGGAAAGTTGAGTTTTGGTTTATAGCATCATGTGTGGTTGAAGTTGTTTGGCCAAATTTAAGGTTAATTTTGGTATGAATATACCCTGGAGCATAGCAAGTTACTCTTCTTGAGTTTTGCTGGTTGTTGTTTTTCTGCAAATATTATGGTTAGAGTTTTGTTTTGGGAGCATGTCCTGGTTTGGGGTGTGTGCCAGTGTGTTAACTTCTGCAACCTATTGGTCTGACATTGAAAAATGGATCAGGTCGAAGGTTTCTTTGCACTGCCTTCAGAATTGTTCTTGGACGGCAGTACAAAAGAATAATTGTATATGTGTGTGTATTTGCATATTGTGCAGGTTTATGTATGTAGGGTTATTGGGGACATTGCAGAGCACTTAAAGAGCCATTCACACAAGCTGTTGATAGTTCATCCAGGCACAGATGGACAGAGTGCTCCATATTATTGCAAAAATAGCCATTGGGATTAATGTGTCAGTGGTTTCTACGGCAGCAACGGTTCCACTGACCTTTTCAGGGGCAAATTATTCAAAAGAAACAACATTTCAGGGAGATTTGGACATTTGAGTTCTTAATGGGATAAATTCATTCTTACTAAGAACCTTTAACTCATCTCATGAAAAGCTATCAAATTAAACATTGTTAATTCAGTATGTCTCCTGCCAGCCAGCAGAGGCAACTTAATGTGCCTGGCAAAGTGAGAGGTCATTATCCATAAAAGTTTATATATTGTTGGAAATATATTTTATTATTATATATATTTTTTTTAAACTTAGTTTTTAATAAGTGTTCTGTTGACCAATGTCTATAGAGCCTGTCTAGTGACACTGATAGAAAAACAAAAGTAGTAGCCACACATTAGTAATGCATGGCCACAAAATGTTATCCTGTGTCCACATATTATTAGATCATGGCCATGGATTAATAAAATAATTATCAAGTAACAAGTTAATAATCTTGTTCCCTCACATTAGTAATCTGTGACCACTGCTCAGTAATGCGTGGCCACGGGATGACATCTTGTGGCCAACAATTTATTATTATTTTTTCTTCCTGTAATCATGTCACCAACAGGCTCTGTTAATGTTTCTAGAGCAACAAGCCAGTCATATTTAGAAATTACATCTACTGGAGGTAGGTATTGTCTTATTCGCTATAAAAAATCTTAATTTTAATCTGCACAGACACTGTGAAGACTAAAAATGAGCCTGGAAATTAAATAAATCTTCTGTGAATACAGCAACTTTTTAGATGTCATCATCACCCTATGCAACACTTAACCTCCGAGGAAACTGTTGAGTATCTGCTGTCTGACCTCTGACCATTACTTGTCAGACCTAGTTTGTATAGAGCTCTATTACTGAGGAGATCAGATTTGGTTGGGGGTACCTATTTCTACAGCCTAACTTGCTTCTCTTTTCATTCACTGTGGCTGTGTGGAAAACTTGCAGGAAGCATTGGTTTGTGAACAAGAGTGTCCTAGTTTTCATGGAAACATCTAGTTTAAGGGAGCGGGGACGCTGGAAACATAGTAGAGACAGAGAAAAGTATTGAAGGGCATATGGTTAAACATGCCTCTCTTGTGAATTCAAAAGGAAAGCAACATGCAGGCATTACCAGCACTTTTTAGTGGTCCAAACCTTTGCATTCATCAGCTTCTCTGTCTCCTGCTGCTTTGTCTGAATAGGTCGTTCCAGAGAATAGAGAGAAGTGTGTCAAGTGTATTACTGCTTGTATGGGCTTGCTTGGTGTGTTTGGGTGTTCTGTCTTTGTGGACAATGAATGATGAACCATTTAAGACCATTGTATTCTCAGAGATATGCCAGGTTCCTTTCTATCAAGGAGCAGATAGGCGAGAAATGAGAATGGATATTCATTGGGAATCTTCCCTTTGTCACACATGCACGCCTGGCCATGTGCACAGCACTTAGCTCTTAGTGGGTGATCCATCATGACGTAGAGACAGGTCAGATGTTCCGCTGGCTAAACACAAATGTCCGGATCAGTGGACTGTTGCGATTCTTTGTGTCAGTGTAACAACCGAGTCTGACATGATAACGTGAAGTCAAGTTTTATACCCTACTCATGTCAGGAGCTAAAAACCTCTGTCAAGATGTTTTCCTCATTAACGTGCTTGAGCTTTCTTTATCATACTGTACAAATATATAACTGATCGTATTACAATTCTGCACTGACAAACTTTTGTCTTTGTTAACAAAAATCAGTGAGTTGAAGCAGCTCAGTAGCAGAGAATCTCAAGATCTTATAGGTGAGATTTCACATGCCACCTTAAGTACAACCTGTCTGGAAAACTGATCTATGACATCAAAGCATGACGATTATCTTTAGATAGTGGTCACATTGCTAGTCCTGGCCTGGTTGTGGTTGCCAGCATGGTGCCAGGTGTAAAAAGAACTAAAAATGTAGACAGTGAGCGGCCTGCTGCCAGGTAGAGGTGTGGGCCTGTGCCAGTTTTATCTGGGCAATTAGCATAAGCTGGTAGATTTATTTTCTTTCCTTTTTCTTTTTTTTTACAACTTTCCTCAATAGATTAATTTTCCAACCACAACAAGAAAGCTCAAATGTAAGCTGTGGTTTCAGTAACTTTTATGAGTGGGCAGACAAGTGGGAGTAAGTATTTTCAGGATGTTTGAGTGTATGCTTGTCTGTTAGGGGTTTGCCTGATTTGGAGTGCCTCAATGTGGCTAAAAACCGTGTTGTTCAGGAAGTGGCTTCCCTGTTGTCCATTACTTGCTCTGTTTTCCTTGTGTCACTTTCTGTTGTGTGTAGGTTTATGTTTTAGACTGGTTGTTATAAACATATTGACACAAATTAGGTTACATAGTTTTTCTTATTTGTCATGATGATAACTTAAAAGTGTTACTGTTACCAATTACTGTTTGATATGTATTCAGATTTTAGAGTCACAGTGTGAATTTTGATGACAAATGGTAAATGGTCTGTACTTATATAGCGCTTTTATCCAAAGCATTTTACATATACATCACATTCACACACACATTCATGCACTAAAGGCAGAAGCTGCCATGCAAGGTGCTCAACCACAACCCATCAGGAGCAATTAGGGGTTTGGTGTCTTGCTCTGGGCTCTCCAGGATGGGATCAAACAGGCAACCCTTGGGGTACAGGACGACCACTCTACCCACTGAGCCATGCCGCCCCTGACACTACTACTACCAACACTACTCTTTCACATTTTATAATACTGAATAAACTTTATTCAGTTATAACTGGGAATATACACTGATCAAAAAAATAAAGGGAACACAAAATAACACATCCTAGATCTGAATGAATGAACTATTCTTATTACACTTTGTTCTTTACATAGTTGAATTTGACATAATGTCCTTAAAACAAGTCAAAATGAGGCTCAGCAGTGTGTGTGTGTGTGTTTGTGGCCTCCACATGCCTGTTTGACCTCCCTACAATGCCTGGGCATGCTCCTGATGAGGTGGCGGATGGTCTCCTGAGGGATCTCCTCCCTGACCTGGACTAAAACATCTGCCAACTCCTAGACATTCTGTGGTGCAACGTGGCGTTGGTGGATGGAGCGAGACATGATGTCCCAGATGTGCTCAATTGGATTCAGGTCGGGGGAACAGGCGGCCAGTCCATAGCATCAATGCCTTCGTCTTGCAGGAACTGCTGACACACTCCAGCCACATGAGGTCTAGCATTGT
>JBAMHW010000010.1:20093669-20107520 GCA_037177495.1 Rhadinocentrus ornatus | reverse complement strand
GAGGGTCTAAGGACAGGGGATGTGCTGGGACAGTCCTTTTACTTGTGTGTTCTTTATCTGTACATTCATGTTGTTTAATACTGATTCTGTTTGTTTATTTACACCTCTTTCTGTAAAGTCCTCTGAGACAACTTTGTTGTGAGATAGGGCTATACAAATAAACTTGATTTGATTTGTTTTGACATGTTCACTAATCACATGACATGTCATCAAAGGTAGTTTACTCTATAACCATGACTTTAGTGTTGCTGTAGAGTGCACAGTTTGTGTTGTGAGCAGATTACACTGCAGGTGTGGGTTTACCGACAGCTGGGTGAAAATAAAACATGCTTAGGATAACGACAGGTGCATGTTCAGCAGTATCTTGGATTAAAAATGTCCAATTTGTCACACTGTGCTGACAGTAAAAGTGCAAACCCATCCTATTACACACTGCAGATCCACATATCTGGTTCCAAAACGTTTTATTTAAACACTCGCTTCTGAACTTTGTCTTTTTTCACCCACCACAATAATGTTAGCTTAGAAATATTTAATATACTGTATATTCTTCTGATTTGGTGTTTTCTACAGTTTAACACAAGTTATATATAGACACAACAGCTATCAGCTAACTATACTTTAGTGTAAACCCCAAACTCTCTTATGTTCTGTCATTGGATAAAAACAAAGTCACCTCCATCTGCATCCAAGTGTATCTTGGGATCAAGAAATATCTGAAATTTGTCTAATCATCATTGCATATACTCTTTCGGTTCTTTCGTTGAATTACATTGTTACATTTGAAATGATTTTTACATTATCCTAAACATTGATGCCATTGCAGAATGAATCATGTCTAGTAGCAGTAAGCTACTCTGATTTAATTCATTGATGACATGGTAAGTTTGGCACTGAGGGTCACATGAGTACAACTCAACACATATAAAACACAATGCTGCTACTCAGCCAGCCATCTGGCTTTTGATCTCAGTGTATTTAGACACCATACTCAAAATTTACCTGGTTTTGGCTTGATTTTCAACACTGTCTACAGTCACAGTTTTTTTTATCTATGTAAATCAAAACGAGTGCAGTGGTGAAAACAAGTATTTTAAAAGCAAAGAGGAAAAGGGGTGTAGATTGTAAGGAGACTGAGAGTTACATACAGACTCTCAGTGTGAAGTGAACCACTATATAACGTGACAGTTCAGTTATTTATATTAGCATTATGAATTCTGAGACTGTGGAATCTTGGTTTGGACCACTGTCAGCTGTGAATGCTTCAGGCATCTTGAACATGTGTGAGCACATTTCTGTGTGAAAGACATATGCATGCACCAGTTTGTGAAGACATGAAACCAGATGTTTGACAGCATGGGATAAAGGTTTCTTTACTACAGGCACAGATGGACTTTGTGGGACTCATTTTGGTAAAATGTTTACAATTGCTCAGATTAAATTGTTGTTACTTTATTAAAAATGTGGCACCTAAAGGTGCTAAGAAACTAAAATTTCTAAAAACTCTCTAATTAAATAAAAATCCATGCTGTAGGTAAGCTAAGCATGAACAATTTCTGTCCAACAAAAAGTGAGCACCTTGTCTTTCTGCTGTTCAGAAGGCAGTTGAACGCAGTTGGTCCGGGTTGATAATCTGATAGAAACTGCAGTTTGAAGTGTCAGGCCATGAGGATGACTAAGAGGAGGGCAAGTACACCTGCTGCTAACTTATTCTCTTTCATCTCACGAGGCTTAGTGAGTTTGGAATATATAGTGTTGGAGGCACAAGGATGAGGATTTAGCGAAAGACCTAACAGCAGGATAATTAAAAAAAATATATAATACAATTTACATATGATGAAGCTGTGTATTTTGTCATTGTTATAAAACATGAATGAGTGGCCCCAAGACACTGACATTTGTTAGGTTTGGTCTATTTATCTCCCTGAAAGAGGGGTGAGGTCTACAGGAGCCCATCTCTCAACTCACACAGCGATGGATTACTCTCTTTTTGACTCATGTACTAGTGGGCAGTGTTATCCTGTATTATGTTATTAAACTGTGGCTTTATTCTCAGCATGCAGGCATGTGTCGCTGCATTAATTTTCCATGCAGTGGCAGAGAATACACTGTTTGTAGGGAAGGCACCTTGACTGTCTTTATGAGATTTTCAAAGTAACTAAAATATTAATATGAGACTATTTTTTGTTCATTTTAATTATGAAAATTGAGACACTTGTAAGTCAAGGCATTACCAGTTTTATTTTCTTAGCTTGGGTCTGTTCAGTTGCCTTGTTTTGTCTTCCCACATTGAAAAAAGGTGTTTGGTACTTCACAACAGATTATATTTATGCCTTTGGGACAGGTTTCCAACAAAAGCAACAGCTACTTGATGTTATTACTGGCATTGTCAGTTTATCATCACAGTATAGTGTTGACACTTGACAATTAACACTTGCCATGGTTACATGGTGATTTTTAATTCCGAATTATTTTTTAATTAAAGTATTCTCCCTTGCTTTTAAATTCTGAATTGAAGTTTACATGGTAAACACTTTTATGTGCCTTTATTCAATTCCCCTTAAATTCTGGGGGTTGTGAAGGGTTCTTTAGCTGAGGAGAAGGGAGATGGCGGACTGTACCGAAATCACGACAGGACAAGGAAATGAGCATGCACAGAGCAACCAGAATTAATTTTAAGCGTAATGAACATATACACGATTAAGGAATTATTCAATTTGGATTTAAAATCAGAAAAAAACAGCCATTTATGATTTAAGTTTAATTCGGAATGGCCATTTTCATTTGGAATTAGGTGTTTACAAGTTAATTTTAAAGAGGACATAGATTTTATTCTGAATTAAAGGGAAATTAAAACTCTCGTCAATGTGGCCACTGTCCCTCTTCCTAAAAGTTTAAACCTTAAACTGCTTAAAGCTTAAATGTCTTCCGCCTTTTGGTTCTCATCCCTGTTCTGAAAAGCACCTTGGAAAGTTGGTTCTGTAGTAAATGAAAGACAGCAGGCAGCAGGGAAACATCTAAAACCTGAAAGCCACTGGCTCAAGTTGGTGACTCCTGGCCTGGACCAACTTCAATGCTTCAGTGTCGGTTGATTTTAGTTTCTCAGACAGTTTGGACAAGTGATCACATCCACTGATCATCAGTGATATTATTGAGGTGTTCAAGCACCAAAGGATGGTTATGAAAAGACAATAGTTTTAATAGTTAAAAGAGGTTTTTTTTTTTACAGGAGAATATGTACCATTTGAGGATCAATAGGTTCATAGTGTTTGCGTTTCATAACATTACAGTCTTATATCCTTGGATGTTATTGTAGGTTTTATTTTTTATTTTAAAATCTGAAAATAATTATAGCCTAAATTCTAGTGAAAATAAATAATAATTGAAGCCCTAAAACAGGGGTGTACAAAGTCGGTCCTCGAGGGCCGCTGTCCTGCAGGTTTTAATGTTCTAATAGTTTTAAGGTTCTAATGTTTAAAGCCTCAGGGACCCCCTGTGCTCTTTGGGGGTCCCAGACCCTAGGTTGGAAACCATTGGTCTAAAGTCTCAATGCCTTGCTTTGACATATGCCCTCCAGTCAGGGCTTGCTCAGTTGTGGGAAAAGGATGGATATTACTGAAACAGCTTGGTGTCTCAGACAGAGACGACAAAACAGGAAGTGAGGTTATATGTATAGGGTGTAGCTGACAGCTTGGCCCTCATTACCCCTGTCCTGTTTCCTATTAGGCCAACTCCCAGGAAAGCAGGTGAGATAGAAAGGCAGTTATGCAACAATGTTGGGTTCATCCAATTTCTGTACTTCTCTTGGTGCACTTTCAAAGCTGGTTTACTTAGTTTATCTATGTTAGTTTGTTGATGTGCAAGAATATTTTTTTATGTTGGTAAACAGGCATACATATTTTCCAATGTAGTGTCACAGTCCACAGTTGTGTTTGCTCTACTCTGTATAAGGAGCTGGTTTTAGGTTTTGCCCAGTATTTGAGGCTTGCAAAGCTTTTAGTGTTTTCCTGCAATCCTTTTCTCTCAGGAATGCATACAAACTGGCAGCTTTGCTCTGTAACTTGAATTTAGCAGATTTGACTGTTTATCTTTTTTGCTATACTATTCCTAATTTAAACACCCTTGCTTTGATGGTGCTTTAGCATGTTCAGTGTGTTTTTAATGAGAGAAAGAAGATGGTTTGCTTGTCAGGACTGAACAACTAAAGCATTTTCTCTGTCTCCAGAACACATGGTATTAATCATAGGGACAACTCACTCTCCAGTCCTGGCAGTCAGCAAGTGACAGAAAAAAGAAAATCATGGCTTTGCTGAACCTTATAACAACATAACCGTTTATAGTAACTACTTATTATGCAACTTCTGCCCAAAAACTATGTATATACAACTATAGTCGTATACTATATATACCCAGTACGTGACTATATACAACCAACAACATTATGTGCTTCTTCTGAACTTGCACTGTTTAGTTCGGAAGTGTGAAATGGCATTCAGTTACACTGCCTGGCCAGTCGGCATTGGACCGCCTTTAGCTTTAATCACAGCAGCTTCTGCAATGCAATTTATTTCCCTCCAGTGTTTAATTTATTTTTCACCAAGATCTTGCATTGATGATGGAGAATCTTAGAACAGTGCAAAGGCTTTTCCAGAACATCCCAAATATTCGCTGTGGGGTTCAGGTCTGGACTCTGTGGTGGCTAGTTTATGTGTGAAAATGGTGTCTCATGCTTCCTGAACCCCTTTCACAATTTGAACCTGATGAATCCTGGCATTGTCATCTTGGGATATCCCCGTGTCTTTAGGGAATATAAAATCCATTGATGGAATAACCTGCTCATTCAGTATATTCAGGTAGTCAGCTGACATTATTCTTTGGGCACATAAGTTTCTGAAGTTAGACCTGACCAACTGCAGCAAACCCAGATCATAGCACTGCCCCTACAGGCTTATACAGTAGGCAGTAGGCATAAAGGGTTTATCACTTCATCTGCCTCTCTTCTTACCCTGATGCGCCCATCACTCTGGAACGAGATAAATCTGGACTCATCACAGTTGTTCAGTCACAATCCATTGAGTTCCCTTTACATTGTTTGTATGGAAATGCTCTTACTTCACTATTAAACATAGCCTTGAGTTCTACTGTTGTTTTTCTTTGATTTGATTTCACCAAATGTTTAGGTGATCACCGATGACCCTCAGTCAGGATTTTCTGACAACATTTCTTCCTGGAAGATGATATTTCCCCATTATCGTTCCAGTTTTTAATATTCTGTTGGACAGTTTTTAACCAATTTATGGTAGTTTCTGCATCTCCTTACATGTTTTCTCTGTTTGATGCATGACATTGATTTGAGCCTTCTTATACAGACTTACATCTTTTCCACGACAGCAGAATGTGTCTTTGACATGGTTGTTTATGAAATGAGAAGCTACTCATTGCATCAATTGGGGTTAAATAAATTGTTGCCAGCGGAAAGTTAATCACCCATGCAGTAATTATCCAATAAGAGGCTCTTATCTATTAGTTTGGTTAAATCCAGGTGGCAACCTTTTCTTTGGCCAGGCAGTGTAGTTTCAAACCTGCCCATTCAAGAACCAGGAGCCTTATTTATCAACCGTGCATATGCACAAAAGCGTGGGTAATGTTTGCATACAAACATTCCCACATAAAGTATGAGATTTATTAACTTCTACTTTGTACTTGTGTTGTAATTGTACACAAAACCAAGTTGTAGAACAGAAAAACTGATTTATTTTTGCAGGTGTCACAGCAATTTCAGCACCTGCATTCTTTATTAGGTCAAAATAGTATTTATTCAATTAGTAAACTTTTAGAAAAGATAAAAGACATGCAGCTTAATTGGTTACAAAAACGTTATATTTCACTTTAACTTTATATTTATATTTGGGATCTGTGTTACAAAGTTATATCACCTATTATTCCAGTGAATATCCAAGTGGTTTGACATACCATCACTGAGCTGCATTACAACATCAGTGCTTTTCTCCGATTCAAAACACATTTATTTCTCTCGAACAATTCAAAATCAGAACAAAGGAGAGCGCCACAAGGACGCTGGTAATGTTTGTTTAAGTAACGTCAACTCATCACATCAAGTCTCTACAAAACAAGACCAACCAAGGTTAAACAAAGAGCTGCACAGGATAAAAATAAAATATGGTGGAACAGTACTCCAAAATTGTGGTTCGCTATGTACCTCGGTTTTAAGGGCAAAACATGAGGTATAGATAAACTGTCCTCCAGCTGCAGCTGTCTGTGTGCTGTGATGCTTTTAAAAAAATTTTTTCTTGAATTCTCATGGTTTTAGGGCCAACACAGAATGAGACAAACAACCATTCACACACACATTCACTCCTAGGGAGAATTTAGAGTCACCAATTAACCTAACATGTATGTCTTTAGACAATGGGAGGAAGCCGGAGTACCCGGAGAGAAACCACGCATACATGGAGAGAGCATGCAAACCGAGTCTCAAATCAGCGACCTTCTTGCTGTGAAGCTGCGGTGCTAACCACCACACCAATAATAATATCTCTTAATAATATCGCCCTTTAATCCCAAATCATTTACTGCTCTCAATTCTCTTTGCAGTGTTTATTTATTTTTTAGTTAAACTTTTTTCCAGTATATTGTTACAGAGGCTTGTTAAGTAATATTTATCTCCTGATAAAATGTTAACTGAACTTGAATGGGTGAACTAAACAGAGATGTTCGGTTGGCTTCAAACACAGCAGAAATGTGTTCTCCATCAATCTGAGGAGAAACACAAGCGATTTCTGCTTGACTTCTAAATTAATGTGTTGTTTCTATGAGACCGTTTCTGAATGTAAATTACCATAAACAGGCACAAGCAGGTGATTTAGAACATGTGGGATTTATCAACAGCTGATTACTTACTAATGTATTTCCAAATGGCCTCCGCACGGTTGATAAATCCCGACTCTTTGTTCTTACGACCATTGTAAATTTCTTTCATAAGATGGAATTTAGGACAGTTTCTGCGAACAATGGATAAAAGAGGCTTCAGGTGCAAATAAAATGGGTATTCAAAACAGTGCCTGTGAATGGAGAACAATTCTTGTAATGCAGCATTCTTCCTTTATGAGTGCACATATCCATCACATTACACAGAACAACTTATGTGAAGAACATGTGCAAGGCTACTTGAGGTTGAGTAGTATACCTTAGAAGAAAACTTGGTCTTAGAGCTTGGGATTAAACCAGAAACATTTCAGTTGATGGAAGCTGCTCCACTTCCCAAGCCACGCCTTCCTCATTCATGGACAGAAAAGACAACAGCACTTGCACTGCCCATGTTCACTCATCCATCTTTGGCTTTTGGCATCCATTCCTGTTTTTTGTCAACCCATGTGCCAGGCTGTGGCAGTTGGACGTAACCCTCACTACAGGTTTGCAGCCACTGCTAGTTTGTCAAATTTTGGAGATGAGATGGTGGCAAATGTCTCCACTTCTTTAATGAATAATTGTTAGCTTGGTTCATTTTAAGGATCATTAAGATATTATAATTAGTCAATACGACTTAACAGTGAAGCTTCAGTTTCCTTTTGTTTCCTTTGCCCACATGAAGTGGTATGTGTTTGATGGGGATGGATGAAAAAGTAAAACTTGCAGAAGGAGAAAGTAGTTGTCATTTAAAAGTCAAACAAAAGAAAGATAAGATTTAAAAACTGAAGTCTTACTTTTAGGTAAATGGAGATCATTTATTTAGAATTGTGTGGACTTTCATGTCTGAGTCTAAAGAAGTTAAACTTTGTATGAATCTTATGAATTCAGCTAAATGAAGTGTGATTTCAGGGCAGATTATGTGTTACGTGGAACAGAATGCTTGTGGCAGAATTTCACAGCTTTTTTTTCCTGCACAGCTTTTTGAATGTAGGAAGCCATGTTCAGAAGGCAATGAAGCTTCAGCTCCTGTATTCGGTAGGAAAAGGTAGGACCATGATTACGAATAGGCGGTGATGAAAGGACCCCATAAACTGGTCCAGGGAGATATATTACTTTGATTCAGTCTTGAAAAACTAAATGTTGTAGATACTAAGGTTTAGCAGACCTGTAGAAGCTCAGAGTGTGATAGGTCGTCTGTGATCTAGTGTTTCACAGCAGCAGATGGCAGTGCCAGCAGGCCAGGATTGTGCCAGAAGGTTACGCAATGGAATGATGCTTCTAAGACCTGACTGAACACCACATGACACAAATATGTGCAGAAGCACATTTCCCAGACATTCTTCAGAAACTGCATCGAGACATCCAGACCTCACGAACTATGATCATCTGCATATTCTTAAACTTGTCAGCTTACTGTAATATTTCCCTCTCTCTGTATCAACTGGGAATGCTGACCTAGCGTTCACTGTGTCATGTTCAAGTGACTGACAGTTTCAACCATTTCAGGAAGCTCAGAGTGAAGTGGCATCTCGACATTGGCATGGCTATGGAAACAGATGGAATTATAGCTTCCTATGGTCTGGCCTCCATTTCCTGGTCTTCTGTGGGGCACGTGTGTGTCTGCCAGTGGGATATGGGTCAGATGGTCAGTTATCTTTATCCAGATTGATGCCAGGAAAACCTCTATCAGTTTGGAAACATGGCAGACATCCTCCTGGGTCACCAGGGAAAAAAAAAAGGAATTTCATTGATGATGTCCAATATTACTGTTAGTGTCATGCATAAATAACACTTTTAACTACCTGACTCTTAATATGCTTAATTATTTTCGGCCCACAGTTTAACTGCATTAAAAGTTTAACTAGATACCTACAGTATAACACATGTAGACACTATCTCTTTGTCTCAAGTACTTTCTGAATATTAAATGAGAATTGTGCAAGTGAATTAGAGGTTGATAGTATAAATGTGGGTGTGGTGAGGATGTGCACAAAAAAGAAGAGAATGAAGCTGGTCAGACCAGGCCAGCCACAGAGGCTATGTAATGCGAGTGTTCTAGTCTGTTTTGAATATCTGGTCTTCTGTCAGAGTTCTAAGACTTTGTGTCCATTCTGGCCTCATCTCTTGTTACGATTTTCTTTTGTCTTGTTTTTTTATTTATTTATTTTTCTAAGAATGAGCTCATGCCATTAGGCAACCAGAAAACACACGATTTCCTGCCTTGTGTAGACGCATGCTCTTTGAAGGGTCACCTCTCTGGGACTGGTGTAAAACAGGACTCTGGTATCTTATCAAAATTTAAACGCCTATTCAGTGTCTTCTCCCAGTACAGTACCTTGTTGTTCCAGTGTTGAGGATGCTTTAAATCATTCAGGAAAAAGTTAATGCAATCCTGTTGTTCTTGGTTTCCAGGTGGCTATGACAACCCATGGGGGAATCCTGACTGAAATATTAATTTAACTCTTTCAAACCAAAAATTAGTGAGACGAAACAAGAAATGTTTTGCATATGAATACACCTATTGTTAATTGGCTTTGTGATTTACTGTTAAATATTTTTTCCTTTTTTGCAGTATTGATTATCACGGAAGAATAATTTTCCATTTCTAATTAGTCATTACTCTGTGTCTTGTTAGTGTTTTGCTGGGTGTGTGTCTGTTGGATCTCTGAGAGATTTGCCAGAAAAACAAGTGTTGTGTTTGTGAATGTGTATTTTTCTCTGTTGTGGTGTGCTGGTACTTTGTGCCCTAACATTACTTATGGTGCATCCAGAGAAGTGAAGAAAGCCCCAGACCCATCAATAGTTGAGTAGTAGCACAGTTGTGTGTGTCTATAATGAGGCACACCACATCGCTTCATCAATATTACATGCTGGCTGTGGGCCAAGATGTGCTTTGTGGTGTGTTCAAGTCTGAAGTATAAGCATCTGTACATTTATACATCTGTGTGTATGCGTGTTATACATATAGTGTGCTGAGCACTTTCCAATACCTGAGTCAGTGCTAGTTGCAGACACAACCTCATTGATAATTATAAACTTATTGTAGCAGTCCTGACTACTTCAACTCCCTTTTCCACTTTCTTCCCAAACACAATGACAATTATGTAATCAAAGTATTAATTAAGACCACAAGTACATAAAATTAAGTTTAACGTTTTCTCACATTCTGAACAGCACCAATATAAATACGATGTTTTACAAGATACACATTTCCGGTCCTGGATGGACAAGAAAACCACTTGTGTGTGTACATATCAGTTTAATTATCACTTATATATGTACTATATAAGAAAAGTCTTCAATGGTCCAGATGTTTGTATAACCACTGCTAGCCTGACACATTCATTGTTTACAGTTAAATATATAACATTCACATTGTGCAAAACCAAATGCTCAGAAACACAGAACCCATTAACAGTATGTGAATGAGACTGTAAAAAATTGCACGCCTATTCCAGCCTTATGGCTTCTCATCCCCCTTGGCCAAGTGAACAGTGCTCAGAAATGAAGTATGGACAAGAATGTTAACGGCTACCATCAAAGGCCTTCAACTAGATTTGTGTGTATGTGTGTGTGTGAGGGTGTGAGTGCAAAGTACCCCCACAGGTGATTGGATCTGATCTGATCTCATTTGATTGGCTCATCTGTCTGATACCTTCCACAGGCGAGTGAAGGAGGGGGGGGTTGGAAGCTTTCCTAAATAATTTAGAGCTTGGATTTGTATTGATCACGGGCCACTCTACTACCTTGTCTCCCTCCATCCCTTTTCAAGCCGTTCTTGTTTTGAGATTGTAACCTTGTGCCCCTAGCTCTACTTTCCCTCCCCCAACTCCACTCCTCAACCTGCACATCAAACAGCGAGCAGATCCATTGCTGTGAGGGAGCAGAACATGCATAACATGGGAGTAGATTTTAAATTAGGCAGGAAAGAGTGTTTTTATTGGTTCTTTAAATAGCAATAAAACAAGAAGAAAGATGTAAACATAGGCTAAAGAAAGAAACGACATGGTGGAGGCAGAAAAAAAATCATCCTTTGTGTGTATTCGTGTAGCTTGTACGAGGGCATCTGTATGGAGTAATAGAGTGTGTGTAACCTTGGTGATGCAGGTCATTGGAAGTGTAGAAATTAGTGTTTTGTGTGTACTACGGCTGATCCAACTTGGTGCATTACTCCATTTAATACTGCATCATGCCGTGGCCTTGGATCAATCCAGCATCATGTAATTACAAGTAAAATGTCTCAATACAATGTGGAATGAATTTGTCAAATAGGTATGTAGCTGGAGAGCAAAAATAGCATAAATGAGGAGCATATGTACACAAAGTATAAAGATGATAATTACTTGTTTAAATGAGATATTTTCCTCGCATTATGTAGCTGTTGCAGTGTTGGAGGTGCTCTGAGCAACATGGTTTGAATAAGATGATGCTTCCTTGCCAAACCAAATATTTCTTCACAATACAGCCTACCATAAACCCTTCAAGATAGAATTCTTGTAGTTTTATTAAAGCTATTTTTATTCCTTTTTTCTTTTTTTCTTTTTTTTTTTGTTTTGTTTTGTTTTATGCTAATGATAACAATATGAAACTCCTCAGAGCTGTTGATTTACATTTCATTTATTACTATTATTTTCCTGGGGGGAAATCCATATACAGTTTTTGTTTTCTTTTTATTACATTATTTTATATTTTAAAGAAGCTTATTTATGTTTGTTTTTTTTTAAACTTTTTTCTTTCTTTCAACACAGCTCCACACTAATACATATGCCAGTAAAGGTCGTGACAGGAAAGCATGGGAGGAAATGTCTGGATACAATAAAGAGAGTTATGGGATGAATTATTGAGGTTTTGATATGGAAGAGAGCTTGGGAGGAAAGAGATGGCCTCAACTGTGCTCTTAAGACAGGGTGTAACACATCCAATGTACACAGACGCTTGGAGAACACACACATCCAGACACACATGCTCAAATGCTGGAAGCCTTGTGTGAGGACATGTTAATGGAGTCGCCAAGTCAGACAGGCAGGCAGACAGGGCCACACAGGAGTCTGCTTTGCCCATATTCCTACCACAAAACGCATCAAGCCCAGAAGGATAAACGCCCCGAGACCAAACCGACTCCGCTTCTATTCTTACTAAAAACACATTAATGCTGCAAGTGTCTCCTCCTTTCCCAATTCAGTACTTTTATTTTTTTTTCTCCCATAGACGGGGGGATTCCAGGGTCAGGAAAAAATCAAACCCCCAGTTTTTCATTGCTGCAAAGCATGTTATTCTTTGGTGTATAGAAGTTTTTTTTTTCTTTTGGATAACGTATTTTTTTTTGTTTGTTTTTTTTTTAGCTCCAGACTGTTCCCCTGTGTTCTGATCTGTCTGGCTGGAAACAGTCCAGTGGTAGAGCTTTCTTTCTCCAGTGTTATAGCCGACTGTGGGCTTGTCACTCAGGACCTTTGTTTAGTGAGCAGATCAATAGTTAACCTGCTGCTGAATACACTAAGCAGTAGATGGGTTTCACTTGATTATGGACCTTTGGCAGTTTTTAGATCTGATGCTGTCTGTGATGAACTAAGTCTTAGCAATGTTATCAGGGTTCCAGTCAATTAGCTCATCAGTCTGTTCAAACACGATTGCCACTGGGGGCAGAACTTGTTTAAAGGACTGCGATTTGTTTAGGTTGAAGCAGATTATGTTCAAGTGCTGTTGTTAATGAGGAATTCTTTAATGCAAAGATGTTTTATTGCTTGTAAACTTAACATTTTTTTCAATCTCACATTAAGAATTAGCTTACTATATATTTTATTTTTTATTGCTGTCCTATGTTCGTGTGTATTTTACTTTAACACGTTCTGCAGACTTGTGCAGCTTGTTTGAGCTCAGTGGCATCCACTTTATCGCTACCTTATATTTCTGTTTGTTTATACCCAAGCTGTGGTCATTGTTCTCAGTAGCAACATGATTGTATTATTTAATTGTGTTGTATGTGTATGTCCATGTGCATGTACATCACACTGACTAATGTTCAGTGTGGTTTGCAAACAAAAAATAAATGTGTGATTGTTGACAACTAATCAGCAGTTCACCTCTCTGTCCTCCTGGACAGGAGTTGCTAAACCAAGAAAGGAGAATTTCATACTTGTTTTTGTAGGTGATTTATTTTATTAAAAGAGTAACAGCAGTTTTAAACATCTGTCTTTTATCTGTCTTTTCAGTAACCATCACTACCAGTGTGTCGTTTGATGGTCTGCTAGTGACTGGCCTCTACACTTCCACACCAGTACAGTCGGCTCCCATTCCGGCCTCAGCTGCTTTTGGTTTTGGTAAGTCTTTACTTGCACTTCATAGTTGTGATACCATCTGTGTGATAAAACAGTGGGGATTCACAATGAGGAGAAACCTGATCAATCCTTCACATCTATTTCTACAATGAGAATAAAACAACTTCTCTACTTTATCTACTGGCCATGATAGAAAGAGGGTGGTAAAATGTGGTCTCAAGGGTTAGCCAGATGTGTTTTCACTGATATTTGAGAAAATGAAGAAAAAAAAAAAAGCATTACCGAATACAGGATGGATGAAGACACTTGAAAACACAGCCTAACAATGTAGATTTAATTACAATAAAGTTTTTGGGTAAGCTACGTAAATGTAGCAGAAAAGGTTCTATGATCAGTTGGCATTCTAACTGTTTATCTATTTATTTTTTTACTTTACAAAGTATATAAATACATTAATGGGCACTTTTACAAGACAGTTCCGGAAATTGTCATTTTTCTGAATTTATGGTTTGCACAACATTTTCTGCACCTTTGCAATGCAACTGGCTACTAATACAAAGCTATATCTACATGAACCCTATCATGCACAGTGTCCGATACAGTGGACACCTATTTAAAAGCTGTTTTTTGTATATATATAAGATCG
>JBAMHW010000010.1:20057657-20081024 GCA_037177495.1 Rhadinocentrus ornatus | reverse complement strand
TAGTTTAGTTTAGTTTAGTTTAGTTTAGTTTAGTTTAGTTTAGTTTAGTTTAGTTTAGTTTAGTTTAGTTTAGTTTTCAGGTTATTTACCAGACATATGCAGTAGAATGTATTCTTCTGGACAGACCTCTCTGATGTTCTTTCTGGACTCTACTGGAGCCACTCTTCCAGTTTCCAGATTTTTTCCCATTTACCCATTCAGCCCTTGATATTCCTTCAGCTTTTCAGGTTCCTTCTTCTACATTGCAACACTACTGAATATTTCTGCACTTTGTAGAGTTCCACAATGTTTAGTTGATTAACCATCATTAGTTTATCTGTTGCTGCCTTTAAAAGATAAGTGCTTTACATCCAGGTCAGGGCAATTCTCCAGCATGTTAGAATTATGGTGATTAATAGACATAGAACTGAAACTATGCTGGCTACGGTTAACAAGGTTCATATTTCGGTACTAAAAGATAAAGTATCTATGTGTGTATCTATGCACATGGGTAAAAAGTGTTTTAAGGATGTTATGAACATCTGATCACATAGATTTATATCTATTTATAGATGGTATTGCTTACAGAAAAAAGTATTAACTGAATGAACTGTGTGTTCATGGAGTCATTAATTTTAACATGATGTTGTGAAACCAAGATCTCACAAACACACTTGTTTGCATCTTTATCTACATACATAAACAGCTCAGCAGACTTCCAGGTGTCATTTAGTGCCAGTTTAATTCTCTTTCGTTAATGTGGTAAATCTCCTCTCATTTTCCCACAGAGTCTCTTATTCCCCTTCTCTCTGGCCACTGGCATCATTCACCACCCATATTAACATGCAGCTTCCTCCTGGAACCGTGTGCCAGACCCCTGCCATCACCACTATGTTGCCAACCCATCTCCATGGTAGTGTGATTGGCAGCTGCTGAGATCGGTCCTTATTTTAGCCAATGGCAGATCAGCGTAGTGTTGTCATGCACTATAAGTCCCTGCCGTGGCCCAGCAGACCAGCTGAGGATGGTACTGCAAAGAAGGGGTGAATGCAGCTCAGTGGAGGCACACAGCAACACACTTTGCATGAGATCATTCAGCAGCACAAAGTGTATGGGGTCCCTATTCAGGCTGTCAGAACTGTTGTGATGTATCATTTATGTCACCATTGTCTGGCCTTTTCTTGAAGCATGTTGACAGAGCTATTATTCTGGATTATGATAGATTCCCATAGATTCTCTGGCTTTTGATGTTAATGCTCCAGTAGGTTTATGAAAGCTGTTAAGAATTAAAGCATGAATTATGACATTCTAATGGGCTTGTATTCTAGATTATTTAGGATAGTGTGCTGATAATGGCTGGTTATAAGACTATTATTTGTCTAGGTGTGTAAATTTACTGATTTACCAAGCATACACCCAAAAAGACAAAAGAAGTGCTTCATAAACATCAATCTCTGCTTCTTAAATGAAAACTACTTTCTTTTCTTGTAAATAAAAAAAGTATGTAGTAAGGAGCTACAAATATTAAATCTCTTGACAAAAATCTGATTATCTAATCTCTTTACGACACATTATAATACAGTGTTGGGTTTTTATTATTCCAAGCAAACTGCCTTGTATACACATACATTTTAATTGTACATGCTGGTTCATGTGTATGTGAGGACATATTTAAGTGTGTTGACTGTAACATTTTGCATACTTTCTGCTGCTACAATCAAGTTGTTTATAAATTTATTAACAGGGTTGCTTGTGTAAAGATATGCAGACTGGCTTTCCTCAATTTACAATTGGTTGAAAGCAACTAATTAAACAACAAATTTTTCAGATTAATTTTTCATTCTTCTTCAAAGCAAGGATGATTCTGAGGTGCTTTCCTGTCATTCTCCTGGAGGCAATAAAGATTTGTTGTGAAATTATCTTGAAATTATCTTTCAAACCATTCTGCATGCATGGATCTAGTCCAACCAAACAGACGGGTCACTCAAGCTAATAGCTTCCAGTTGCTCCTCAAGCCAGATGCAGCCAAAGGACAGCTGTCAAATGAGTGCAAACTACAGTAGTTATTTGCTACTGACCAGATGTCAAATGGTGTGGATGGGTTTGGTAAACGCGCACATCAGATTGAATGCTGCCTTTGGAATCTTTGCAAAATTGCCATAAAACTGAACTGCCAGTTAGTAATGCCAGTTAGAGGAGCTCCTACTCGTCCTATGGTGTTAAGTTACTGCCAGGCTGAGCCACAGAATGCCCATCTGCTCTGTCGGGGAGAATTTTCACTCCATCGATGTGCCTTGTTTAGAGCTTGGCCGTGGAAATCTCAATAGCTTTTCAAATTAAGATATTAAGAGGTTGTAAACAGTTTTTGTTTTTTTTGTTGTTTTTTTTAAGAAAAGAATATATTTGCCAAGACTGAAAAAATCTTGCATTCACATCTGGATCAAAAGCATTACTAACTTGCTTTTAAGTTTGGCCCATCCCCACCTCTGGTAAAATGGAAATCAAAGTATAACTTTTTAATTAATACTGATAACAAGGAGACCAGTAAAGAAAAAACCAAAACAACAACAAACCCCTTGCGAAAGAAAGAGAGAGCTAGAGACAGACCAGTCAAAATTGAAAAATGTCTTTGTTACAGGGAACATTGTTAGCTAGAAGATAAAGGAATAAGAGGCAGTCTACTTCCCAATTCTCTTTTATTGGACTTTTAAAATTTCCTTTACCAGCAGAGATTGATGTCAGAGTGACACTGTGACAACCAACATATGACCCTTAAAATCCAGACACACCCATTTCCTTCATTTCTGTGTATCTCCTGAGTTTGTGTGTGGGCATGTATGTGTGTGGGGATTATATTTATGATACAAGCTTTGCCCAGTCATACCGTGGGAGTTAGCAGGTCATCTTCTCTTGCCATTAATCACTGCCGACAGCTCATAAGTGCCCAATCTGCATGTGAAAGATCTGCATGTGTTTGCATTTGTGAGCGTGCATGTATTTGCATGTGTGTATTTGACTGTGGTTACATCCCCTGTGGCTGCTTATTGAATTAGAAGTGGCCTCTGCTGATGGTTAACTAAAATGCAGCATGAATGCATCACTGGTGGCATTTGTACTGCAGCTACAACGTCTGTTATTGGCAACTGATTAGTCGAGTTTTGCATTCAGTTCATTGTGTGATAGCAAGTCCTGACATGGGTAGCAAATGTTCCCACTAAAACCTAAAAGCATTCTGTTGATTTTCAGAAATATAGAAGAGGTTAAATGTATTTTTAGACATTAATATAGCATCAAAAACTATTGCCATGTACAAATTTAGCAAAGTAATAGTAACTTACCAAAAAAAGTCTCTCTTCCTCTGTGTGTACTGTAATCTGGGTTACTCTGTTATATGTAGTGGCAGCCAGGCTGGCATGTTTGTGAGTCCTTTTGCTAAAAATATTCACTCAACAATAGGGGTTAGGACCAGAGTAAACACAGCTCTTGCTTTTTTGAGACCCAGGACTCTTCAAGTGGGTTGAAGTCCTGTAAATTATGTTTTAGTTTCATAACATATGTTTTGGACTTTGGACTGTTTTTGAGCATATGTTTTAGATTTTTTTACTTGTAAATTATTGGAAAGTTCTTTGCTTTTGATTAACATGGCTGAATCAATTACATTAGTTGAGAATTTGGGGAATCGAGAGTGATAAGAGTTGATCAAAGCACAAAATATTGACAAAAAAACAAACACTTATATACGTTATAAGCACATGTTGTACTCTCACTGAACCAACTTAGAGGTTTACTGAGTGAAGAGCAGAGCAGCTTTTGTACTTTGTGTGACCCAGCGGCTGAATGACGTACTATAGGAAGGGCTTTGCTACATATTTTAATTTCATAGTGACAAAACAGCCTGTCTTTCTATTTCTCTGCCCGTTCTTTTGACAGAACCAGGAATGTTGGAGCTTTTCTTTCTGTCCAGGTTCACTAAAGCTTGTTGCTTTACTGGAACATTTGGGATTTGGATCACATTGAATAATACTGATTTTTTTTCTCCCTCTCTCCACACCCAGACATGAAAGGAATAAGGGATTGTTATTTGCATTTTTATGCCTGAGTGTATTTTTCAAGTGGGAATAGAAATTCAGTGAGCAGTGTCAAGTCCCAGTGCTGCTGTGTCCTGGAGTGCATCAGGCAGCCTTTTCATCTTCACCCTAGCCCATCTGCTTTCTGCTTTCCTTTAACCATACCTTTGGCTTTTTACCGCTTTCTAACTTCTTTTTTTTTTTTTATAATTTATAATTTATTTATTTATTAACCTGTCCTGTCTAGCATCATGACAGCAGAATGATGGCCATGTTGTGCCAAGCAAATTTGCTTTTCCAAGAGGAACCTTTTGGATATAAGGCTCCTGCTTTGAATCAGAATTGTTATTCTTTATGACTTTTTTCTTTTTTTTCTTAATTTTTTTTTTATTTGTTTTTTGCCAAATTTAGACGTAGCTGCTGGACTGCACTGGAGGAACAACAGAAGAGAGGGTGAACAGAGGAGAGAATGACAGAGTAAAGAGAGAAGAAAGAGAAAGAGAGAAATAAAAAGTAGAAAATAGGCACAACTGTGCAATCAAAACCAAACAGAAAAACCAGACAACCTGCTGCAACCTGTAAAGAAACACTAAACATCTTAGAGCTGTTACATACTGCGCGAGAAGCAAGAACTTTTTTCTTGTTCTCGAGACCATGCGGATGTGGTTGGGGATGTCATACGTCCTGTTCTCATCAGCTGAGTAGAACTTTATTCTTGCGGGGCTCCGAGAAGTATTGTGTGATTGATCGGTAGGGGTGTTGAATTTAATCTTTTCTAAACTTGGACGATTCTGCATTGATGCTGCAACAAAACATAATTGATTATAATAATGCAATGTTGCCGCTTACATGTGTAGCGTGATCTAGTTGGCTGCAACAGCTCGGCAGATCTGAGGCTGAATCCGTTCTGTAAATCACAGCAAATATACAAAAAATACATCAAGTATCTCACCAGAAATACATTTATTGTCTCAGTGTAATCCCATAACATTACACACAAAAATATAAAAAACAAAACAATAAGTAAGCTTAAGGCTAACACATGTGGAAAATAGAAATGACAATCAAATGATAACATTATTGTTTACACGTTTATGTCAGATTGATTTCTGATATAATTCTAAATAAAGAGAGTTCATAATTATCTGACTTCTTTGTCATTGATGAAGAAAGTAGCAATGTGCACTGATTAAAAAAAAAGAGGATGCAACACAAAGTGATGCATTGTTGAATCAAATCAAATTGAATCATAGACAAGATAATTGTTATTGAATGGTAAGACCAGTGAAGATGCACAGCTCTATTAGTTAGACATTTGAGGTGGTCGTGGCTAACACGGAACAGCGTGAAGTGGAAAGTTGTCACTTCAAGATGTCCAATGATGCGAAGTTGAACAGATAACTTTGACAGCTGACCGGGTGGTGAAAAAGTACAAAAATGAATACAACACATGCTATAAAAACACAAGGACACTGCTGCATGCATAACTGCCACGGACCAAGTATCTCATAAAGCATGTAATCAGTGGGTCAATTGTTCATTGCACATAAACACACAGACACCTGGTAGCCAAATTAGAATTAAGTAAAAGCACTCAGAGAGTCCAGACCTCTGCCAAGCCATTGTAATTTATGTTTGTCAATTACTGTGGGCATTTTTTTTAAGTTAGAAGCTTTAATGGCAAAATTTATTCTATTTCTCCTTATTGAAGTATTCTTGAAAAAAGTTCCTCGATCAAGGTGTTAAATGGTAAAATGATTACTCAACAGAAGACATCATAACATTTTTTATTTTATTTATTTGTTGTTGTTGTTGTTCATAACACTTTTACCTTTTCCGATCACCTCTGCATGGGTTTCTCCTCAATTTCATCACTTCCGTTCTTTTTGTTTTCCAGTTTTTTTTTATAGTGCCTTTCAGAGCTACACTTGTATTATGCATATCTGCAGGAATTCTCAATTGGTGTCATGGGAATGTAGTGAGAAATATTAACAGAGCTTCTTCTCCTTTTCTGCCACAAAACAATACAGTTAGTGCTAAAGCGGTTTGTTTGATTGTTATAATTAAAACTGAAAATTTTTGTGTGTCAGAGGAGGGATAAAAAGAGAAAAACAAGTCTTACCTTATTTTGCCTTTGAGTGCTACATTAGGTCAGCAGAGGCTGAGTTCATGTAGTCTTAAAATAAGCAGAGGAAACAGGGTATACTGTACGCTTGGAGCATGCAGTTGGGGGGTGGAACCAGGTAGGATCATCCAAGGTGTTCACCAGCAAAAAAAAAGTTTTTCTAGAAAAGCCCAAATTTAGTGCCTTCAGGCTCTTTATAATGCCATCTTTTCACCACTGACTGATATTTTAGTAATGATTAAATATATCTATATTGAATGCCATATTGTAAGCATCTGCAAGAAGAATTTGCTAACAATTAAGCCCCCCTTATTTATAAATGCTGACTAAGATTAGAAACAAATCTAAAATCCCTTTTATTCAATTAAAAAAGATATGGATATTAATGAATAATTTTAAAACAGCTCTACATAACTTTCTAACCGTATAACCTTGTGCCTCTAACTATTTTTGATGACTCACTTAAATTTATTATGCACACTCGTGAAGCCATTATTGCTCTGTAGTGTCCCGAGGCATGCTTCATGGCACTGTGTCACATGCCAGCAACTAAGGTATCAATACAGTGGCCATTTTAAATGTGCACAATGGCTGATTAAGCAAAGAAATGCAAAAAGACATTATCTGAGGAAAGCAAATAGGAAAATTTGTAAAAGTACAGTAGTATTGCTTTAAGACAAGGATCTCAAACCGTCCTGCAGGCTTTCAAACAGCCTTATGTGAAGTTCTACACAATGATCCATTAGTTTGATTCAGGTGTGGTAAAATATATACAGTAAACCTGCACTGTGGCCCTCAAGATCCAGAGTTTGAGATCCCTGCTTTAAGAGGAATATGATGTGGAAAATGTGCATTGCACTTGATTATATACAGTGTTTTTCTGTTCCACTTTATTTTACTTAAATTATAAAGAACGATTTTAAGCACATGATTGTTCGTTTTTATCACTGGCGAGTTGAACATAAAGTTTTCTAGGAATGTTTTAGATCCTGAAATTGTACTGTGGATGAAGCAGAGCATCATTTTCTTCATACGACACAGGCCTGTTACTCTGACAATCTGGCATGTTTTAGCATTTGTTGCAATGAACCTTAGAGATGAATCTGCTGTAAATAAAGATTATTAGATAAGAGCATCTGTGTGGCACATGAGAAAAATAGCACACTGGCATGTGTGCGTGTGTGTGCTTTTTTTTTTGTTGTTAATGTTCTCTTCAGTGATCATTCAGTTGCTGCCACTTACCCTTGTATGAATGTTCATATGTTTGGTTGGGCCTAGGATAAATTGTAGCCATTATGCAGAAAGGTTGTAGACAAGGTGATCGGAGAACAGGCATTATTAGTGGGTGATTACATCACATTCTCTTATTGCACACTAGCACCTCATTAGCATGGTTAAAGGCTGCTTTACTCGACACCTCATAAATCTGACACATAGGGACCACACGCTGCATGTGCATATGTGAAAATACCGTAAACAATGTAGCCTTGGTCATTTTTCACTTCAAAATCCAGTCAAGGAATTTGATGTTTCTATACTCAATGAATCAATGCACAATCCCTGGATTAAAAAAGACCTTTATTCAATGCCTGGTGCTTAATGTAAAAGCAAGCTTGTTCACCCAATAGCAATGACCACTAGGTTTGTTTGTATCCTGGCACGCAAACACCAATCAATTTAAAGCAATTCTACAAAAACACAAGTACAAATACACACATATACAAATACAGCTGGCTTAGTCAAACAGAAACCACATGCAGAAACATTGTGCATATTTATAGATGTAATCTGAGAGGTCAGATTTGTTACGGTGAAAAGTGGGTGGAATTATTTCTTTTAAATAATTGCTTTTAAGGCACACACACACACACACATAGGCACAATTGCAGCATATGAGTTGCACATTGATTATTCTAATATATTAAATATATTAAAGTTTCAGTGTTATTAATCACTTGTGATTACATTTCCAGTGAAGAGAGTTTTATTACAAAGGGGAGGGAAGATTGTATTTGCACTTTATACAGATCAGAGGCCCGATACCAAAGCAATGCAGTTCAGACCACATCTTCATATAGAATGGATACCTGAAACAGTTCACTGGCTCACTGTGTTTGCTCTGTCTGCACTGGACCACAGTATGTTGACTCATTGTTGTAGATTTGTGACAAATGCTTATCTGTTTGAGAAATGCATACCCTGATTGTGTTTATGCTTCTGATAGTTATTGCACAGCTTGGGTCCCTCTTTACTGACACAACAAAGTCATTTTGGTACAGTAAATTAACAAACTGTTCTGAATGTCTGCAGAGTGACTGATGAGTCTGGTGGTGTCCTGCCCTTGCCATCTGTGATATAAAGGAAAGATTTTGTGACATGATGTCTTTCCAAAGATGCAATCACACAGGTGCTCATTCATTAAAGCAGTGTAATGAAGTGTCAGCTCACATGGAGGAAAGTGTTGTTGTTGAGAAAAACAATATAGTATTAAAGAAGAAGGAAAGATGGAAAGAGGAGAGAGGATGGATGTCATTGAGAAATGAAAAAGTAAACTAATGTCTGCTTTTAGAGTACCAGAGTGGCATTATATTAAACAAGTTGAGAAAAAACTTAAATCTAATATGTAAAACCCTGTCTGACTCAGTATTATTGTGGTATTTAGATTTTACACAAGTGTGTTGTTCTGGAAATCATTTTTGCTATGGCACAATTTTTTGTTTTACTCTGAATTTTTTTTTTTTTGGTAGGACCAGTACGGATATAGAAGCCCATGGCTTTAATCCTTTAAACCACATGTGAGTTTATGTAATTGCTTGTCTTGTGTGGTTTCCTGACAGTATAGATCATGAATGTTTAATGGGAGGCCCCTGACTGTAAGCTGATCTTTTTTTATTTATTTATTTATTTTTTATATAAAGATGCAAGCAATATACTGTAAAATGTTGACTTTGTTCGTAATGTGTTTGCCAGTATAATAAAGCTAACACCAGTAAACTGGAACTGTGTTTCTCTCAGGTGTTTTTTTGTTGTTGTTGTTGTAGTTGCTTATTCTCTCCCTCTCTGTTCTGCAGGTGTGATGCCAGATCGACAGTTTGTTGGAACCCAGTTTGTTTGCAGTGTGGTGGCGTCTCACGTCAGTCACCAGCCCTCCAACAGCTTTAGTTTTGTCTGGATCGCCCCACCACCTGGCACTGGCTGCGTCAATTTCCTGTAAGTCATAAGTGCATGCATGTAAGTTGTGAAGCATAGTAGAGAGCAAAGAAAAGAGCAAGAAAGAAAAACTGCACCATGATGGCCTTGTGATACTGGCTGCAACCTTTTACAGCTGCCACGTGTCTACCCCAGACATAGAAGTCATAAATTTATCTGGTAATATTGTTCTGTATCAAACCAGAAAGCTTAAGAGAAGCTTATCAGCTGACATCATGGGCGGTGTTCTATCCGTCTAAGCCCAAGAGAGGATGTTGAAGGTCCATCCTGTCATCCAGAGGTTAAACTGGGAACAGATTTGGTGTGTGTGTTTATATCATAATTGCCTTGCTCAACATGGCCTGTAGGTGTGAATGCGTGTGTGTTTAGCCTGTTGAGAATTAAAGGAAATGCCTCGATCCTCTCGTTCAGTGGTTCATCCTTCTCACTGGAAAATGTGTGAGCGATTGGTCAGATCCACCCATCCCCCGAGGATGGGTGTGATAAAGACATATACACATTCTGCACAAAAATGCACGTTTTTTCTTTTTGATATATTATATAGAGACAACAGTAAGACACTATGATATTTCCACAATAATACACATTTAGAATCGGCTTTCTAAATGGCTTTTTGCCTCATTATTTTCAAAAATTCTACAATAATGTACAAATGGATGATTTTGTCTTTATTTATTTATTTTTTTCTGAGTTTCCCTGAATTTAGCTGTTTGTCAGAAGTAAAAAGAGATCAAGTTTCATGTGTTTGAAGGCAGATAACTGTAGTAATCTTTCAAAACTTTGAAGAAGTTGCTAATTAATTGTGATTGTTTTATAAAACCATAACTAAATTATACATTTTGGCAGTACATACAAACATCCCTTAATGAATTCTTGGGAGGACACAAAAGTCTTTCAGACAGAGTTTTATGGACAGAGAGAGAAAAAAATTCAGCAGGGAGATTTTGCTGAAGTGGAGCTGCCAGTTAGACAATATCCACTTCAACAAACAGATTTACTGGCTTTTTTTTTGTCTGCCAGCAAACACATTTACTGTTCAGTGTGTGTGTCAGCTTACAAGAATTGTGTTTTTCCTTAGTTTGTGTGTTTGTGTAATGTGTTTGGTATGTAACTGTAAAACCACAGAGCTGTAGTGTGCCAGTGCTTATGAGAGTGGCGGTGGCAGGAGGCCACATTTGTATGACAATAAGGCCCCTGAGGCTGACCTTATCAAAGTCAGCCAGTCACGCTCCAGCTGGTTGAAAAGTGCTTCTCACAAAAAGCATATAGACACTTATGCAAACATGCTCACTAGACCCTGTTGCAGTTCACAACTCACATCGCCATCATTTCAATTCAGTTCGGCTTTATTTTTATAGCGCCACGTCACAACAATTTTATCTCAGGGCACTTTATAGACAAATCAATTCAAGCCAATTCATAATAAATAATAGTCTAGGTAAGGAAAACCAACAGATTGCATCAAATCTTAACTTCGATCCAATCCCCCATCCTGAGCATGCAAGGGGTGACAGTGGAGAAGAAAAACTCCTGTTTAACAGGAAGGAAAAACCTCCAACAAAACCCAGCTCAGGGAGGGCATCTATCTGCTTCGACCAGTTGGGGTGGACAGGGCAAGAAAGAGAGACCAACAGACACTGCAACTTTTAGCCAGGTCCAAAGACAACAACCTTAGTCTTGTCTGTATTAAGAAGGAGAAAATTCAGAGTTATCCAGGTCTTTACATCCTTAAGACAGCTTTGTATCCACATAGCAATGAAAGTTTATACAATGCTGTCTAATGATAATACCTAAGAAAAGCATTTATAATGTGAAAAGTGTTGGTCCAAGTACAGAACCCTGAGGAACTCCAGACTTACTCTGATGCATTAGGAAGACTCATCATTTACATTAACAAACTGAAATCTATCAGAAAATTTGACTTAACCCAGCCTAATGCAGTTTCTTTTATCCCAATAGGATGTTCAAGCCTCTGTAACAGAACGTTGTGATCAGTGGTGTCAAATGCAGCACTGAGATCTAACAAGTACAGAGAGGAATCCTCTATCTGGGGTAATGAGAAGATCATTGGTAACTTTCACCAATGCTGTCTCTGCAGAGACAGCATAATTTTAATCTAAATCCCGATTAAAATTATTCAAACTGATTATTTCTGCTTAAATAGGGCACATAGTTGAGTTAAAACTTTTTTTCTAGAACTTTAGACATAAAAAGAGCTGTACAGAACTGAAAGAGTCTAATCATCATCTGACTCAAAACTTCTCACAGGGTTTGGTGGGGGAATTTACCAGGAATGGGCTTTCTCATCTAAACTAAGACCGTCTTGAAGTTAAAATTTGGTTGTGGAACTGTGTCTGTCTCTTTCAGTCAAATTTAGTTTACCATCTTGGTTTGCATGAATAGACATTTTCCGAAAATGTGGCTTTGACACAAATTCTCCAATCCTAAGTCAGTGTAAAAAAATTCTGTTGTTACCAAACACACCCGTATTGACTGTGCAAAATGTGAATAATGCACCGTCTTACCCTTGCCAATAGCACCCCTGTTCTGATTGATACAAGGACTTTTTTTCCTCCAAGTGTTGTCCATGGGTGTTTAAATTAAAGTCACAGACATCCTCTGTCCTTCAAAGGACTGGAGCCAGTCTGCTGCTACATTAATATAAGCCCTCTGAGCAGTTTTATGGGCAATGTTGTAGGAGTGTCCCTGGTAACACATCACTAGGAAGAGTGTGATAGAGTGCAGTGACGTGGGCATCGAGAAGAACTCATTTTCTGGATGGCTGTAAATTGCCACCTAAAGAGAAGGAGAGACCTTGGAGTAGAGGAGGAGAAGTGGAAGCTGAGGATTTTGAAGACACACACACATTACACATTCAGACATGGACAAAGTCAAAGCAGCCTTACACCTTACTGAAAAAAATGCATTGTTTTAACCAAAAGTGTTGACCCAGATTAAATAATTGATACTCTTTAGAAATTGTGATGAAGAAATAAAATGTACATTTTCAGCTGTTCTTTATCTTTAGCCACTGTTAAGTGTCTGTAAGTGCATGACACTGCACATAAATAATTGCTGAACAATTATTACTGAGCAATTATACAAGAAAACCATCATTAAGCAACCCAATTGAACTAAAACCAAATTTTCTAAATCTATTAAAAAGTTAAATCCCTATTTGGCTGTTAGCGTCCTTCATGGACACTTAGAGAAAAAAAATTGTCTCACTGGGCTGTTTTAGTGTGATAGGTCATTAAAATCTAGAAGTAGTATAAATACATTTTTGCATGGATTAAAGAATGGTGGCTGACAATTTCCATTTCCATTATTTATTGATAAAATGTACAGCCGGTTGTAGAAGAAATGTCCTAATTGCTCTTTATTTTTCATTAATCATCTTTTAATTATTCACTTAATTTATCTTCATTACATTTCTTACACATTTTTCATTATAATTACAAAAGTCTTAACCGTTTTTATCCATCTTTTTCTGAGTATATACTTGTGTATTTTTCTGAGTACAAGTGATGGCCTGAGAGACTCTGACCCTGGACTGGGAACAGCGTGGTTCTCAAAGGAGACACTGGGTTGTATGAAGACAGGTAATCTGCAGGAGAAGACAGATTATTATGAGAGAGAAGCAAATTGTCTTTTGTCATTTGGGCCACCCTGACAACACAGGGTAGAAAACAGCTTTCTTTTGTTTTTGTCTTTTAAATATTTCTACAACAAGGTCAAGAGTAAAACTTTGATGGGTGAAAATTGCAAACAAAGTCACACATTAGTAACTGCATAAAACAATGCAAGGTTCAATTTATGTTCATCTTAGATTAGACAGTTCACACCACTACATAATGTATTGAAAGCTACACAAATCCGCAGAGGTGATAATGTTGAATAACTTCTTGTAATGAAAGTGAAGAATCACTGTTGTGTTGCTTCCTCACTTTTGCTTTTCCTTTGCTTCATTTACAGCCTGGAGGCAGATAGTGTAGATGTGTCTCTTTCAGCAATGTGCCACAAAAGGTAGCTTCTCAGAAACAAATATAGCAGGCTTAGTGTTGTGTACGTAACTCTAGAAATTATGTATTGTCTATGAGTGTACATATGCACGCTCACATACAGCCCTGCCTGAACATATCCTTATGTTTCAGTGTATGTGCATACATTTGGCAGTAACTTCCTGTGGGATTCGGACAGATGCTGGGTTAGATATTGCTTCAATTATTGCACATGAGCCCTCTTTCCAAAGTGTTTCCCTGAGGAGGAGGATGTCTGCGAATTTAATGGCGTGCTATTCTTCTCTGTCTTGAAAATTAAATTTATATAATTATATTATATATTGATATATTATATTTATATTTGTAGTTTTATATACATGTGAAGAAATTCATTTGTATGAAAACATGTATGTCTTTGCATTTGTTACCTGTTGTTCATATATTTTGTTATATATTTTTGTTTCACATATTTTGGAGCTCAACTATCTCAGCCATGTGCTATAACAAAACCTTCATAATAGCACTTATATAAAGTGAACTACAGATTTATTACTGCTTATTTGGATGTTGCTAAACATACATGCTCTTGAGAAAATGTTCAGGTAAATTCATTCCTTTTGTGTAATATAGCAGCTCAGTCACAAAATGATGTGGTCAGATGTCTTTGACTTCTAATTATAACATGTTATTGATTTTAGCATAACCAGTTATAACCATCTGTAAAGTCAGAGTTCAAACATCAAACTCAGAGCTGACCTGTCTCACTCAGTTCCTAATTTCTTGTGACATTAATCCACTTCATTGATTTGTTAGTGTGGAAGTCGAACAGTTTTAACATAATTTTAATAGTTAATGAGCTGTCTTCTTCTTTATTTCCCTATTTTTTGCATAACTCCACTTACTGCCATGTTTTTTAAAACTGCCAGAAACTGCAAGGGTTAGGTGGTCAGGGGGCGGAGAGTGGGCGGGTCGGGGACACATAGGCAGAAATTATATAATGACAGTCAGGAGCTCAGTAGCTACTAGCAAGAAGAAAAGCACCTACATTACAGAGCGGTCTTTAAGGTGGTCTTTAAGACTTTTCCCCTCCAGAATCCCCTCAGTTACATAAGAACAAGGTGGTCCTGAACCGTTCTTGGGGCGTTGTGCTGGCCTGTCAACAGCTCTGGCAGGCTCAGGAAAGCTGGGGCCACTCACGGCAGGTTGTAGCAGCTGCAGGAAGTGCCGCTGAAAGTTGCTACGATTTGAACTGTTGTCTGTCGCCAGATAAGGATCAGCAGGTAAAGAATAAAGTCCGGTGCTACTTCTACACTCCTCAAAAGCACAAATCCATCCCATTGCAAAAATATTTCATCAGAAACTCTGTGAAAGAATAGAAGTCCGAAACTAGCAAATCTATACTATATAATGTAGCATCTGTTCATAGGCATTGGTGGGTGCAGTTTTCTATGCCTGCTAGGCAAAGACCTGCCTATTTGCATCTGGAGGGACGGGGCTGTGAGGTTTATTTAAATTTTCTCGTGACATAGAAGCACCAAGTACGACTCAACTACAGCTCTACATCACAAAAAACAAAACCTGGTTTTACCCATTATGAGCAATTTTTGACCCACAAAATCCTGTTTTTTTTTAAGACAAAAAAATTATAAACGTTATCAACAATATAGTTTTCATTATATTTAAGTAATACTATGTTGTTTACAGCTAAAAACACACATTTTAGGGTGCACTACTCCTTTAAAGCCTCACACTGGCCTGTAGCTGTGTGACAGATTAACTGTAGACATTCAGCAGGGTTATATGAATGATTGGTTCAAAGAAATTGGATTTTGGCATTGTACTTTGCAGAAATATGGGGAAGAAATCTGAGATGTGATAGTACTCATAAATTTGACAAACTTTTTTTCCCCTTAATAATATAACCTTAGCAGCAAAACGTCTGCATTCCTTTCATAAAGTTCCAGTTTTCACATATCACACATTCACACATGTATCAGCACTCATATGATTTATATGCACATGTCCAACCTTTATCAAACTTTTCAAATTGACAGCTTTTTAAGAAAAAATAAATCTCTAAACCTGTGACATTTTTCTAATGAAACTAGACTCCTGTTGCTCTTTACCATAAATCTGCTGTCTTTATTAATATTGCTTTATTTCCCACTGGGCAGCCCGCGACTTGTGTAATTGTGTGCATATCCCTTTGTGCACAGACATACATGCACACATATATATATATCTGGTACAAATCAGTGCTTTGATCAATATTGCCACATTGTCCACATCACCAACATCACATAGTCTCATTATCAGAGGGTCACTGTCCCACCTGCAGGGACATTGACAGTTTGAGATGATAGAGCGCGTGAAGGTAAAAAAAAAATAGCGCTTGAATTTAAATGCAGCATAATGAGCTTTCACTCGGGGACCTGCAACAAATGTACAGTACTGTGGGTCAAACTATTAGCCCGCATTCTGCACTTTGATAAATGTCAGGCATGACTGCTGGCAGGGATTCATCGGTTTGATGTTTACTCTGTGTAAATACAGCTTTTTTCCTTTTTACCTATCCTCTCCCCATTGTCCTAGTCTGACCCTCACTAAAATGCAGAGCATGGCTTTTAAAAAAGCAGATGTACTTAGATTTCCTGACAATCAAACACTTTTGTTGAGGCAGCTCTTTTGCTTGTCTTCCAAACACATTTACTCCTAAGTATCTACTGTTGTTTTCCTAATCTTTCTAAATATTATCCACTAATGGTGCTCAAGGTCAATTGCTTTTCTCTTTAAGCTGTATGCAGAGTAATAACTATGCTTCTTCTGGCTGTATTTGGAGCCATAACTCTAATGACCCTTTGCTAACAAGCAGGTAATTTGCCAAACAACTCCCAAATGCCTCCTCCGAGAAGCTACATTAAATTTGCATGTTTTCTAAGAGCCCTTTTCAATTAATTATTGTGGGGGCAGAAGGAGGGGTAGAGAGTAATGCAAATCCAGTCAGTCACACCTTTTTAGTCAAAAATCAAGATAACCTGCTCAAATCCTTTCTCCTGAGCTTGTGACCAGTTATTTTGCTTGAGAAAACATGATTTTGCCAATTTCATTGCCTCATCTTTACCTCTTCAGCCTTCTCTTTTGTTTGCAATGCCACAATCAAAACTGGTCCACAAACAAGGAAGGTAAATCAGATAATTGAGATGCAATATTTTAAGATCAAGACACAAATCCACCAAATCAGTCCTGGTGACTAGTACTGGATCTCTTAAATTTATCATAATAATCACTATTACTAAAAAAGCATTTTGAGCTGCAACATAAAACAAACTTATAATTCAAAATTTGAGGCGACTAATTTAGGAGTTTTTTTCTGTTGAGACATGTATAGTGAGCCATTTTGTTCTTTGTTTCACTTCAGAAGTAATTTTCTCTTACAAGAGAATATAATCAGCCTTGTTTAATGAACGTTGTTTGGGAGGGACTGTGTATTTGCTCCTGTTTTTAAGTAGCAGTAACCGTATTTAACATTTATATTGCTTTAGGGTAAATTGGCTGTCTGGCCTACTGTGTGCGAGTATATAAATACATGTGTGTGTGAGTGGTTAGCAGAGATCTGTCAAGCTGTTTCCTGGGGGATACTTATGGCCAACAGCAACATGTAATCTAACATGGAGGACATGGGCAAGGCTTGGTAATTACCTACTCCCGGCCCTTTTGGGAGATGTTTGAGTGACAGCCTGTCCATTTGCATACATGTTAAAGCTCATATATGGCTTAGAGACCGCGTGCGTGTCCGCCTTACTCGCTTTCCTAGCTGGTTGACAGTCGATTGTGGTCTTTGAAAGACAAGGCGGTGTAACCCTCCACCTCTATTTCCTCTGACTTCCCCAACCCTTATCCCCTCCCTTCCTGTACATCAGCCATTCACTCTTAAATCTCATCCTTTCCTTTATCCCTTCAGTCTCTTACTTACTTACTTACTTACTCTCCATTTTTTATTTCAACTGACTAATGAGAGGGGAGAGGATGACAGTTATTTTCAGAAGATGAATGAGCTCTGATTTAAATGGAGGACGGCGATATAAAAAAAAAATATGGTAACTCATTAAGGCCCTGAACTGCCCCACACACCTCACTCAGAGAAAGTCAAATTAACATTTAGCTATTGGGTAAATATTTTGCCTGTGTCTGTCTTGCTCTCTGTGTTTGTGGTCCCAGAGTGCGGACGATAATGAGAGGCACACTCTTAGGAACCACTGGAGAGGGACAATAGACAGAAACTGATGTCGCGCTGCACTGATCCCACACTCTTCTGCTCAGACTAAATGGCCTTTTCTTTTAATGACATACATGCTATTAGGTCAAAAAAGCACTCATGCACTTATATAATTTGAAAAAAAGATTCCCTTTTGCCCCTGAATATCTCTTCTGTCATTTGTCTTGTCTTTTCATCTACTGAGAGGAAAAAAATATTAACATTATGCTGCTTCTGGATCTGAAAGTGTTTCGTATTTTGATTTATTTTTTAAATAGCAAAATGATTGCTTTGACTTGAGTCACAGATATGACTTATTCTTACTCTACTTTTAGATTTTATCTTTCTTTTCATTCAAACAGTTGCTAAATATGTGCATATGTGTGTTAAATATCTGTGTAAGTCATGTGGTTTTTGATAGAGCCCTCTATCCCCTGGCACCTAGTAAATCTGTTAAGTGAGTTTGAGCTGTTTAGCAAATATTTAGGGCCTTGTTCCTACATCTCCACCCATTGTTCGTTACGCGCCATCTTTTATTCATAAATACCAAACTCAAATTAGTTTTCACCAATTCTGAAATATGAGTGTAATTAAGTATGTTTTCTCTCCAGCTTTGCACAGGCATAAGAGGCCTTTATTAATTAATGAGGGTCCCATTCATTATTCATGAGCTAAGATGAACGTGTAAATGCCTTGGCACCTATAAAAGGCCTGAGTCTGCAGGGTGGGTAGAGTTTGGGAGCTGAGAGGCGAAATTTACACGGGGCAGCATAGAAATGATGAATAAGGAGAAGCAGAGTCTGTTTGCTTCACTGACGCAAGCCCCCACCATGTTTTCTGCACATACTTAATCTTCTCTCATGGACATATGGAGACTGGGTGTGGCGCAGCACACATAAACTGCTTTGATTGCATCTGTAGAGTTTAATGCATATGTGATCCCAAGTGAACAGGTCTAATGTACAGTTGTCCAGAATATATCTCTGCAGGTGTTTCAAATGATCATTGTGATTGACTCTCATGTCCCTCCTATGTATGCAAAAACTTTCTGCAAAGAATTCACACTTCCCATCAGCAGGAGATACAGTATGTCAATTGTGTAAGCGGTTCATCTATATATCAGAACACAGTTGCATTAAGGCCCTTTTTATTGACAACAGAGCTAATGTCAAGAACTTCTCTAAAGTGTCAACACATGTAAACAAACAACGCTGAGATGTGCCATATAGATGTGTAAAGGGAGATTCCACTGAACTCTTGGGAACCTAGACCACATTAGACCAGCTCCTGATTAAAAACAAACAAACAAACAAAAAAAATACATCTTCAAATCTGAACTGAATGTTTGACAGGCAGGAGTAGCCCAAGGGTTAGATGCATGACAGCAGGACACAGGTGAGGTCGAGGAAAAGGAGAACCAAATGTATGTAGGAACATGAAAGGCGAGTGGTGTAGGAGACAATGAAATTAAATAAAATGCCAACAGCCAGAATGCACACTGTGTCACTGACATATTTATCTTAAACGATGTACATGTTGGTGAATCATAATTTATTGTTGTTAATGGTGCCTGCTGTTTAATTGGTTTGTGTTTTTAATAAAATGAAACATCGGCATCAGTTACAGGAGGAGTAATATTCAGAATTGATATATACAGCATGATTGATCTGAGATAATAATAAAACATCATTTACACTGGTAATTGTTATTGGTATGTGATCTTTTCGGATTTGGAATTGTATCTATTTCATTTCATTTCATTTCATTTACATACAAGAATATGTACATTAATTATAACAATGTCATACCAAAACACCATTAAATGAGTTTAACACTACAATTTAAGAAATAGAAGAATATAAGAAATAGAAAGAAATACATTTTTTTAATTGGGAACCCATTGAATTTCACGGGGACACTGACGCAGAAAGTCTATTTGGCTACAATCGTCCAGTGACAAAGACACAAAGTTGTGTATCATCTTCATAAGTTCTGTAATATTTGACCCAAAGGGAGCATTTACAAATTGAATAGAAGAGACCCAAGAACTGACCCCTGGGAGATTACACAAGTCACAGCCTCTCGCTCAAAGCCAGTCATAACAAAATAACTAATAATGTGGTCTGTTGATTAGATCTCATTGATCATTAATGCATCCATGGTACTTTCTGGATGCATTTTCGTGTGTATAGAACCATCTCCTTGTGATCACATAACTTGATCATTTTGATAACTGAAATCTTGTGTAATGTCTATGGATCCTGGAAATGCTTTAAAAATAGAGAGACAGTGTGAAGAACGTGTGTGCTGGAATAAGACTTAAAGTTAGACCTCTTATTTGTGTGCTCCTTAAAGAGCTCTTCTCACTATATGTGGGTGGTACACGTAGCTGTGGATCTGCATCTATTTAGTGAGAGGTTGTTCAGGATTACAAGCCAGAGATGATGTTTATAATTAATGTCAAACTTTAATTGCTATATTTAAAAAAGTTTGTGTGCCAGATGAGACGGCTACTCTACTCCCCTTGATGAGTAAACAGTGAGAGTGCAGGCAGTCAGTGAGAAAACACATCACAGCTGTTGCATTTTTCCTTTTTATGTTTTTGACCCCAGCTCCTCTGCAGTCGTTTTCCCTCAGTCTTATCTAGGGAAGATAGTGTAGGAGAAAGATAGTACAGTTTTTACTGGCAAACTAAAGTGTTATTGTCACAAAAAAAGTTTCCTTCCTTGGACCTCTAAATAGACCGTTTTGCTGCTGCCATTAATGTGAACAAGCTACAAAAGGTTCTTAACTTACAGCTTTCCAAAAATAGATTTTATGGCCTCTCTGAAAATGGCTGCCTCTTCTAAACCAAGTGTTCTTTGTTTTGTGTTTGTTTTTTTCACTTTATATTATATTAGCTTTATTCTTTCTTTTTCCATAACCGCTTATTATTCATATTTACTATTATTTGTACTGATGGAAATGGCAGTAGCATAGAAAACATTTTCTCCGCTGCATGTCTGTCTCATTGTCATTCTGCTTTCACAAATGATAGTCTCTATCTACATAGCTGCAGTACAGTCTCAGTATCCCTGTAAAAGATCCTGCAGTACTTCAAACCACTTCACCCTCTTTTAAAAGATCACTCCACTTTCAGATAAATGATGTATTTCATGGCCAGAGGAAAGAAATCCATATCCCATTCTGTACATATAGCATGCAACATACAATTAGATTTACACCGACAGTGAAGAATGCACGATTGTAGTGCACAGAAGGGTGATGGAGGATATTTGATAACTTGCATTATATGGTATACTATCATTGTTGTATTATTATTACAATAATCTGAGCAGAGTTAGCCTTGTTCACAGCTATCTTTAAGATCAACAGTGCATATGTGTTATAATGCTTTTCCCCCAAAAACATCCTCTTATCTGTAAAACGCTTGAACACATTTTGGGTTTGTGGGAAATAATGCCATCTGTGCCAGATTGATTTTCAAACCGTATAATAAGGACAACAGGTTAATTTTCCCCCTTGGTTCTGTTTGTTTTAATGATCTTACTCTGCTCTTTTTCTGCTCTCATTCCTTCTCTCAGAGCCACAGCAACACATCGAGGACAGATCATTTTCAAGGATGCTCTAGCCCAGCAGCTCTGTGAGCAAGGAGGTAGGTAACAGGAACAACAGTGATACTCGTCTTCCTCAGACATGACATGTGGATAATGAATGCTTATAGTGCACTCACAGGTAGATATATTCATACCTGCACAGACTGCATGTTAATGCAAACACATGCATCCACGCTACACTACCCCCACAACCTCCTCTCACTCTCTGCCATATGTATGCATATACTTTGAAAATATGGATGTCGAAAAGAAGATGACGTGTTTCTTCATGACTGTGCCATTGCAGCACCTCCTGGGTTTCTTTCTGCCTAATGATGCAGCCAGAGTTAGAGATATTCTATGTCCAATGTTGCCAGCTTAATTTCAGCTTATGCTAAACTCAGCCCCCCTCTCTTTCTGCCAGAGATTATACTTTTTTGCCAATACTTCTTACATCTACTTTCTGTGACAGCCTTAAGTAGCTATTGACAGACAGACTCTCTTTCTCACTCCAGAAGTCCTCCATTTAGATTAAAAATTTACTTCATTGCTTAAAGTAGAGAATTAATCTAAATACTTTTGTGTTATTTTTTTATTATAACTGTTTTGGTATCAAAATAGCAGAGTTTGAGCTGAAGAAAATGTTATATATTACTGTAAACCTTGGTGTAAAGTAGAATTTAATAGAACTGAATATTATTTTGTTGATCCCAAAGAGTTTTTTTATTTATTTATTTATTACTGTGGTTTGCCTCCGAGGACTTTTATAAGCACATTCCTGAGTAAGACATTGCAGAGTACTTGGGATGTAGCAGCTACTAAGCAAAGAGTGCTCAAAATCATGCCTTCTTCCCTTTTGGAAGAGATGGGGCACGGAGCCCAGTCAGCTCTGGAAGAGCGACAGAGAGGCAGAGAGACAACAAGCCTTTTCTCCTTTGTCTCCTTGCCTGAGAGCTCATCCTCTCACCACCCCTGACACACTGCCCCAGTCTACTCCCCCTGCACATGAAATATCTGCAGCCAACAACAGTCATTTAGTTGTAAAGTGCCAAGGCCCCACAGTATCACACAAACACACAGCTGCTCACAGCAGACAAGCTGGAAAGCAGAGATTTAGAACTTACAAGGCCTTGGAGGAGACAAATTGTAAATGGGGGAGCACAGAGCAAGCAGTGAAGTAATGTAATCTACAGTTATGATGGGTGTAGAGTGAGATAGGACAACGATAAGGAGGCACTGAGTAGGTAGCTGGGGAAGGTAGAGTTATAAATTATAGTAGTCACTAATGACAGTTTTATCCCACTGGTGCAGAAGGATAGAAGGACAAATATTGTAGGATGAAAAGATAGTGATGATGAGCAGCTTGAAGGTCATAAACTGCAAGTGATTTGAATGTTGTTGTTTTTTTTATGCAATTTTATTTAGGCATTTTGATAAAATAAACTATAAAAAAGTCAGTCTTCATTATGCCAAATTACTTAGAATAGAAGAATATCTGAGTCACAAATAAGAAATCAAATTTATATTTAATGTTTTTTAGTTCATCATATAAGAGAGAAGCATAATTTATCGGGCATCACTTTCATTGTTTATGTCAGGATCCTGTTTTAATGATATCTGAAAATTACTGTGGCTTTGCACAAATTGTGTAAACCAGTATGAGCAAATGGCAAAATGGCATACAAATCAACCCCTGGTGTTAGATACATCTCTAAAACATATAATAGAATCTCTAAACTAAAAATACAGAAGGGAGGAAATACATCATCTTTGGAGGGAATAGTAGCCTCTTGGGTACAGAGGTGGGTTTGGCTCTGTAGAACCCAGGTTTAAGTCTCTGGTATGCCACCACTTTGGGCCCTTGAGCATGGCCCTTAACCCCTCCCAACCTCTCCGCAGGCACCAAAACTTGGCAGCCCGCTGCTCTTGAGTACATCTAGAGATGGGTTAAATGCAGAGCTGAATTTCAAAATTGGGATTAAATATTATTTTTATTATCATTTTTAGGGGTTAAACTTGTACTCTAAACTAAATGAGATGAAGTCTTTTCTCCAAAACAGTTTCAATCACGGAAAGTTCTCACAAAATGTTCAGCCAATATTCAAACCCACACAGGGTGTTACAGAAAGAGAGA
>JBAMHW010000010.1:19973192-20057557 GCA_037177495.1 Rhadinocentrus ornatus | reverse complement strand
TGCCAGCAATCTCCGAATGGAACCAGCTTCAGCTGTTTCCCATTATGTCCAGCCGATCAGGCCAAGGGCCGTAACACTTCATATATCTGTATTAGAATTATTCAGTATGAAACATTTGGTTTGGAAAAGATGCGTACCAAGTTCCCACATGGGAACTCTGTTTATGCCACATTTTTATTTATTTAAGAATCTTTAATTGGAAAATTTTCTGCGGGTGGTTTTCTTTTGTTTTTGGTTTAATATTTAATGTCTTTAAAGATGTTCCTGTTTACACCAAAGTTAAAAAGTTTTGTTTTGCATTTATTACCTTACTGTACCGAAAAAGAACCGAACCGTGACCTTAAAACCAAGGTATGTACTGAACCTTGATTTTGGCCTACCTTTACATCCCTAATTATTATATATAAAGGAAAAATTGGAAAAAGTGGGGCAATTGTGAGTGCAATTGGTAAAATGGTAAAAATATATATATATATATAAACAGTGTGAAAGCACATCCTCTCTATCATGGAGAGAGTTTGGATGGAAGAATTTAGTGAGATTATACAGAACACCTGCTCAAAACAAATTTCCACACAAAAATGCATGTGCTGGAGATCTTATTCCAATGCAAATCATTCCCATGTATTTTTGTTTTGCCCATTAACTCAGCAGGATTGGATTTCTTGTGAAGATATTGATATGAACAATAATGGGGAAGTACTGACGATTACACCTCCCATCTCTTTTGTCATATATTCAGGTCTGAGACTAAAAGGGACCACCAATAAATATTTGTTCAATGTTTTATTGATAACTAGTGAAGAAGCACTTACAAGGAATTGAATGACAACGATGTGTATTGATGTAAAATCTTTTGCGTACAGAATATAAATATACATAAAAAAGTCAAATAAATATTGATATAAAGTTTACATAAATCATAATTGCTGTCTCAGTTTTCTCAACAAAGTTGGATTTACTAGAGCTGGGGTGAGACATGGAGCTGTAAACTCTTCCTTCCTTCTTTCTTTCCTTTCCAAAATCAGCTCTATAGTAGCAAAGAGAGTTCAGGCTGCCCTTACTAGGTACTTCAAATCTGGGCATTAGCATTCAAAGTGAGCTTACAGATATGGAGGCCAGCTCAAGCCACTACTGAAGTTCATATGCTTAAGACTTAAGCTTTGAAGAACTAAAGAATTGAACGCTATCTAAAGCTGGGTTCTGATCCATGGAGGAAAGGGAAGGAAGGTTTAAAAAGGGAGGGGAAGGATTGAGGCAGGGAAGCAGCAGACATGCAATCAGGACCGATCAGTTAGGGTGAAAACTTGAAGAACAATTAGCAGACTTGAAGGCAGATTAGTCAAGGAGCAAACGTAAGAAAGTGTGATTTGGTTTATCATGATAAGAAGATAGAACAACATAGATCAATCTAATGAATTCCAATGTAAACACAAGATTTAAGGATAAAGAGAGGAGACATTTGAGCCTTTAACTCACAGTGGACTGTGTGACATGCAACACTTTGCTTCTCAGCAACATGAAGCCTCTAAAAGCTTTCAAATGCTTTACCAGGGGCTGGATTTGTGTGTGTGTGTATGTGTGTGTGTGTGTGTTTGTGTGTGTCTGTGTGCATGTGCATGTGTGTAAAATAATCTGTCTAGTAATGCTAGGGGATGCCTGGTCCCAGACACACTGCTCCCCCCATGCTCAGAGCTCCTTTCTGCTGTGCCAGCACACTTCTTCACCCCATCCCTTCAATCTGCCTCCAATTTTTTCCTCCACCATCCCTCTAAGTTTGCTTTGATCTACACCCCAAAACTTACTCTATAAATCCTCCACATTTTGTCTTTACTTGTGGATTTAGAAGATATAAATAATGAGAGTCTGACAAATAGTTTTCCAGCTAAATAAAATGCATGGTGCAACAGAATAGTTTGTGACACTAGTCAGCACAGGCTCCGAGAAATACTTTATATCATGACATGGCAAAATACAAATTACTGCTGCAGTTTTAAATAACGTAGAGCCTCCAACAGACAAGTTGAATGGTGAAACCTAAACATATTTCTTCCTAAACTAAATGACCATGAAAAGACCAAAAGTAAAACTGGAAGGAGGATAGGGGATTTTGAAACAGCGGTAGGTAAGGAAAGGGTGTTCTGGGCTGGAGTAATTGATGTTGAATAGTGCTGTAGACCGTCCATCAGCTCCATCTCCTGACAGCAGGGCCAGCACTCCCCGCTTTCTGCCCAACATCCCAAGTCCTCTCATTTCCAGCTAGAAAATAAATCAGATCTTTATGGGCCTGACCAAGTGCACTGCACCCCAGATGGATTATTAGAGGGACATATAACTCAAAGAGGCCACTGCTCCCTGAGGGATGCCCGATCGCAGAGCAGCAGAGGAGGGACCATTGGCCCAGCCTCTCCCACCTCCTCACCACCCACCCAGTCTGCCAGCCAGCCTGCTTGCCTGGCTGAATGCCATCCCTCATTGCTCACTAGCAAGAAATCTTGAGACCTTGGTTGTCTTCCTCTCTTGAGTCCTTCCTCTCTCCTCCAGCTACCATTTCTTGTCTATCTTTCAACTTCCTTGCTGGTCCTCTGCTTTTCTCTCATTAAGAATTTTCATATTTTTCATTAGTTTTTATAGTCGTAGTTGGAATTAATTTGGAATTACTTAACTTTAATAAACAAGGGTTAAAGACGCCGAATGTGGGAGAATATTTGTTGTTGATCTCTAACACCATCAAGCCAGGAGATGTTTTGGCAGGAAATTTGCACAAAGGTCAATTATTTAATGTTAAATAATGCTTTATTTACTTCAGAGACTAGGCAAACACAGGTTGCTTTGAAGGTTACTTTGGATTCTACCTTTGCTTCAAAACACATCAAGGAGCATGGAAATAAAAAAAATGGCAGTGATTTCTTCCTTGCTTGTTTTCATTTACCTATGATTATTGTAATGACTCCCAATAAAGCGCAAAGGCCATGTTTTTTGTTGAGTCTCGACAATCTTACCACAAAGAACCATCTCTTTTATGTCACTGTAGAACAAAAAACATCATCCTGTGCCCTGGTGAGTCAGTAATTGCAACCACCAGTTAGACAAGAGCAACTCAACTTCTAATGCAGTTCACTCTATCGAGGGTGTGAGTCAGAAGAAGGAGAAAAGAGCAAACAAGAAAAGAACAAGGGAGTGGAAGAGTGGGAGTTTGGTTTACAGGGTGGAGAGAAAAGGGGAGAGAGAAGAGATTAGAGCTGAAAGAGGGGGAGAAGATTTAAGATGACTTGTGCCCTATACTCTTTGTGCCAAGATGTCTGAGTCTGCCGAAGCTAAGGCTCATTTGTCCTCACTCGTCGCACCCAATCCTGTTCATCAGCACCCATCCGATTTGGGTGTTCGTTTAGTTTACTGTAAAGTCCTCCATATTTTTTTATTTGTGCGTACATGCATGCATGTGTATAAGACTGGGTCAGCTGTGGAAGGCAAAGCTGTCGGAGAATGTGTGTATTTCTGTGTGTGTGCCCCCCTAGCATGCTTGTGTGTTTAAGCCCTGGCCAGAGAGATATAGGCATTAGCAGAGATGAGCTCCTAATAGAGGAGGCAGTAATTGAAGTCTTTAAGAAAGTGAGAGGGGATTAATCCAAGCAAAATGAGCACCACTGTCTGCTCTTGATGCACAGAGGGTGAGACAGAGAGAGACAGAATGGGTGCGAAAGAAGGAATGCAAGAGATAGCAGGAGGGTGTGATGAAGCATAGAGAAAGAAAACTGTAAACGAGGACTTTTGGAAGCTTGAAGGGATTATTCACCCAAAAAAAAATTCTTCTGGACCCTTCTTCAGCCAAATGGCCTCCCTAGAATGACTGAAAGTGATTTAGAAAGCCTTGTTTAATACAGAGTCAGAGAAGACGGTAGAAGCAGAATTATCAGCCAACCAAGAATTAAACTGTATATAAATTTGTGAAGATGGATTAGCAGTACTTATATGCTCTTTTCAGGTTGAATTTGTTAAATGAGAATTCACTGAACTAAACACGTATCTATTTAAACTGTAAGTTTTGAAATATCAAAGCATCACAGCTAAGTGAAAATGTTAGATATGAACAATAAACATTAGTTACATGCTGAGATTGATAGCCCCTCCTCACATATTCTGAATCAGCAAACACTGAGGGATTAGAGGGGAAAGAAGGGAGACGGAGAAGCAAGGCCCTTTGATCTGCTTTTAATGGGCTTCATCACCAAGCCAGAGCTCCAGCAATCGAGCTGAGCTTCAGGGGCCAGTAGAGCAGCAGCAACAGAAGCAGCCTCACAGGCCAGTCAACCAGCTAGCAGTGCCAGACAAACTGCAAAAACTCCAACTTCGACAGTCAGCACGAAACTTTAACACCACTGCATAAATCCATTCTTAGAAGAATTTGGATCCAGTGCTTAAAAAATAGGGCATCTAATGAAAGTGAGGCTAGAGCTTAAATTTAAGACATTTCCCAAACCATTATGATAACACGAAGCCCTTTTTGTGTCTTAAGTAACTGAGAGTAAAACTTTGAAATGAGTCCGCCCTGTGTTATCTTTGCATGTGTTATCAGGTGAGCAGGCTCATCCTGGATGTAGAAAACTGTGGTAGATTATCCTTCTCTTCATTCAAAAGTTAGGCTGTCTTAAAACATCCCAGCTCTGCAAGGTGCGAGGATTTGTTCACTAAAGTTCGGCCTGGCTGAGCATTAAAATGTCAAGATTAAAGTATTGAATGGATCTCACATACTATATGGCTATATTGTCAGATAAAGCAAACCATAAACATGTTTTCTACTTATCAGCAACTGAATCCTAAATTTATGCCTTGGAAGTTCCTGAGGTTGACTGTCATCTGGTTCTGTCCTTTTACTGCACCTGAATTTAGCAAATGAATTCCCCTCATTGCTCACACGTTTACTTTTTCTTTATATAGCAGCAAACAAAACATATTGTCCACCAAACTAATCTATCAAAGGTCCTCAGTTTGATTTATTAGGTTTTAACATCACTACAGTGTATCCACAGGTCACATCCAAATGCAACTTTCTGCTATTTTCCAAAATGAGCATGTAGACTAGTTTCTACAAAGTGCTTTAATTAATTTAGACCTTTTTTTATATATATATATATATAAACAGTTGATTCATTAAGATCTTACACTCAAACTCCCCCTCCATTCAACTCCCTCTTCTCAGGGCCATCTATCCCCTGGGAGAGATTGATGGTTGGATGTGTTTGTTAGGCAGTGGTCGCAGATTACAGCACACAGATGCCTCTTGGAGCGATGGTGGTTAATTGCCATTGACCCTTTACTCATAGCAGTAGGCTCTTTCATTACAAAAAAAAAAGTAGGCAGGAGACCGCAGCCATGGCCAGCCAGGACAATGAGAAAGTTTGTTTTACTCTACTTTACTATGTGATGTTGAACTCTTTTCTAAGTTTTAACTAAGTAATATACACTGGAAAATGCTGTTCAAAACTTCAGCAAAACTGCTGAAGTATGAACTGCATGTGTGGTCTTGACATTTACTTTTTTTTTTACATGTAAACATAAAGGTTTGCACATGAGCTCCTCCTGCTTTGAATTTGACCATGAACTGTGACTTTGTACCGCTAAAGTCCAAAAAAATTACCCTGAACTTGATCTGTAGATACACAGATAAATTTTCTGTTCTATTTGTTTCAGCTCCAACTGAGTCCCCATTGAGACCTAATCTTGGTGAGTTTACCTTATATTGCATTCTGAAATTTATTTTCTGTTACACAGGTAATTACCCCATCAGGTATCAGATTGTATTTAACTGTGAGCATTTGGTTTATGTGTGTAGTGGAGCTCCATGGGAAACACGCCGTGCTTCGTGACGACTTTGACTCCAACCTGCTTGGAGAATTAGACCCCAGCATATGGTAGGTGAAGATGTTATTACTCCTCTTGTAGTCTTGATGCAGCCACTATCACTGTATCTGCAGCTCACCCCTTATTTCCCCTTGTTTCTCCTCTTGCTTCTCCTCCCCACAGGTCTGAGTTCAGTAACTGTGATGTTGGAGAGCAGTGTGGTGTGCTGATGCATGGCAGAGCAGTCACGTTCTGTGAGCCCTTTGGAGCGCGAGAGCTGGTAACTGCCATGTTTGACCACACTGCAACCACTGTACATTTTTATGGCCCATTGGCCATACATCCAAACCCACCACTTAGTGGCCACAACCACATCCACAGTGATTTACAGCATTGTAGCTGTAACCACCCTATAATGTCATAGTCAAGTAGCTCAGTGCTGTAGCACTTTATGCAGAGTCTTATTTAACTCAGTAGGAGATGTTTTATCGAGTTAAGAGTATGCAAATGTGTGTGACCTTGTTTTACAAAATGTAACTAGATTTTGATCAAGATTTTGCAATTTGTTGTGTTTGTATTATGTAACCTATCAGTAGACAGAGCAAAATCTCTCTCTTTATGTTAAATGCCAATGAATGAAAGCCAGCTTAGAGAAATATTTGCTCTTTTTGCATGCCTTAGTGAGGCCAAACAAAGTAGTAAAACAAAGCAAATAAAACATATAACTGCTTTCATTATTTGTGAAAACAGGTTTAAATACTTTACACTTAAATCATTTGCCAACTGCTTATTCACCATATCGCTGCACCTGTTATACCTTTTTGATCTTTTGCCAGAATTAACTTTACAAACTGCTGCAGGAAGCAAGCATTTGTTAGCAACATGCATAATGCTGCATTTAAACACAACCGAAGACCTTATGACGGTCATATTGTCGTAAAGTCACACATAATTGCTCATCTATAGGCTACTTGTCTTGTCCTCTTTGTTTTTCTTCAAAGTTAATTACATTTTTTTTTATTTCAGCCCAGGAGATTAAAGCCAGTCCACAGCAGAGAAGTGTTTAGTTTTTCATAATGCAGTGAGACAAAGCAACAGCTTTCCTGATAAGCAGTTGGTTTGTCTGTCGCTGTTCCAGATGTTTGATTCCACTTCCTGGCAGCTCATCTGTCAAGTCCAACCCAGCAGAAACAGCACAAATACACATTCAAGCAATAAGACAAAACTATTTGCATTTTACATATTTTATTATTTGGATATTTTCATAATGTAAGGGAACGACATTCTTTACCTACTATTTAAAAGCTCCAGATACCACTCTTGTTTTTGTTTTTTAGCCTGCAGCAGTGATACTGAAATGTCCTGTAACTCTACTTCAGACATGTTTTAACTTATAAACACTCATCTACTGTATGTTCATTAATCTAAATAGTTAGTTTTTCCACTAAAATAATTCTAGTGTAAGATGTAACAAGAAAAAAAGCCTTGATTTCTTTCACTGACTGCAGTTGGTCATCTCTTGGTTCTGCTAAGTGCTCTCAATTCTCTAAATTTACTGTCACCAAACAGCTGATGTGGTCAATTGAAATGATTTGTTGGCAATTTTAGGTGGCCTAGCTCTAGGTCAGCCCCACTTAGCAAGTTTGCAGGATTGGTTTGTTTGATTTTTATTACATATGAAACAATGGTTGTTTTAAAGCCATGTCTTTGTCGCTGGTACAGACCAGTTTCTAGATGTAAACGTTCAGCCCTGTTTGCTCATTTCTTTCATGATGTCTTCAAGCACATAAAAAACCCCATACAGACATGTTAACACATCCCAACAATAGATTTCCATTGAATGCAATTAGAAGGGAAACACTTGGCATTACTGTTTAGGACAACTCCTGCTGTCTTGTGTGTCCTCTCCAGACCACTGTACCTCTCAATACCAGCACAGCCTCTGTCCTGCAATTCGCCCTGGGTGAGTATCAAACCTCTAGAGGCTTTGCAAACAGACCCTACATTAATACAATTTCTGTGTAACGAGTTTGTATGAGATTTTTGTAAGTCTTAAATTTTATAGTCTATAGCCCTGTATCCCTTGGGCAGTACAGTTGCTTCCTCTTTCATCTTAAGAAAATATGCTTTCTTTTTTTTTGCTGCGTTACATGACAGTATACCAATACACAATATTTATGCTTCTTTCTATGTCTCACTATCCTCTCCCTCTCTTTTCCTATCACAATAATGAATGATTTACAATATGCTTGAGAGACACTGAGAAGGCCGTGGCACACATTTTAGAGATGTTGTATTTTTCATGTCCATTACATGCATCTGCCAGTTCTCATGGGAACCAGGCACAAATGAAAAAAAGAGTACATCATGTAGAGCAATCCCCCCACCCTCAACCCCTTTTGTCTGACTGCAATCCTGTTTGAAGGTCATTAAAATGAGTTTGTGTTGTGTTGCAGTATTTTATGTATGGAACAGTTTAGTACAGTGATGTATTAAGGTAGCACTTAATTAATTCCTGCTGTACTCAGTGGGGATGGACCCCACACCCTGTCACATGTTGTGGGAAAACGGAAGATACAAATTTGAATATAGGGGGTTACTTTCTTCCTCCATTAGCAGCCTTTAACCCCACCTCCTCCCACAGCACCCACATGACAGCATATTAAAAAAAAGAAGTCTGCTCCCACACGTACCAACATGCACAGTATGGGTGTACACATATAGTTTCCAGCTGTACTTGGCTGTTCACTTTCACTCTACTGCAGCTACTGGTCAGCTTTATTACACAGATTCTTGATGTGTCTTAGTCCATTTAGAGTCTTGGATCATTTAAGTGTTGATTACTTATCATAACATCATAACATACTTTTACACTTAATTTCCTACTTGGAGGAGAAAACATGCGAATAATCAGTTGTAGGGAGTCACCGTGCTGAGTCTGACTTTCTCTCTGGGTATAAAGGAAACAGTTGCCCACTGATAAAATTCTACTGATAAAACAGGAAACTAACTGATCCGATAAAGAAATGTACACTTTAAATACACCTGTCCTTTTTGTGTTTTTATTTTCCAGGTTCAGGCTCCTGTCGGTTTAGTTACTCAGACCCCAGCATCACTGTGTCATACAGCCTAAGTGGTAACGCTAACACTTCAGATGACTGGATCACACTGGAGAAGATCAGGTCTCTCTCCCGCTCTCTCTCTCTTCTGCTTTCTTTTGCCTCATCCATCCCACAGTCCTTCCATCTGTCATAAACACCCACCTTCCCTTTTTCCTCCTTCACACCTCCCCCTCTTAATTAGTCATTTCTTTTCTGTTTGTCTCAATGATCCACCTGCTCTATAATACTTTTCTTTGGCCCTTCTGTGTTTTGTCCACTGTCAAACAGATAGAATCAGTATAATTATTTTCAAACTCTAATAAAGATCTGCAATATGGGAATGTAATGCTTTAGTGTAAACATGACTTCAAATGTCTTGTTACACACATTTTCACTGTTTAAAATGCACAGTGTCTTTTCATTTATGGCTATATCAGAAATAACTGACATATATCTTACATACCTAACACCAAACTACTGAAGTGCCTATGTCCACGTTATCTTCCCCCTGATCTGGTTTATTTTTCTCTCCTTCAGCGCTCCTACCAACAGCAGCACTGTCATCCACCTGATTCCCCTTCCACATTCCTCCAGAGCTGGTGCAGTTCGTCTCCGCTGGTCTCAGGAGACTCCTCATGGCTCTGAAGGCTATGAGTCTTGCTGGGGGCTGGACAACGTTCTGCTGGTCAATGCTGCCCACAGAGGCCCCCTGATGGAGGACAACTTGGATCCTCCAAACACCGCTAACTGGCTCTTCTTCCCTGGAGCTACCATAAAGGTACACAAACAAACCAGATTAAATTTGTCTGGTGTTTTTACAGTAATGCTTTAATTGCTTTTAGAAATGTGTTTACTTCATTCATATTGGAAGGTCCAGTTATTGTTTAAGCTCATTTCCCCAAAACATTTTAAACTAAATATTGATAGAACTATAATCCAGTGATAAATTATTTAAATTCTATATTTAATTACAGAATTATAAAAGCACAAAGCAAGTATTGAAGCAAAAAAGAAAAATATGTGTTTAATATATGTTCATTTTAAGTTTAAGTTCTGCATCACTATACAAAAATGGGGGAGCAACAAAAAACAAAAAAAGTGGAGCATCTGGTGGAGCATCCTACAACTAGTACTCTTAATGGGCAACAAATCAGTAACACAAGAAGGTATAAAATCAGCTTGTTAGCAAAGCTGAGTCTTGAAATAAAAAGTGGGTAAAGGTTCCCCTCTCTCTGAAGGATTGCAAGAAAACACTGTTCAACAATGATGTTTCTCAGCCAAGGAAAATTGCAAATAACACTGGTATTTCATCATGTATAGTACATAATATCATAAATACATGAATAAAATATTCAGAGAATCCAGATAAATATCTGCGGCAGAGACAGGGCTGACAACCTGTTGAATGTCTGATGTTCAGACCCTCAGGCAGCATTGCATTAATAAGAAAACGGTACTGTGGTAGAAATCATTGCACGGTCACTGGGACTCTTCTAAACATGACTGTTCATGACAAATGAGGTCTTAAACGGTTGAATATCTGAAATCCTTTTACCAACTAACAATGAGAGAATATTTTGCTTTCAGAACGAATTGGAGTCTTTGGCTCCCAAACTCGTAAAGTTTTTGTCAAAAGAAGAAGTGATGCAAGATAGCGGCAAACTCCTCCTGGTCAAACCTCTCTTAACAAGCTGGTTGCATAAAATTCATGTTTTTTTCAAAAACAATTAAAGTTCTCAGTTTTAACAATTGATATGCTGTAGAGTTTAAATGAAAAGCAAATCTTTGCTTTCTAGATTCATATTTCTATTTCATACCAGTTAAAAGTGTTCAAATGATCACTGTGTTTTCAGCCCAGAAGAGAAGAATAAAAGTTGCTCATTATAAGAATAATAATTTAAAATTTACAGTTAACAGAGAAATGTTCCTATGTGTTGTTTTTGGTCAGCATGCCTGTCAGTCTGAGGGCAATGCCCTATATTTTCATGGTGGTGAGGAAACAGGCCACAGCTTTGCCTCCACAAGAGACATCGATCTTCATCGAGAGGAGGGAAGAAGCTACTGGGAGGAAGACTTTGAGAGCCCACCCTTGAAGTAAGTCAAAGTTAACCTCTGACTTCTTCTAAATTAACCACAACCACAAACGGACCTTGTTGTCATTTTTATTAGGATTCCACTCTATACAGATTATCAAAATGTGTCTCTTCTTCTACAGGGAAGCATTAAAACTGAACTTGGCTGCCAAACTGCAGTCTTTTGTGATGTTAAAAGATTGAGAACATACAACATAGTTTCACCATACATGCTTTAAAATGTTTTAAAAGCTTTTTAACTGAGATCAGAAGTATTTTATCCATGGTAAAAAATTAAACTCAATAAATGTGTGTTCTACTTTAATGGTGAATTTGATTTAAGGATATCGAAGATTTTAGTTGGAAAGTGGTACAGTTTTAAGAGAAGCAGGGTTTTGTTAGTTATCAGTACTCAGAAATGTAAAGATTTGAATTCTTGGACACCTGTCACTTGTCATATGTTATTTGATGAAACATACAGTGTTGCATAAGTCAGGCGTGGGGCTGACACAGGTGAATGCCAAACCTCTAACTGTTAGAGAAATGGCTGCCCATCTGTTCAGAGTATACACACACTCATATGTTCAAACATACACTGGACAGCAGAAAGCAAGGAAGCACTGAGATGCACTGCATGTGGTGTCCACATGAAAGGGGATAGATGATAGATAGTGTTACTGCCAGAGAGTAATTAACAGGCTTCATGCACCAGGTCTGTCAGTATGCTTTTCCATTAATGAGATGGGACTCAAGCAGCCCCTTCAGCAGCCCCACGCCCTCACACCTCCCTGTTGCATGCCAACATGCTACACTGCATGCTTGCTATCACCCATCAGGCGTCATGAACTGACACATATATGAGTAGGCAGGAAGACCTTTTGTGGTAACGGTGTCATTTAACCCAACACTGGCTGTGACAGAGGCACAAAAAAATGGAGCATAACTGTAGGAAAAGAAGGGGCGAGGAACAGAAACCAGGAGGGGAGATAGAGGAACTCAGGAGAGGCTGCCACACTGAGCTAACTTCTGTCAGGGCTAATGAGAATCCTCTGTCTACTGTGCAGAAATATGTGTCTGCATGCGTCCTGTGTAAATTTCCTTCCAGGTGATTCATGCTTCAAACCTGGCATTGCATATTTGTTTACCAGCAAGGCAGGATTTATAACAACTGTTTCCATACTTAAGTAAACCTCCACAGGGAGGTGTTGTGGTAAGAGGCAAATTATAATAACACAGGTTTTCATTCTATAACCTTTTTATGTCCATTTAGGTGCCGTGTGTAACTTTGGACTAACAGAAATATAAATGTTTCCTCATCTGTTTATATTTCTATTTGTGTTCATCCTGTAATTTCCAGGCATACTGTTCTTATTTAAGCTATATCTGTTTAGAATAAATTAAATATGGGACACAAAATTTTCTTTTAAAAGGTTGTTAACCATGTGCCTATAGCAAAAAACAGTTCTCTCTAAGTGTTAGAAATAGGCCATGCTTTGGTTTTTAAATTCATTGATAGACTTTCAATTCTACATTAAATTTAAATATTCTAAGTTAAAATGTATTTTTCATATAAATCTATCCCACGTTATTCCTGTTTCTTCACTCAGTTGGGACATAGAGGGAGCCGTCTATGGGACTAAGTGTGGAGAAATTGAGTCGGGAGCAGCTTTAGTGTTTGAGAGGGAAGGTCGACGTAGAGTGTGCACTCCTTACCTTGACACTACATCATATGGAAACCTGCGCTTTCACTTTACCATGGGTACGACAGTTCCCCATCTACCATTTACTTAGTGCAAAGCAACTGTCTTTTTATTTTGTACATCACTCTGTGATAGCCTTGTTCTTTTTAATGCTTTTGCTAGTTTTTTGACATGTGTAGAAATATAGTTTGTGTGTTTTTGTGCAGGTGGTGGTGATTGTGATCCAGGAGAGTCACGTGAGAATGATGTGATTCTGTTTGGAAGATCAGAGGGCAGGAGGGAGCGTGTGGTGCTCGATACTCTTCCACACTCTTCTTACAGGGTGAGATGCATCACTCCATACACCAGTACATTAACCTGACTTAATTTTTAATCGAGTTATTTATCTCTTGAAAACAGCTACTTAAATAAAACAATTGAAATTAAACAATTTAGTGATTATTAGATTGGCAGCATTTGGATTTTTTGTCAATGATCAAGCAACTTTATCATTTAGTGATTTTTGTTAGTATTTTCTGACATTTTATAGACCAAAGAGTTTGTTGACTGATGTATTGACTGAGTCTTACTTTGTGTTCCCCTCTCAGACTCCTGCAGTGGTGTCTGTGGCATTACCTTCTGAACTACAAACACCAGTCACCCAGCTCTGCCTGGAACAGCGGTCACACGGTGGTGCAAACCATCACGTGTGGGCTGTGGACTTCATGCAGCTGCTCCCTGTGGTGCCTGGCACCCATACACATGTTGCTCAGTTCTCCATCAACCTTGGCTGTGGCTCCTACCAGCCTGCCAACAGGTCTGATGTTTCTTAAACTTTGTTGGTTTTTTTTGTCAGATTAACTAAACTGGGAAGCCACAAAGGAAGCTCTTTACATACAAGTCCAAACATGTGTAAAATGTTGCACACATCAAGCCTAAAGACAGAATGCTTCAACCTCTCTAAAGAGCTGAACACAGTGAAAGCTGAACTTGACTATGATTATGCTAGATTATTTCTGGGTATTAAAATCAAACTGTTTTCCTTTATAGCTGCAGATGTATGAAATTGTGGAGTCCAATTTTATACATACAAATTTAAAGGATTGAGTTCACAGCAGTGTTTAAAAAAATAAAATGAAAATCAATCTAAGCTGATCAGTTATTAAAACTTTCCTTCCTGTTTTCCATTAGTGTGAGTCTGGAGTTTTCTACCAACCTTGGTCGCTCCTGGTCTCTCCTCCACACCGAGTGTCTGCCAGAACTCTGTGCTGGTCCTCATCTACCTCACAGCACCATCTACTCCTCTGACAACTACAGCGGGTATAAATGCATAGCCACCCTCACCACTGTGTTTGCATAGCTTTGCTTCTTATTTCTACCAACATACTGTTTTTTACATCTTCAGTTGGACCAGAATCTCTATTCCTCTGCCCAACACGGCTCTGACAGAGACTACCCGGTTTCGTTGGAAGCAGTCGGGTACAGGAACAGGCAACATGTGGGCTATAGACAATGGTAATGTTTTTTAGATTAATTTAGTAGGAGCACTCCAGATTTCTTTAATTATATGTTTCAATAAGAAAGTGAAATGCTTTGTGGCAGAAGTTAAATAACAAAGCAATACCAGTAAAATAGACGAAATGTTATTAGTAATATGAGTAAACATAACTGTAAATGTACTAAAAGGGAAATGCCTCATGTAACTGTCCTTAGGTGTCATGTAAAACAATAATTCCTGTTGTCAACAAAATCCCTTTTGCTTATTCTCACAAGTCAACACATAATACTCTAAAAGTCACTAATATTTTATTGCAACTTAGTTCACATTTATACTCTTAATACACATATTGCTTCTTACCTCCATCTTTTTTTCTTCTCAGTATATATTGGGCCAGCTTGTCTTCGTTTCTGCTCTGGGAGAGGACATTGTTCCCGCACAGGCTGCAAGTAATGATCCACTTTTTATTACACCAAATAAATCCAAAATGAGTCCGCTCCTCCACTTAATGACTTAAATCATTCAGAGTTAATCAAAATTGTATTATCTTCATAATTTATTAATGAATTTTCATTATCTCTGTCTTCTTTTTTCTCATTTTTATCTCTTGCTGTCTTTTTGTCCTCTCTTCTGCCCTGTCTTTCTACCACCCAGATGTGACCCAGGTTTCAGTGGTCCAGCTTGTGAGCTTGCGTCCCAGACCTTCCCAGCTTTCCTGTCTGAGGGTTTCTCCAGCCCACGTCTCTCCTCCTACCACAGTTTCTCCTCACTGCGCGGGGCTGAAGTCAGCTTTGGCTGTGGTGTGCTTGCCAGTGGCAAGGCTCTGGTTTTCAACAGAGACAGCAGGAGACACTTGATCACTGCTCCACTAGACAGTTCCCAGGCCAGGTAACGTTAGCTTTGACATTGATTGGTATAAAAGTGTAAAAACTAACTTGTTTTACATATTTGCAATCATGAGTACAGATATCAGGGAGCAGACACGTGCTTTATTGAAAACATGTATATTGGGGTCAAGATTTCTGAAAATTGCTGGGCTGGGGCAATGGAAAGGATTAGTTCTACCACCTCATGTGCAAGGGTGGTCTCATACAATTTAAGGTGCTATACAGGCTTCATTACTCTAAAGCTAAACTAACAAAAATTTATCCAACTGTAGATAATAGATGTGATAATTGTTGCCTTACCCCTGCTGACCATAGTCATTTTTTATTTTTTTTTCTGTTCCGAAATTGCAGTAATTCTGGGGTGTCTCTTTTACAACCGTCTCTGACATTTTAAAAGCTGAATTACAACTAGATCCTTTGACCGGCATATTTGGAGTTCCTGTGCAAGGTGGCTGGGTAGGGTGAGGGTTGGGTTAATAAAAGGAAGAAAAAAAGAAAACAGACAGACTTTGATCCTGTTTATTTTAATAAAAGAATTAATTTTATACCCACACCCCTGTTCCTGGCTGCAGCCTTACTCCTCTGCCTCCTTCCATCTGGGCCCATGGCAATTGCTGCAGTGGGCTGTCTCGGTTCTGTTCTCTGTGGTAGCTGCTGGTTCCCCGGGGCCCTTTCGGTCTGCGTCTGATCCTAGGAAGTAGCGTGGTTGCATTTGCATGATTATTCACCACAACTCGGCATCTCTGGGCTCTTGGGTGCCCTGGACCATTCACTTTGGCTGCCCTGGATGGCTGGTGTCTGACAGTGTCTGACAGTGTCTGACGGTGTCGGCGGCTAAAGATTTTGTCCCATGAATCTGGGGAGCTCTGGCTGGGGCCTTCCTCTGCCGCCCTCTGGGTGGGTCCGGGGTTGTCTTCATGGTGGGGTGACTTGGGTTTATGCTCCGGGATTGCTGCTGATCACCCGGGTCTCTGGGCCACCCTAGTCTGCCTCTAGCCTCCATTGAGTTGTGGTCGCATTTACACAATCACACTCATCTCTGATCATTCCTCATTCCTCATACTCTGCATGCTTAGTTGTCTAGTGGATTTAGACACTAACTAGTGGTGTAGTCTACGTGATACGCAGGTATACGCCATATAATCACTAGAAAAGCACCCAAATTTCCGTATAACCACAAAAAAATGCACAAAGACAAATACCAACATGGTTTTGTGACATAACTTTCACTTTCACTTTAAAATTAGCAACGAAGCTGGGGGGGCACTACAGTTAACGCTGACAGTTCAGCCTGATGACCGTGGGGAGTGTGGGGGGACTGATGCTGTCGTCCAACCTGGTGTGTTAAACAGCAATTATAGGAGGTACTGCTTTTCTGTGTGTGTGTGTGGGTGTATGTGTGTGTGCGTGTGTGTGTGTGTGTGTGCATGCGTGCATGCTCGTAGAAGAGAATACGACCTGGCCGAGGACAGCTTGTCTGCCGAGATTTCCATACTCATCACGTGAACGCACACATTTAAGCAAGCGAAATCGTGTCGCTGTTTGAGACATTTCACATCTAGAATCGATGTAGCTTTTATTGTTGTTGTTTATAAGGCAATAAATTATTTGAGATGTATTTTAGTCATATTTAGAACTACCCCACTGAGTAAAACATTCTTTATTCGCTTCTTCTGTCCACTGTTTTTGGCAGCGGTTCACTTGTATTTAAGCTCCAGGAGGGGGATGCATTACGTCGCAATGCAGATTTAAGGCTTGCCGAGAATTGCATCCCCCGATTTATTATGCTAGTATGTAAGTTACTAATAAGAAACCCACACTGATGAGTCCAAATAGAATAGTTATAATGGAGTATGCTTAATTAATGTGGTGCTCATTAACAAAGTATACATTTAAGAGCGGTTGTTGCTTTGGGAAGGGTGCTGCAAGACAGATGTTGCACAAAGACATGATGTTTGAGGGTAGGAGGGGAAAAATCAGAGTATACCCACTAGAATAAACTAGACTACACCACTGACAATAACAGATACTTTTGTTTAGTTTTTATGTGTGTTTCTAGTACTTTGGTTGCTGTTGTGATACATGTTGTTGTTGGTCATTTTTTTAGGAACTCCTGATGATTTTTAGCTTAGTTTACCCAAAAACTATTAGCTGTAGAAAATTCTCTGTTGTGTTTCTGTACAGGTGTAGCAGTTGGTTGTCTTGTGTTAGTTTGGACTGAAGGGTTGTTGCCTTCTATCTACTGTATTGTTGTCTCCTCTTCCTTCGTTCTACTTTCCTTTTTACTTCTGTTCACTAATCTCCTTTTTTCTGTCCCCACCGGTCAGGTCCAGCAAGATTACATAAATTCCATAATTCAAAATAAATTAAAAAAATTATAAATAAATAAGATTATGAAAAGGAGCCGTATACCCATAAAGCTTCCCTTGCCAAAACACATTTGTTCAGCAAAACACTGCAGCCAGACCGTCAGTCTGCTTGCTACGATGCTGGACAGGACAAGTTAAGAAAGAAAAAAGATTATTTTGTAAAGCTAGGCTGTCTGTACACCCGACACATTGCCAATGTGTCAACCATCCCTTTGTCCTCCTGCATCTCACATACTCTACTCCTGCGCTTGGAGCTTGATTTTGATCATTGTTAGGACCGCAGATGAGGGAATACATTAAAATGGGGATAAAAAATGTGAGAGATAGAGTGAAAACAATGTTGTTAGACATGGTATCTGTGTTAGATTGGTTAGATTGATTATGTCTCTGTGTGAGCCACCTGATGACCATATTTAATGCCAGTTTCTTGGCTGACGTAGTGAACAGCTGACATTTTGATGAAAACTGTTCTGTTAATGGCAACACAGCTCAACCAAGGACAGAGAACTGGGAGTGGGGGTAACTGGAAGCTTAGGTCAGATGATATAAATGATATCAAATATTAGATTGCATAGATGATGATTTATTTGTAGAAATATGGATGATTATAAGAAGATTATATCTCACATTGTGTTGGGAATGTTAACAGTGTGAATACATGGATGAGAACTTTGACTTTCCTTGACACTATTAGTTTCTATTACTTTTTATATCTTACTAATTTTGTCCTTGTTCCTTTAATTGTCTCATCCATCATCCACCTCTTTGCTCTGCATGACTGTCCGTGTATCTACCCTTTCAACCCTCATCTCTTGTACTCTGCATCCCATTTAGAACATGCGCTTGGTTACCTTAGTTTTCACCATTTTATTTATCAGCTTTCCCTTTTCTGTCTGTCTGTACCACTTCCTTTTTGGTACACCCGGTTTTAACCCATGACAAGACACATGTTCAAAAAAAGACAAAGACAGACAATAACTTGGATAGACATAACTCGACAGGCTTAAGACAGACTTAACTCCTGTCTGCAACACTCAAATAACTGCTGTAATAGTGGCCATACAGCTTTGTTTCTTACATTGTTTATTTATTTATTTATTTTCTTCTTTATTTTCTAACTTTGATTATCTTCAGGTACCTACAATTCACTCTTCGGCTGGGGAGTCGTAGCATCCTGAGTTCATGTCCTGCTCCTGATCAGCCAGGAGAGGGTGTGCTGCTGCATTACTCCTCAGACAATGGCATCACCTGGACTCTGCTACGGCACTATGCATACCAAGGCTTTCATGAGCCAAGGTACCTTTTAAACTTTGAGTATGTGCAGTATGTTTATGTGTGTCTCTGTAGACAACATTGTGTTATTATAATTCAGTGAGGACACTATAACTCCATAAAATCACTTATTTGTGCTTCTAATGGTTTAATAGAGATAAGCTGCAGGAAGCAACTGAGCCAGTTAGTAACATCTGTGTGTATAATAAAGATGAAGTGGATGTGGTTCCAGCTTGTTTGGGTTTTAGGTCATTTCATTAACACTAGAAAATTCAGCAGGGAGTAGTGTGTTGTGGCACTTATTAGTACAGTGTCTTACTGTCACACATGTGTTGTTATGATGTTTTTGTGCACAAACACCATCATACAAATGGTGGCATAGAGAATAGGGGCCAAATTGTGGACTATGAGAAGGTTGATATGAAATGTTGTATTTATAAATCCTACTTGTACTGCCCATGCTTTATGTCATTTCAAGAAATCTTGTTTAAATGTGCATTACTTACAAACAGCAGAAAGTGTTTGTGTCACCTGAATCACTGTTCTGCCAGCCATGCTTTAGTGTTCTTACACTTGTTTCATTGTGACACATGTCACACAGTTTCTAACAGGAGTTCCAAAGAGGAGTAAAGCAAATATATATATTGATCCATATCACAATATTGAAGGATTGAATGAATTCCTAATAGCCATTACAAAGTTTTCTCATTTTCTTTAAATAAAAATCCCATCATTATTTTATTTATATTGACATTTGTCCCTATAACTATGATTGTTGAACTCTAAAAACATGGTTGGGCCTTGTAGCAATGTCCAAGCATCTCCTTATTGTATGAAATCTCCTTTTATAATAATTAGACTTCGAGTTTGCTAAAAGTTAAACGACATTTTAGTCAGTTCCTACTGTGTTTTCTTTCTGTCAGATTAACTAAATATCAGTAAATATATGCCTTAAGTAGTTTATATTGTTATTGTGTGTACTGAATGAGGGTTGTTCTGACCTGTGTTCCCTCCTAATCAGGATTGTATCAGTTGAACTCCCCTCTGGTGCTCGTAAGTTTGGCGTGCAGTTCCGCTGGTGGCAGCCATACCACTCAGGACGTGGTCACGATGTGTGGGCCTTGGATGAAATTAGCATGACCTCTGTGCTCTTCAACACCATTAGTCTTGATTTCAGCAATGTGCTGGATGTCACCCAGAGTCTTGGGTTCTATCTTGGTCATGTTCAGCCGTACTGCCAACATGACTGGACTCTCAGGTACCAAATGTTCTGTCACACCATTACTTTTATTTTATTTTATTCTTTGGTCATCACATTGAAAATGTAACAATTTAATCAACTTATGTCTTCAGCATTTTGGCCTATTAAGATTTTTCCACAAATCATGTGACATTCAGTATGATTTCCCTCCTGTTTTTCCCATTTTTTTATTATTTTGTAGTTTTTCTGGTGAGCCCAGTCCTGGCTCCAGTATTCGTTATGTGGAAACTCAGTCGATGCAAATCGGAGCATCCTATAGTCTGCAGTTCTCACTGGTCATGGGCTGTGGCCGCGAGCCCTCCCCTCACATTGACACTCAGGTCCGTCTGGAGTTCTCCACTAATCACGGCCTCACCTGGCATCTGGTTAAAGAGGTAAGAACATGGGTTTAACAACATGCACACACATTTTTTTATGACTGGATCATTGAACAATCATCCCACAGAGAGAGACAAGGAAATGTATAATTTATTCATGATCATGAATATTGATTTGCTCATTATAGTTTTAGTGATAATATGTAAATAATTGTCTCTTTGTTTAAAATGATAAATTACCAGAATAAGTTTTAATAACTCTGCTATCAGCAAATACATGACTATATTTAAACCTTCAAGCAGATTATCTTCCCATGATTTTTGTGATGGTAACTGGCTTATAAATATTTATAAAGCACCCAAGTATCTGCCAAGGTATTGTATTGCTTTTTGAATTTCATAGACCATAATGACTCCTCCATCAGTGATTTTCTTCTCGCATTCTCGCATGTGCACAAAAAGACAGTCTGGCAAGTGCAGATTGAAACTCACTAAATGTTCTGTAGTGTTAATCCTCGCTGGTCTTCCAGTGTTCAAGGTCACATATATTCTAATCCTTCATTAGCCTTTGATATGCACAAATTGTGCAGCTGATGAGGTTGTATCTGCAGTATGATGTTTTTTTCAGACATTTAACAAGAAAACACAGCCAACAATGAAAAAAATCATTGAATAAAAACAACTTATATCTTAAAGAAACCCCCATATTTATTTATTTATTTTACCTAGGCCTGTCTACCTGGCATGCCTAGCTGCTCTGAGTTTACAGCTCCCAGTGTCTACCACCCATCAGAGTTCAAAGACTGGAGACGCATTACGCTGTCTTTGCCTCAGAAGACATGGTGAGTAGCACATGCACATACAGTGTACAGCAGATACAGACGAAAAGACACACAAGCAGCCCTGTGGGATCAAATGTTCTTTGTTCTTAGTTTTATGCTGATTTTTGCAGTTAACGAACAAAATGGGCTTAGAAAGCATTTAGATCCAGAATATAAAGCAGAAAATGAGAATGTGCTTCTGCACTTATTGTTAAGATTTGTAGCATGGCCACATATAAAAACACATCCATCACACATACCCATTCTTTTACAGCTGTATACATGTGCACCTTCGATACCACATCAAACACGTCTTTAAGAAGGAGAGATAGCAGATCTGAATAACAATTAGCATTCAGTATTATGGTGTTTTCAACACAATTTTTTATACACAACAATAAAAAATCTTAAGTGCAAACACGGTAACCTTCACAATACAGTTATCTGTATTATCTCATTTCTTTGTTGTAGTTGTGGTCTGGTATTTTCATTAAAATAGTGGTATATTTATTGGGATCTTATGTGCAATTTATTTACTTTACTTCAACAATTTCCAAACTAAGCTGCTGGATTGTGTACATCTCATATGCAATCTAAAATTAAAATCAAACTAGTGTAGTTGTTTTTTAACCCACATTCACTGCAAACAGTTTCCCACATGAAGTAATTTACCGGCCTGGATCATTGTTTATTCCAGCTGATTATAGTAATGCTACCACAGCCATGAATTCTCATCATGCAGAGAAGAGTTTGCACATCTGTTATTGCCACCACCTGTTTTGCTGCTTTGTACCTATTCCCTGTTGTTGTTATAATATTCTGGAAAAGTATCCTAAACAAGTTACAGTATCTAATGAATATCAGGGGCTATACAGTCTATTTACCATTTACCATAGCAGTTTTACCAGCTGCTTAATCTGTTCTAATCTGGCCATCATGGTTCAGTGTATACAAACTGATCTGATGATACAGCAGGCATCAGTCTAGCAGATTTTTGTTTTTTCTGTATGTGTTTTACAAAAAAGTAATTGTTTTGCAGTGGCATTAGGTATTGCATTTATCTTTGAAAATTATTAGTGTTAGATTTATTGTGTCTAAGGATTGAACAGAATAACATACCAAGCCGGTCCACTTGTACCATCCATGAACATGAACTGTTATAGCCTCAGCACATATATCAGCTCAAATAATCCCATAAACCTTCGACACTGAGCACCATGACTACCATTTCATTCCACTCCCCCAGCTCCTAAATGAAAGTGATTCAATCTCCTGCAGATTGTGAGAGGGGGAGAAGGTTCATGGCAGTTAATGATAATAAAACAGTTGTGAACATGTCGGATGATAATGAGGTGGTCAGCGCTAAAATGGGTCACCAAAGTAGCAAATCAGTATTTACCACAGAGACCTCTGTGGTAATTAATATACCTATCTGAACCCGTTTCTGCTGCTATCATAATTTCTGCACACCTAATACACATTAAGAACCCACATAGTATGTGTTCACACTGCACACACATTGACATAACATAGATAATGTAATGATGACATTTTCCTCCATCTGACGTTCTTTCACTGCACATTTGTGCTAAAGCTAATCTTTATCTGCAAGAATAATAAATCTGCAATTATCTATACCCATAAAAAAGTAAATGACTATAACATGCTCATGATTTAACAGCAGCTATTATCAGTCATTTCATTTATCCGCTTTGATCTTTTGTATGTATGATTTTTTTTAAATGTAAGCCCATTTAATGATTGCCGTTAACCTTCTGTGTTAAGGTCCAGTGCAACGCGGTTCAGATGGATCCAGAACTACTATGGAGAGCAAGATGAGTGGGCCTTGGATGACATCTACATTGGTCAGCAGTGTCCTAACATGTGCCATGGCCATGGCTGGTGTGACCATGGACATTGCAGGTCATTCTTTGACACTTCAACCTTTAACTTCTCATTCATAGGCATCTTTGTGATACTGTACGAAAATAAACAGGTAAATAAAAGCTACTCTCTTGTCTTACAGGTGCGATGATGGTTTCTCTGGGACAGACTGCCAGCCTTCTTCCCCCCTTTCTTCTAGTGTTCTGTCTGACTTTGAGTCCCAGGATGCTCTGCTGGCTACATGGCAAGAAGTGATTGGTGGAGAGGTGGTTACACCTGACATGGGCTGTGGCGTGGTTTCATCTGGATCGTCACTGTACTTCAGCAAGGTAGAACAACAATAGAAATTACTTCTTCAACAAATATTTGATCATTTTTTGTTTATTTTGTTTTGTTTTGTTAAAATAATTGAGATCACAGTGGGATGTGATTGATTTTATGACCAATCCTAATCCAAATACAGAATAATTTTAAACAATTTTGTTTTTATTCTTTTAAATGTTCCAAAAGGTGCACTATATGAATGTTGCCATTGTCCCTGTGTTTGGTCTTATCTAGGTCTAGATTAAACATGTAGTTAATTTGTGTTAATAAAATAAACACTTTAGAGGATTGTGCAAACTTGGCAAAGACAGGCGTTGTCTGATTACTGTCTACCGTCTGCTGCCAAAAATGGCTGCCCTCTGAACTCTGAATTACCTCTACCCTAAAAGTTTCTTAACACATCTCTAGAGTTCATGATTCTGATTGGATTGACAATGTGCACAATTTCCAGGCATCTGTACATCTGTTGTCACATTTTTTGCAGCCTCTAAATCATTATTCACAGCTGCAATTCCACTGCTATCAGGGAATGGCAGTGGTCCTGGTCTTGGCGCAATATCTGACTTGGTCTACAGACAACTTTAAAATAAATTCATCTTTTGATTATCTCTTATTTAACAGTGTGAATGCATGTGGATGTTGTTGACAGGCTGGGCTGAGGCAGCTTGTAAGTTGGGACCTGGATACCGAATGGGCGGAGTTTGTACAGTTCTACCTGCGGGTGGGTGGAGACTGGGCAGAGTGTAACCAAGCAGACAGCAGGGAGGAGGGAGTTCTCCTGCAGTACAGCAACGATGGAGGCATTAGCTGGGGCCTCATTGCTGAGATGTACTTCACAGACTTCACCAAGCCTCGGTGAGAAAGCAAAAAGGAAAACATTTCTATTTCTTATCTTGACTGGGGTACAAGATCTGCTTTTGCTGTTTTGATTTTGTTTTTTGTCCTGTGAAGGAAAAATCTTTGTGACATGCCGCCTCTATTTTGCAGCTTTGTCCATTATGAGCTTCCCTTGGCCTCAAAGACACCCTCAACAAGGTTTCGTTGGTGGCAGCCTCTTCACTCTGGGGAGGGCTATGATCAGTGGGCAATTGATGATGTCATAATTTTGTCTGAGAGAGAGAAACACATCATTCCCATGGTCAACCCTACTCTACCACAGGTCGGGAATCAGTTTGAGTAACGTTTCCTGGCTCTTATAAATTGTGCTTGTACCTCATGATATATATTTTCTTTTTTTTTTTAGTTAGTGGGTTATTTGTTGACAAAAAAATTACAGGATGTGAGATAAAGTTTGTGAAATCTAAAATAACGCTTTAGAAAAATATTAGCCTGTGATGAGAAAAGTATGCACTGCTGACACAGCAATATAAATTTGCTGTGTTTGTCTGAACAGAACTTTTATGAGAAACCAGCCTTCGACTACCCACTGAACCAGATGAGTGTTTGGCTGATGCTGGGTAATGAAGGCATGGAGAGAGATAACAACAACAGCTTTTGTGCACCGACTCCTTCTGCAATGGTGTTTGGACGTTCTGATGGTGACAGGGTGGCTGTCACCAGGGACCTGGCCCTGCGCCTAGGTTACACCCTGCAGTTTAAAGTAGGTGACAGCAAAACATGCAAGACTTGTTTGTTTTAATTGCATTATTCCCAGGTTTTGTGACCTGTCTTCATCACCCACCTACTTCCCTTATTGTTCTAGTTAAACATAGGCTGTGAATCAGAGTTCAGCTCATCCGCCCCAGTCCTGCTGCAGTACTCCCATGATGCTGGACGCACCTGGACCCTGGTCAGAGAGGGCTGTTACCCAGGAACCCCAGGGGCAGGGGTCTGTGAGGGCAGTGGCCGTGAGCTGAGGGAACCCACTATCTACAATACTGGAGACTATGAACAGTGGACCAGGGTCACTGTCGTCATACCTCGTAATGTAGCAGCCAGGTAGCTATTGTAACAGACATGTAACTGCCTCTACTAAGATGTCTTCATTTTTTTTTTTTTTTTTTAATAGAGTGAAAATTTTCTTTTGCTTCTTTATTGCATCTTGTTTTTTGTTTTTTTTTTTAAACCATTTTAACCTTCTCTTTTCCCAGTAAAACCAGGTTCCGTTGGTTCCAAGAGAGCAGCGTATACCGAGATGCCCCAGCATTTGCTCTAGATGGGGTCTATATCTCTGAACCCTGTCCAAACCACTGTGGGGGACATGGTGATTGCATCTCAGGAGTCTGCTTCTGTGATATGGGATACACAGGTACAGACAAGGCAAAATAAAATTCATTCATTTATTAATGAATTAAATATATGTCTTTATATTTCACCCTATGATTTTTCTGTTATTTTCATAGTGGAGCAAGATAGTTGTGTCCCATCTGTGGCCAGTCCCATGGAGCTTACTGAGGGTTTTGAGGGGAAGCTGAGTCCTCTTTGGCAGAGCATTAGTGGGGGACAAATTGGAGGTGGCTGTGGCATCATTGGTGAGGGAAAAGCTCTTTACTTCAGCAGCCCTGGGCGGAGAGAAGTGCGCACAGTGCCTTTAGATACTACCAACACAAGGTGATAGAAGTTCTTCCTTAAATCCCTCATTTAAAGTATTTAAAATCAAATATATGTAGCATTTATCTTAGTTTCATTATTGTTTGCACACAGGCTGGTTCAATTCTACATCCGGATTGGCAGCAAGAGTTTAGGACCCACCTGCACCAGGCCACGTTCTCGCAATGAAGGTAATGTTAAGACTATAGACATAACCTAGTGTGGAAGCCCTCTGAAGCAGTGGTGAAAGCTTTGCCAACTGTTTTTGCAGCAACAAATAGAGCAGTGTTATATTCCTAAAAACCTTTTTGTAATATTTAAGGATCCTTGGACATAATTTATCCTTTTTTGTTTTGTAGTTATATTGAAGTTTGTTGACTTCAGTCTGATGCACTATATCTGATGAGGATATACATTTTTATTGTGGTTTCAGGTGTCATTGTCCAGTTTTCTACCAACAATGGTGTCCAGTGGCAGTTCCTAAGGGAACTGGACTTCAGTTCCTTCTTGGAGCCACAGGTTGTTACTATTGAATTGCCACCTCCAGCAAAAACCCCCTACACAGTATTTCGGTGGTGGCAACCACAACAAGGTTAGTGCTGCTGCAATACACTTAACACTACAATTAAACTATCTCGTGATTAGACATGTTAACAAATGAAAATTTGTTATAGTCTTTTTAATCTTCCCTCTTCATCCTTTTAGGGAAACACTCTGCCCAGTGGGCTCTGGATGATGTTCTGATTGGTATGAACGACAGCTCTAGAACAGGTTTCCATGACAAATTTGATGGAATGACCCCTCTGAGGCACAACTGGTATCGAATTCAGGGTGGGGAGGTGACCGTGGACTGTTTGTCTCTAGACACGGCACTTACCTTCAACTCTGAGGCCATTGACAGTAAGTCACAAAAGTTACTGTTAAGATGCACATGCTCTTATAACTAATAGACCTGGATTTCTGAATATGATGTTGTCATTTTTTATTCCCAAACTGTGTAAGAAATGTGTACAGAAAAAGAAATTGCAACTCAGTGATCTCTTAAGAGTGAATTCCAAGTAGTTTTTAAGTAATGTTCATTACGCTGATGTGTCTGCAGTGTGCAGCACAGTGTTAGTGAGTTTAAATAAAGAAGCAAAATACAGAACAGTTTGGAAACAAACAACATGTATAAACAATGTGTACGGACAAAGAAAGAAAGCATTTCTGCTACAGTTTGTAGTTTAGCATTTTACTAAAGGGAAACTTGCAAGTAGGTAAAGGACAAAAAATCTTAAATGACTTAGTAGGACAGACTTAAACCAAGAGCCGTGCTGGAACAGAAAATCTGCAAAATCCAAGAACAACAGAAGTGAAAACAGAAGGAAACCATCTGCCAGAGTGGACAACAGGAGAAAGCATATGAATGAGAACTCAGTGATTTCACATACAAAATATAGCAATTTGGAAAGGACCTAAGAAAACTGGGTAGTGTATATATACTCTGAGGCAAATGAACATCTTGTGTGTCTTTTAGCTAAACAGAAACTGGTGTCAAAGAAAACAGAGAAGCAAAATTTAACACAGCTCGCAAGGAAAGCACTAATCAAGAAGTAAAGCATAAACAGAAAAGACTGAAATTTGAAGATCAAGGCCACAATAAAGAGAGAAGACATAGACCCTAACACCTCGTGCTTTTTTCCCCACATCTCGGATCATATGCCACCTATGGAAATATAAAAATTTCTGAATAAGTCAGACCTGATTTAGTGGAAATTAAAATGGAGGAACATAAACAGAAATCAAAATGGCTACTTTCATGCAGCTTGTGATATTTGTTATCATTGTGTTTGGATGTATGCCATTTACCAATAACAAATGTACCAAATAACCTCCTTGGCTGAGGTAACAAAGTTAATATTCTGTCTACAATGCACGTGTATATAAACGTAAGCACAAGTAGAGTACCATGGATGCGTACGACATATCAACACTCATAAATGCACAAAACAAGCCAAACAAGTGGCTATACAGGACACGACAGCACTACACTGTAAACAACAGACTGAAATTAAATCACCCGTTTACTGTGCTGTCATGGATCCTGCATTATTAATGAGAGCAAACCTTTTTGATCGCATCAAGCTGCGAGTGGATTAACTTTGTGTAAATTGTACATCACAATGGAGCCATTCATTAAAAGTGCGCAGCAAGAGCAATTTGGCAGCACATCTGTAAAAACTGGACTTCTGTGTAACATATGAAAGACCAATTGTCAGACTCAGTGGTTCTCATATGCGCTAAAAAACACTCCTTTAATTACAGTATTTTTTTTATTTTTAAGGGTATATTTGAGATTGCATTTCAGTTTCTGAAGAATTTTTAATTTTATACTTAAGATATAATGATACAAGAGATATAATAAAATACAAAAAAATTAGACTAAGATACAATAAGGCAACAGAAGTTGCTTGTAGGGATTTGCAGGACTTGGGTATTTCTGATAGTCCCCAGTTTTACTTTTTGAACCATTGTCACCATTTTCACAAAGTCATTTTCAACAGTTCTCCTCTGTTTCATATCATAGATTAAGTTGATTAATTAACTCGAAAATATTTAACAACCAAACATACTTCCTGCCTCAGTACAGATTAAATATTCTAAGTATTAGATATACATTTACCAAGTAATCAGAAACACTTCAAATGTTAATAATGTTTCAACTGGTAGGGTAAATAAGTTTAAAGAAATTTAAATATGTTTTTCTCTTGCAGCCTAAGAATATCTTTTAGTTCATGGTAAAATTAAATTAATTTAATTGATCAATGAATCTCACCATTACATTAGTTCAAAGACATATTTTTTTATAAAGCATGAATGAAAAAAATGATGCATAATGACTCTGTGTGGCATCAGGTTACCATAAATGCAGAAAAATCTTGTTGTCTTTCACTGTGTTCACAGAGAAACCACGATATGCAGAAAGTTGGGACTTTGAAGTGACAGGCTCATCATTCCTGCAGTTTGAGCTGAGTATGGGCTGCAGTAAGTCCACTTCCTTTTCGCATGGTGTGCGACTGGAGTACTCCACAGACTGTGGACGTCACTGGTCTCTCATCACCCCAGAATGTGTGCCCCCAGCTATCGGCTGTGCTGGTTACACCCAAAGTTCCATCTATACATCAACCCAATACAAAAACTGGAGGAGGATCACTGTCTACCTGCCAAGTGCTGCTAAGTACGTGTTCTTGTGCTAAAATAACAGATGAGAGTTCATGTATTTGATGCTGGTAAAAGTGTTTGTATTTCTAATGCTTAACTACATGCTGTTCAATCCCTCAGTTCCCCTAGAACTCGGTTCCGTTGGATCCAGACCCATTTCACCCCAGGAGCAGAGGGATGGGCCCTGGATAATGTGTTACTTGCCCCTGGGTGTCCCTGGATGTGCTCTGGACATGGTCTGTGTGACAACGGACGGTGTGTGTACGTAAAACTTTTCTTTTCTCCACTGCATTTTAGATTTAGTCATTTTACACTGATTTTCATTCTTCATGTAAATATTTTCTACTCTTGCAATTTCTCTCTTACCTACACAGGTGTGATAAAGGTTATGGGGGAGCACATTGTGTGCCTTTGGCTCCACTGCCATCTGTGCTGAGGGAGGACTTTAATGAAAACTTGCAGCAGGAGACCTGGCCGGAGGTGTACGGAGCAGAGAGAGGAACTCTGAGTGGAGAGCCTCTCAAATCTGGCACTGCCCTTATTTTCAAAGGGGTAGGGGTCTTAAACACATGCAGAAAGCATTCAGGAGAGTTAGTTAAACCACAATGATACAAATATTCTTCTGTTCTGCAGGATGGTCTGAGAATGATAGTGTCACGGGACCTGGACTGCACAAACACTCTCTACATCCAGTTTTCCTTCAAATTCATCACTAAAAGTAAAATACATCGCTGCTATAAGAAAATTCTTATTCTTTGGTTTGGCTGCATTTTTGGGGGATCGACTGAATGTCTTTTATTCTCAAATATTGATTAAATAGTTTATCCTGTGGCTGTCCTAGGTGTGCCAGAGCGTTCTCACTCGGTGCTACTGCAGTACTCGGTGAACGGGGGAATAAGCTGGCTGCTGTTGGATGAGTTTTATTTCCCAGCTTCCACAGATACTCTGTTCCTCCACCTGCCACTGCCAGCCAGCGCTCAGACCAACGCCACCCGTTTCAGACTGTGGCAGCCTTACAACAGTGGTGAGAGTAAAAACCCTTCACGTTTCCTATTGACATGTTTTATCCCATTTCATTTTGCTTTCCATTTCTCTCACAACACTAATAAATTCATATGTTTTCCATCCATTCACAGCCATCTCAGGCTTGATTCCTTGAGTTATTGTGTAATTATCTTGGTAATATTTCGCCCTTTAGGTAAAAAGGAGGAGGTGTGGGTGATAGATGATCTCATCATTGATGGCAGTTCCTTACACAACCCGCCAGTGGTGATCGACAGTTTTGAAGAAGGCCCCAATGAGTCAAACTGGCTGTTTTTTCCTGGAGGAAACACTGGTCTCTACTGCCCCTACCAGAAGACTGGCCTGTAAGGAACCAGTGGCAGTGCTGTTGCTGTTTCTGTCGTCATATAATCATTAATAATGAGATATGGCAAAAAGATTTTTACCCTTGACTAATCTTTGTGTTTATGTGTGTGATTGATGCAGTGAGGACGATGAGTCAGCTATGGTGTTTATTTCCAGTGAGCTTGGGGAGCACTCCATTACCACCAGGGACATTGACGTAAATGAGAACACTATTATCCAGTTTGAGGTACTGAAACTCATTTTCCGAAACAACAACAATAAAAAATCAAAACAAACTAATCTTATAAAGAAGTTCTTAATTCCACTTTTCTCATGAATTTTTGTTTCTGTAGATTAATGTGGGCTGCACAGCTGAAAGCTCCTCTGCTTACCCAGTGCGTCTTGAGTTTTCAAGAGACTTTGGTGCCACGTGGCACCTGTTGGTACCCCTGTGTTCTGGTGGACCTCAGCCCTCCTCGCTTTGCTCCACAGAACTTCATCCTGCCACAATCTATTTCCCTGGTACTACTCAGGGCTGGAAGAGGGAAGTCATTCACTTTGGCAAACTTCGTCTGTGTGGGTAAGGACTGTATATATCTTTATATTGATATCCTCACAACATTTCCTATGTGGATTACTGTCTGGGTATCTGCCTCAGCCATCCTTTAAATTTCACACTTAAACACAGGTCCATAAGGTTCCGCTGGTATCAAGGTTTCTTCACGACTGGTTCTGCTCCTCCAACCTGGGCCCTTGACAACGTGTACATTGGCCCACAGTGTCAGGACATGTGTAATGGTCATGGGGCTTGTGTGGGTGGCACCCACTGCGTGTGTGATTCTAGCTATTCTGGGCCTGACTGCTCTGTGCCTGACACCCCCAATCCTGACTTCCTCAAGGAGGACTTTGAAGGTACAAATGACACACAGGTTAACCCCACATTGGATAATTTGTTGTGGTTGTTTGTTATTTAATTAATTTAACTGCATTTGTTCTTTGGGTGAATGCAGAAACTGCCTGTTTATTAGGAGCTGAAACTAACCATGCGGTTATTCTCCATTTCTATTTGTAAAGGGGGAGCTGTGGATGCTGAGTGTTTCAGCCTCTTGAGTGGGGGTAAGCCATCCAGAAAATGTGGCATTATGTCAAGTGGGAACCACCTGTTCTTCAGTGAGGATGGTTTACGCATGTTGGTCACCAATGACATGGATCTGTCAAATGCCAGGTATATCCACATCAGCAGCAGAAATCCAACTTTTAACAATTAAATAAATCTTAATGTTAGAGATACTTTTGAATCTGCACTTATATGTTTGTGGCTGCTCTCTGCAGGTTTGTTCAGTTCTTCCTTCGTCTGGGATGTGGAAAAGCGGCTCCAGACCCTCGTTCTCAGCCTGTTTTGCTGCAGTTTTCTGTGGATGGAGGTCTAACATGGGGACTTCTGCAGGAGTTTCTCTTTAGCAACAGCAGTAATCAGGCTCGTCTGGTGGCCCTGGAGATCCCACTGCGGGCCCGCACACCGTCTACTCGCCTCCGCTGGTGGCAGCCCTCAGAAAACGGACACTTTTACAGCCCATGGGTCATTGATCAGGTACATTACATGACCATCCATATATCAATAAGTCCAATTATTTTCATTCAGTCATAGCTGAAAATCTTGGCTGTTAGCCATCCAGACCTTTTCTTACTTTCAGTTCCATGAGTTTAGATTCTGTTTTCTCTGTCTTCTCTGCATGACCTGTGAAATTTATTCTTTATTTCACAGGTGGTGGTGGGCGGCAGTGCCAGTGGCTGGGGACCACTAGAAGATGATTTCTCCTCAATCGATGGACGCTCATGGCTTCTCCACCCTGGGGGGACCCGAATGCCTGTTTGCGGTTCTGATGGACCTGCGTTTGCATTCATTGAGAAATCCAACACACGTTATGCTGTTACTACTGACATCAGTTTGGGTCAAGATGCATTTATCCAGTTTGACTTTTCTGCATCCTGCTCTGTCACAAACTCCTGCTACTGTAAGCAATTCACGTCATTGATGAAGATGTTATCAGTATGAGATGAAACCTCAATGTTTAAATGGAAAAGTGATAACATAACAGTATAGAGTTGCTTATTAAGAATTATTCTATAGAAAACATAAAATGTTTTAACAATGTTAGGAATTAAAGCAGCCTTCTGTAGAGACATGATGCAACAAAGATGTTGGATGAAGTTTTAAAGTTGTTCTGTTGGTTCTCTGCAGCTGTGGAGTTGGAGTATTCGCTGGATCTGGGTCTGACGTGGCAGCCTGTGGTCAGAGACTGTCTGCCTACAAGCCCTGACTGCTCTTCTTACACTCTGCAGCGGCTTCTGGTGTCTGACACCTACAACAAGTGGGGCCGTGTAACCTTGCCTATCCCCTCATATGCCAGGTCAGAGAAGCCCTGTCCGTTTTTACAATCATGGAAAGCAGTATTTAAAAAAACAAAACAAAAGTCCATATCTGACTATAGTGCTCTGGTACTACATTCTTAACTGATGCAAATCATTTGTCAGGATCATCACACCAGGATTTACAGCTCATTCCTTGCGTATAATTTACTTTCACTTAGTCTGTGGCATTATTCTTTGTCTTTATATACATATTCAGATCTGCAGCCACAAGGTTCCGATGGTTCCAGCAGGCTCCCTTTGACAAGCAGCAGACCTGGGCTCTGGATAACCTCTACATTGGGGACGGTTGTCCAGATATGTGTTCTGGACGTGGACGCTGCCAACAGAGCTCCTGTGTGTAAGTAACGACTGTTATACAAATAAATACCATGTTTTTCTTTTAAAAGTATATGGGCTGATGGCTGATAATAATAAACAGTAAGGTGCAAACTTCTAAGTGCCTTATTTGGTATTTGTTTATTTTTGGGTTGATTTGTTTTGTTGTTTTTTTTTGTCTTTTTTGCTTTTTAGTGAGAACATTCTTTAAGCTGTGTTTAAAGTTTGTTGTTTGGAATTGAACTAGCAGGTTAATCTAACTTGATGTTGCGTTTGTCTTTGAATCTCATCATTTATGTCCGCATGCACCATCTTTTTCAGGTGTGACCCAGAGTGGGGCGGGGAGTACTGTGACGAACCTGTGGTTTCTCTTCCATCCCAGCTGAAAGACAGCTTCAGTCGAGCCCCCTCCCTCAGTCACTGGCACATACTCACTGGTGGGAAGCTCAGCACTGTGTGTGGGGCTGTGGCCTCTGGAGCCGCACTGCACTTCAGTGGGGTATGTCTTTTACTTTTTTGTTTACAGTAAGTGTATTTTAGTAATTTTGAGGGGGAGTTTTGACTTTTTAACTACTTCTAACTCATTGCTTCCTAATGACAAAGGATTTAATATAGTAAGAATGAAACATATTCATCTAAGACATTTAGCAGTCCTTTCTGGTTTTTAGAGTTTAAAATGTTTAGTGCAGTTTTCCACACATGCTTTTTAGTTTGGCTCATTTTCTGATTTGGCAAAAAACTCATGCAATAAAATCTACAAAATCAATGTGACAACAGATGAGAAATTGTTTAGCAAGACAGTTGACAATGTCTGAACAAATATCCTTCATTTATCAGTCAGATCAATGAAAGACCATAAAGTAGCCCTCATCTTTTACAGTGTGTACAGATTAAGTTTCCCCAAGGCATTTAATGCAGTGCTGTAAGTGGATATCACTTTATATACAAAATTTAATGTAAAATTACTCATTGCCTGAAGAAATGCCTTAGAGCTGTTTGTCTAGTATTACAATGGATCTACATAATAACAACTCTTTGTATTGTTACAGTTATATCCTGGAAATTTTTGTAATTGCAGAGGCAAAACATTATTTTTAGATTAGTTTTTTTTAATTATTTTTTCAAACAGCATGTCTCTGTGTATCTTTGCACAGAGTTGTAGCCGTCAGCTGGTGACAGTGGACCTGAATCTGACCAACGCAGAGTTCATCCAGTTCTACTTCATGTACGGCTGCATGATCCCACCTAGTAATCGCAACCAAGGTGTCCTTCTGGAGTACAGCTTGAATGGGGGAATCAACTGGCATTTACTAACAGAGATCTTCTATGATCTGTACACCAAGCCTGGGTGAGTTGGTTTTTTTTCCCACTACAACCCAGGAGCATTACCACTTAAGATGCAACAAGAGAAGCAGGATATATGAAAATCTCTTTATGATTTTGTCTCTTCAGATTTGTCAATGTGCTGCTGCCACCTGCTGCTCGTCAGGAAGGGGTCCGTGTGCGCTGGTGGCAGCCACAGCATGATGGTGCTGACCACAGTGATTGGGCTCTAGATAACGTCCTCATTGCAGGCTCTGATCCACGAGCACAGATCTCTGACACATTTGGAGGGGTGGCATTGCCTAATCATGAGAGAGCTCCTGCAGATGAGACTTCCGGAAGGATAAGTCAACTAAATGAGCAGGAAGAAACAGCCATAGGTATCTAATAATTGATGCCTTTTATCACTATGCAAAGTATTTATGTCTTATAGGTATCTTACTGAGACTTCTCTTGCCTTCTCAGTGAGTGATCATTGGCTGTTCTCAGAGGACTGCTCGGTGCAGCGCTTTTGTAATTCTCCTGATGGTGTGATGGTGTGTGGAAATAATGATGGAAGAGAGGTGTATGCTGTCACACATGATATTGTTCCAGACAAGGGCTGGGTCATGCAGTTCAAGGTAAGGAATAAGTATAAATGGATTTATAGTTTACATAAGTATGTACTGGTTTATATGTTAAACCACCACAGAAAGTTAAACATGTCCATATCTGGTTCACACAGGTTGCTGTAGGCTGCATTGTTCCAGAGCGTCATGCAGACCGACAGGTCCATGTACAGTATTCAGTAGATTTTGGAGTCACCTGGAAGTACTTGGTTCCTCAGTGCCTGCCTGCTGACCCTCGCTGTGGTGGTCAGGTCTCCCAGCCATCAGTCTTCTTCCCTGCAGATAGCTGGAAGAGAGCTGTGTATCCTCTGCCTGACAGCCTGGCTGGCACGTAAGTTGTTCTACATTTACTTTTTGGACTTTTGACCACACACACACACACACACACACACACAGAGCTGTTTGATATTCATCTGTGCTGCCATCTTGTACTTTATTAATTGGGTACAGAAGGTGATGCTAAGGGCCTATACATCCCATGTGGATGATTGTCCGTGCTATTGCAAATCACTAAACTGGTTCTAACACTAAAATCTTGTCTTTCCTCAGTTCGGTGCGGTTCCGGTTTTACCAGCAGCACTCAGACATCCAGTGGGGTGTAGAGAACTTTTACATTGGGCCAGCATGTAACAGCCACTGTGGGGGGCATGGTGACTGTTTGGATCATCGCTGCCTCTGTGACCCAGGTTTTACTGGACCAAATTGCTACGCCAGTACTGCTCTTAAGGTAACTTTCAATTATTATTATTATTTTTATAAATTTTTTTCATTTAATTCTGTCCAGTGAGTGAAAGAAGATCTTTTGGTTTTGAGATGGTGTTTAATTTATATTTTTATTTTTAGGCATCTCTGAAGGAGCGTTTTGACTGGGAGGGGTCAGCAGGCCCTCAGTGGGAGGTGCTTGAGGGCGGTAAACCCTGTACAGACTGCGGCGTGCTGGTAGAGGGAACAGCCCTGTATTTTGGAGAGGCCGATGCCAGACAGGCTGTCACTGCTGATCTGGATCTGCGCGGGGCAAAGTCAGTACTCATACACCATGACAGTGAAAAGATTTCTGTTTGGTGTGCCCATTTAATGAACTTGCTTCTCTTGATAGGTTTGTGGAATACTGGGCTAGGATCGGTAGTGAAGATAATATGACTTCTTGCCACCGTCCAACTTGTCGTAGAGAAGGGGTGCTGCTCGACTACTCTACTGATGGAGGTGGACTAAAAGCCTCCATGAAAAATTGTATTGTGTGTATTCTAGCGCTTTTTTTCTTGTTTCTTTAATTTTCTCATTCTGTAAATACTCAGGTGTTTCCTGGACGCTGCTGCACGAGATGGACTATATGAAGTATGTATCAGTGAGGAGAGACTATATTGTTCTGCCAGAGGGAGCTCTAACCAACGCTACTCGCTTGAGATGGTGGCAGCCTTTTACTATTTCCTCAGGCCTGGCCACTCCAAGCTTGGAAAGAGCCCAGTGGGCTATAGACAACATTTTGGTGGGCGGGTCTGACATCAACCCATCCACCCTTCTTGACACCTTTGATGATGGTGTGTTTGTTATGTAGTCAGAACCTGAGTACGTTCAAATAAATTAATATAATATCTGGATAATCAACTTGATTTGTACCCTTTTCTCTTGCAACATGTCTTTCACTAGAGGGTGTTTCCCATGAGGAAAGCTGGAGTTTCTACCCAAATGCTGTGCGTACAGCTGGTTTCTGTGGAAACCCCTCATTTCACCTGTACTGGCCAAACAAGAACCAAGATAAGACACACAACATCCTTGCCACTCGGGAGCTTATAGTTCAACCTGGATATATTTTACAGTTCAAGGTAAGGAAGTGACTTATTGTTATAATAGCATCTGCCCTTTATCTTGTGAACTGTGACTTCAGGCCCTCTAATCTCTGCAGATTGTTGTTGGATGTGAGGCAGATACATGTGAGGATCATCATTCTGTTTTGCTGCAGTACAGGAAAGATGCAAGGTAAGAAAAAAACAAAGAGATTGCTAATAAGGTGCAGCAAGCTGCAAGGAATGAAGCATTTTTATTTAATTATTAGACATACTTTGCATGGGTTGTTTTTAGCCCTTTATTTCTCCCATCAGGTCTGACTCGTGGCAGCTGGTACAGTCAGAATGCCTCCCCTCCTCCGTAAACAACGTGGGCTGCTCTCCCTTCCAGTTCCATGAATCCACCATCTACAGTCCAGTTAACAGCTCAACATGGACAAGGGTCACTGTTCTGCTGCCAGACCATGTCTCCTCAGGGTAAGGAGTGTATGCATTGTGAAACATATCAACATTTTTATATTGCAGCAGTGTAATCCTTTTGCAATTTGTTGCACATATCCAGGGCTACCCAGTTCCGCTGGATTCAAAAGGAGGGGACAGGAGAGCGGCAGAGCTGGGGAGTGGACCATGTTTACATTGGCGAGGCCTGTCCAGGGCTCTGCAGTGGCCACGGATACTGCACAAGTGGAGTAGTCTGCATTTGTGATGAAGGACACCATGGTGGGCTGCCTACAGTCTTATATTAAATACAATGCACTGTTATCTAGCGGTGGTGTTTCTTCTGTGAAGTGCAACAAAACTGAACTAAATCTTATGAAGCAGCGTTCGTGAAGGAACTCCTTATACAAGGATTAACATTAACATTTATCACTCTCATCAACAGGAGACGACTGCTCCCTCTCGAGCACTGACCTGCCCAGCTCCATCAAAGACAACTTTGAGTCTGGCAGCGTGTCTCAAGAGAGTTGGCAGCTGATCCAGGGTGGTGGAGTGGGCAGTGGCTGTGGGCAGCTGTCACCACATGCTCATGGAGACTCACTCTACTTCAATGACTGTAAGATGAGGCAGGCAGTAACTAAACCCCTGGACCTCACTAGAGCCAGGTACAGGTAGTACCAAACATATATAAACTAATTATTTATCTATATACACTACAAGACAAAAAGTTTGGACACGCTTACCCATTAGATTTAATTGGTAAGCGTGTCCAAAATCTTGACTGGTACTTTATGTCATTGCAAAAGCAGATTAGAGATTCTCATCTCTGATTGTGATTTGATTAATCTACCTTTGATATTTCCTTTCTGTAATCTCATGTGTTTTTCCTTGATTTTCTGTCTCCTTACAGCAAGATCATGTTTGTGCTGCAGATTGGCAGCATGGCACAGACTGACAGCTGTAACATAGCTCTGGATCAGGCTGACACAGTCGACCGGGCTGTCCTGCTGCAGTACAGCGTCAACAATGGAGTCAGCTGGCATGTCATTGCCCAACACCAGCCCAAAGATTTCATAAAGGCCCAGAGAGTTTCCTACAACATTCCACTGTGAGTGATTCATGTCCAGACACATGCAGCTACATTCCTAATCTGAACTAACCATTCTTTAATTAAGGGCATTTATTAGGAGGTTAATGTTGGTAAACACAGTATAATTTTTAATCAGCGATAAAAGGTAATTGTTTTTGGTGTTTTAAAGCCTTTATAGATCATCCATATCATTTATTGCTAATGTAAAGTATAATGTTAATTTTTTATTTAAAAAAAAAAACTAATTTTATGGTTTTTATTTCTTAAGAAAACTCTACCTGAAAAAAATGCTAATTAAGACATATTTCCTTTTTTTTAATCATGTGCACTTTCTCTTGCCTTGTGCATAAAAAGTGGTATATAAATAAAATTTGATTTGATTGGGAAACCTTCTCTTTATTTTATTCTTAGTTGATGACTGATCCTTGAAAATTAAGCAGATTATTTATTAATAAAAGCAACTGTTCATTTTTAAAGAGATGATCTTATAAGGGAGTTGTAAATTGTACTGTAAACCAGTGGTGTCTACCATTAGTCTAATTCAAAGCCGATTTAAAAACTATGTTTTCAACATCTCCCCAGTGAGGCGAGGGTTAAAGGGGTGATGCTTCGGTGGTGGCAGCCACGACACGATGGCACAGGACATGACCAGTGGGCGTTGGACCATGTTGAAGTAGTTCTGTGAGTACCCAATTTCCAGCTGGCCCCTGGCTCCCCCGACTGGCCTCAACAGAGCCCTGAGCAACCCCTGTCTCTACCTCTTCCTGACCTCAGTACAAACGTTCCTTCCACTCCACACTGACACAGTGATGCAGATAAAAGCACATCTACATGTTCACTGTTCATCACCTACAACAAACCTCTGAGATGTCTCTTGTTTTATATGCTAATTTGCCTCTGATATCTTGCTGTCATATCATATTTTCAGAGTTTTGTAGAGTCCATCCATTTTTATACTCAAACCTTATCAAGTCTTAATCCTTACAAATAGTTGGACACAGTTAAAGTTATACATTTTACCAATTTCTATAGTGCTATTTGTTTTTATACTAAAGCACTTAATGGAGATGAACCTTGCGTTCACATTTGTATTCATGATTTACAGTATTCACTCATTTTCAATTCACTCAGCTTCTGGTGATTCACACATTTTTAACATTCTTAGAAAGATATTATTATAATAAACGCTCACAAGTGTTTTTGTATTTGGGCTCGATTCTCAAGATTGCACTTAGTGCACATTTGACTTCCGACTCCAGAATAGATTTATTTGCACTTTCTTTCATTCAGCAGTTCTATTATTTAATTCGTGTTCAGTAAAATTTGTTGTTATTCGTTGGTAGTTATGTAATATTCTAAGTATGTTGTATACCCCACCTGAATTCACACAATTCTGTAAATCAACAGCCAAAAAATCCAATAATCAGTGATTGATAATGCTATTTTTAGGCTTAAAGCATGATTGTTCCCCTAAGCCCAGGCCTTCTTAATAATTGGTTTGTTGAGTCCACTGCTGGTTTAACACCATTGATACACACTTTCACATTATGACACTGTCCTCTGAGTTATTATCACACCTCAGTTGCAAACATTATCATGCGATATGTATTCAGTTTAATCTTAAACTACCTGATGCACCTTGAACAATGTGCTACTGCCTCATTGATACACACCTTTGATTAATTACTAATCTTCTAATTATACCAGGCCTCCAGTGAGGACAGTTTTCATTTGAAGATGCAACAGAAAACCCAAGAAAAATCTTAGACTACCTCTGCCAATTTCAGTCATATTATTTTGTTTATCTCTGGATAACATCAGCCTGTTGTGTTTTTCACAGCAATACCCATGAATTATTAATTGTTTTTAGAAATTCCTTTAAACATATTTCATTTTCTGAGTCGTTATGAAGCGATCACCTCCGTAGCATTGTTGACCATTCTTTGTTCTCTCTCAACATTTCTCTTCAGTTTCTGTGTGATTTGTGTGTTTATGCTGATTAAGAAGGAGTGTACGTGTACATAGATATATGATAAACACAGGTGCAAACAAATGAAGGAAACACTGAAAAACATATATTGATGAATGAACTCATTCTTGTCTGTACGCAGTAAACATCGGAGAGGAGCGATGTCTCACTTCTTTATTTTTGTTTCCATGTTAAATTCATTTAATTAAAAATAGCCATTACTGTATTTCTGTCTTTGTGGAATAAAATCTTCTAAAATATAATCAAGTGGAACAGACAGACACTCATTCTGCAACTCTTATTCGTTGATCATGTTTTCTTTCCTTTTCTCCATTTCCACATTTGTGTTGTATTCCAGTTTATTACCTGTACCAATTAATGTTCTTTAAGTTGAAGCCAAATACAGTTTTTAAACGCATTACACCCAGAAATGGAGATTCTACAGGACACTGAAGATATGAAGATGGTATACAACACCGGCCTTACTATCAGTAACATCATAAAATATCTAGAAATGTTGCTGTTAGTTTTAGAGGGATAAGCCCTCGTTCAGATGTGTAACCACATCATTTTAAATTCTGCATAAAAAACAACATCAAGTTGAGATTGTGCAAAGTTCCATACAAAGATGCTGGAACACACTTACTGCCTAACCTGAGCTGTCCCTGGTCTATGTGGCCATGACCTGTCCCACTCCTTCCCCTGCATTTGCTCAGTTTTTAACAGTGTCTGCGGAAAAGAGTGACCGTGACCGTCACACTTTGCTCTGTTGTTTATTTCTCTCTGTTCACCACTCCTTAACACATTTCCTCTCGCTCTTCCTCCTCAATCTTTTCTTTTGCTCCACACCCCTTTGCTCCCTGCTGCTTAATGTCACCGTTGATCACGTTTGTGCTCACTCCTCTGCTTGTGCGGCATTTTTTCCTACCTTCCTTCATACCCTCCTCTTCTTCCTCCTCCTCCTACCTGCCCTTACTTTTCTGCTTTCTTTACTCCAAACTCTTTCCTTTTAACTTCGCTATTTCTTATCATTCTGACACACAATGGATGGATTACTTCTGTATATCTGCTCTTTCTCTTATTTTTTTTTACTTTTGGTTATCTCTTTCATCTTTGCTACATATCTCTACTGTCTCTTCACTCGTTTTCTACCAACTCTCCTTCCTGTTGCTTATTTTTCTTCCCCACTCTTTCTGTCTTTACCTTTCACACTTCACATCTTCCTTCTTCTGACTATCTCTCTGCCTTCCTCTCTCCCCCCGTCTCCCCCACTGCCTCCCCAGGCTGGGGCTCCTACCCCCCCTGACCTTTCTACGAGACAGCAGTCCCCTCCTCCTGCCTCTCCCCTCTTGCGCTCTAACCTCTGCTCTCTTCTGTATTCTGCTCCCTATGGCATGGCTGTAGTGTCAGGTAAGTTCTCCGTCACTTCTTGAATGCAGCCCCCTCCACACCCTCCCTCCAGAACCTTTCTTCTCCTTCTTACACTGCAGACACCATTTTTTTAAAATTATTATTATTGTTTTCACATGCACACCAAGCCCTCCTCATCGCTACCATTGGTCATTTCCATGCTCCCACCTAAATTTACATCTGAGGCAGGTCAAAGGGCAGGCCAGCTGCTAACAGTGTTCAGGTGGAGGCTCGCTGACATGATGACCCAATGCACACAGTAGAACAATATCCACAGCAACACAGTGGATGGAGGAATAAACTGAGTAATAGAATCCTGGACAGTGCCTCTAAATGGTTGACATGCATTCGCTGAAATCAAAATACTTTCCAGATCAATGGTTTGGATATACATACTATATGTTACTATATATAGTTTGCACAATCCTTAAGGTCTTTTTTAATAATATATTTTCATGCATAGGTGTCAATGCTGCTGTGTTTGTGTGTGTATATGTGTGATGTAATCCATCACTATATCTTTATCTGTTTGTTTTGTTCCTGATAGGATCTCAACTGCAGACAGGTTCTAAAATTAGTGCCATCAAGTAATTCTACTTTAAGATAAATAATGTATTTCTATCTCTTTTAAGCAAAACTATTAAATATTTAATTTCTACTCATATGTCAGCTCAGTTGCAATGCAGGGCATCCAGTTATTTATAAATTAAATCACATTTGACCACTGAGTTTCATTAGACTTTTTCTCAACTTTCAACTTCTTCAGTCCTTGCATGGCTTTACGGATCAGCTGTTGCAACAGCTCTTCATCCTTTACTCACTCATGGATCTTTGTCTGTTTGTCTGAGGACAACAACAACATGTCTCTGGGCCAGGAGTTTCCTCCTCACATTTTTCTTTCGTTTCTGACCAAAGGTCACATGAATGCACACATGCACATCCTCTTTAACACATGCAGTTTACCAGCCATTCCCCCCATCCACCTCTACATCAGCCATCACACTCACAGGCACACAGACACACATCATCTCCTCCCTCCCCCCGCTCTTCCTGCCAACCCACCCGCTTCACAGAGACCCCTGCCTGTCCTGGCTGCACTCCTGGCTCATTGGCACCGCTCTGCTGGATGGAAGAGGCAATAAACAGGCTAAGCAAGAGTGATCTTTTGCAGCTTTTTTTCCTGTGACTTAGTTTAAAACCCTTCCCTGCTCAGGATCCTGCACTTTTATGACCTTTATTTTTATTTATTTATTTGTTTATTTATTTTTTCTGTTAACTCTGACCTCAAACACTCAGAGTCAGAGTTTTAGTCTAGCATTAGTGTTAGACCATTTGTAGACTCCCTGTGTCCTGTCTTGTCTTGTGGGTTTGGTCCACCACTGAATACATGTAGTTAGATGTACTGCCATGTTCACCATGTAGCAGCCTTCCATTTGTGCAAAATGTAAACAAAACCAAGTGAGTAAAGTCGTGCCACCCTTTCTCCAAGCCATCTATGCAGCTGTCGAGTGTTTGAGGTTATGGTTGATTGAAAATGCAAGCATGAACCTGGTTGTGAGAGTTTGTTAAAGTTGCATTCGTTTATCTGTGTGTTTGTGTGCATAGATTAGTGTGTGCATGGGAATGTGTGAACTTTTAGTGCTCTTTTCTTTGTCACTAATGTTCACACTCCTCTTCCCTTCCCTGTTCTACTGTCTTTGTATTTCCACAGCACGCGTAAACAAAACTACATGATGAACTTTGCCAGACAGACCGGCATGCGTCACTACTACAGCCGCAAGAGGCGGGCACTGCAGCAACGTGCCTGAACCCAACAAGTAGGAATCTCTGACCTGCCAATCATACATCGACCTGCCTCGCACATCTTTATTGTCCTGACGACATATCGTCTGCTAAGACCCATCCACCAATGGATCAGTCTTAGACTTTCTCTCCCCATTTGTGCTTAATTTTCATCCCTGTCAGAATCAGAAATCATCCATTCACTTCCCGCTCCAGCCAAGCACGACCTTCCCAACCACACAGATCCGCGGGAATGAAACTCATAATAAAGGAGGGATTGAAGTGGCCATTTTGTTGGTATTTTTTCCCTCGCAAAGGATGGGATTCAACTTGTTTTGTAATTGTTGCTGTCGTTCATCTGTTTCCTATTCCCACCTGCGATATCCCTCCTTCAGGCCACCACCCTCACCCTCTCCCGTCTTTTCCTACCACACTGTGAAATTGAGAGATAATATATCACTGCTGAACTGACCAGCTGATTGGAGAGTAGCCTCCCAGCTCCACTGAGCCACCAAGGGATGGGGAGGACCGCTCCACTGCCGCCAAACCAGTACGCCAGGAGAAGGACACACAATGATACTAACCACATGGAATAACAGTGATGAAGAAGCTCAAAAAGAAAAAAAATCTATTACAAAAAAAAGTACTTTGTTCTTGGTGTTCTGTGTGTCTGTGGGTTCATTTTGTGATGAGTTGACTGTGGTGTTCCGTTTGTTTGTTCGTTTTCTACTAATTCATATGCTTTTAAGGGGGGAGGGAAGGAGGGTGCTGGGTTCTGTTTCCTTTTCCTCGTTTGTTGGATCAGGAGTGGGCAGGATGTACAAAGCCCAGGCTTTACTGCAAGGAGGAGCAGGAGAGAGATTTGCACGACAACGGAAAGGAGAAAATATTTTAAAAAAGAAAAAAAAAGAAAAACATGATTTTTTTTAAATAATTTTTTATATATGTTGGTTCCCGAAAATACAGATATTTATGGCAAATGGTTCTTCACGTAACCTATTTAAAGATGCACTGTGCGTGAATTCTGTATGTTATTTTTTAGTGTTAAGTTATTAGACAGTCGAGTCAGGCTCTCAGACTGCATCATCTCCCCTCTTCCTTCACTTTCTCTTCTCTTGTGCTGTCCCCCACCCTCCCTTTTCTTTCCACTCTCTCTACTGATTTCTGATACCTGGAGGTGAGGCTCTATTAGTGTTGTTTTTTGAAGTCTGTGTAATATGGACCCTCTGCCCTCAGTGTAACTCCAGTATAGCAATCTCCTGTATATATATGTATATCCACTATGGGGAGACCCAGCAGCCTTATAAAAGGGAAATAAAGAACTGTTCAAACCTCATACTGTACACATTGTGTCACCTCCTCTTCCGTTTTTAAAACATAAGTCTTGTCAACATATATGGCTATGAACTCCAAGTTTTCCATCTTCATATCATAAAAGATGAAAATGTTTAACTACTCCTCAAATACAGGTCAATTTGTGGGGCGGATTTCATTTAAATTGTATCCATGTAAACAATGATGTGGAAACATATTAGCCAGCAACATAAATATTGATGGAGAGCATTTTGACTAAGAAAAAGTGCAGACATGACTAGGCTTGTCTGGTGTATCTATGCATCAGTGTTAAAAACTACCAACATACAATTCCTTAAACATTTATTTACAGATCTTACAGTAAAATCATAAATACATTTCTAAAGATAAATCATGAAAATAAAAAGGCATTCTCAGCCATCATTTTGGTGTACATCTCAGTGTTTTCAGACCGGACATTCACCACACACCCTTCACAGGCCCTTGGCCTTGATCATGGCTGAGGCTGCTTTTCCATTTACAAGCTGCAGGCCATCGCAACAAGTGTCAAAGCGACATACAGGGGCTTAACCATGCCACATGAGTTACAGTACCACCGGTCACAGCATCTGTAGCTCATCATGTAGACCGTCCCTCTGATGCGGATACTGTGCACCCGACTGCAGCCCTCTTCCATCATGCAGCCCCTGGCGGACAGCGCAGTGTAGTTGCCGTAGCGACCTGCTGCCTTAAAGCACACCTCATCAGGAGGACACTCTGTCACAATAAGTTCAAACTTCCTGTTGTTTTCCAGTATGGGGCTATAGTAGCAATGCAAGTTTTCGCAGAGCAGCGAAGGGAGAAGAAGGTAGAGGCACAACACAGAAAGACGCAGGAGCTGCAACATGTTCAGCCTGTAAGATTAAAAAAGTAAATTAAAATAAACAATACACCATGGTCACTTAGTTCTGCCATTTCTTGAAGTTAAAAAATTGTTTAATAATATCACTTTGAGTTAATGTTTCAAGTTAAAAAAAAAAAAAATTTGGGGGGGGGCTTAAGGGAGATTCCAGATAAGATTAACTTCAGGGCTTTTACAGTCACCTGCAGGATAAGGATGACAGGGTCATTCTTTATTAAACAAAACAGACCTGTTCTGTCCCACAATTTCTTGCAGCTGCAATATTCAAAGCAATTTAACGCTTACTGATATCTTACTTACTTACTGGTATCCACATAATATTGAATATGAAGATCAGAGAGTATCAGTAGCTTGTGACATATTTCACTTTGGTGGGTTATATTTTTCATACCAGCTTTGATATTGAAATGTTTAATTTAAATCATACTAAAATCGTTTCCATTAAACAAATGTGTTTGGCAAAGTTAATCTATTCACTACTGCAAACACATCACACCTCATTGTGTGGTTGGGTTCTTGTTGCAGTTGTCTGCTGAGACCAAGGTGAAGTACCTAGAAAGACTTTTTCTTTTAGCTCTTCTTCTGTACCCCTTACCTCTACACCCATAATACTTGCATTTAGATTCCTGCTCTCAGTACATAGCTCCTTATTTTCACATTTAACCTGCCTGGATTGTTGCATATCTGTGATACTTGCATAATAAAGATCACATCCCATTTCCGACATGCCAATGGTCTTCAAAAATCTTGAACTCTTCCTGTACCTAATATGTTCACTTTGGCAAGTTTCTTTCTCATCATGAACTATGAAAACATCTCAAGCTTTGCTTCTGGTAATCTTGCCCAGGTGTTGGTCATTTTTACTGATTGTCCAGTCAAAATGTTTAAGTTTGTAAAATTAGAGAGCGCAGGTAAATTCACTTTTGTGTGCACCTTACCTGTTCATGTTAGAGATTTTATATCCACTCAGACAAACTCTGGAAATGTTTCTTTTCAGCTTCTGCCGATGAACTCTAATCTCATCGACTCAAGATTTTTTTTTTTTTTTTTTAACAGGCCACACCTTCCACCACACCTGCTCGTAAAACACAGCAACTTCACCAAGTGGGAGATTAAATGTGTTGCTTTTATTCTGTGACATCCATCTGCACAGAAATAATGCTTCAGTATAACAGGAGGATGATTGACCAGCCCACCCTCTTATTTCAGGACAATATAAATAACAACAGACAATATTGTGATGCATTTGTTCACTCAACAATACAACAATAAAACTTAGTACAAACATTTGACTAAATGTTAGTCACCTTTTGGAGATTCAGTAACATGTCCCTCTGGTTAACAGGACTCCCTCAAATCTTCACAACTGTAAATACTCCTATGTTTTCATGGTAGGAAATGCAGTTGGTAACATGTAGTTTACACAGGAATCTGAAGCCTCCTCTACTACAACATGACTGGTGTTATTCATTTTTGCTTTGATCATTTCTAGTAGCTTCTTCCAAGAGTTGTCAGGTTTGGGGGCAGTGTTACATTTGTCTTTGCAGCAGCAAGAGCGACTGACGTTGTATTCAACTCCTCGAAAAGAGATGATTTCATGGGAGTCACAGAGGTCAGCATCCACGCAGCCCTGAGCAGAGAGCATGTGGACAGAGCCGTAGTAGCCTCTGGAGCTGGAGCAGCGCTGGTAAGGCAGACATTGGCTGGTGCTGTTGGTGCAGGAGAGGCTTTTGGTCTGCATGGGACAGAAGTAACACAGCAAGCTCTGCAGAGAAAGAGCTGGAAGGACCAGAGCAGCGACCAGAAGGATGGAGCTCAAGTGGAACCAGTGTGGCCCCGACAGATGGACGTTCACACTAATGTATCCACACAGAGAGTTAAACAGGAATAATACCAACTTTAAAAATGTATTTTTTTATTTGGCTTTGTATGTGTATTGTTTACCTGGTCTTTTTTTGCGATCCCATCTTCCCTCCAAAGATGTGAAGATGCATCCACACAGAACCTTTTGATTACCAATCAGACACAGGTGTGTCTTTAAAGCAGTTGCATGCATAATTAGATGAATGCACAAAAATAAAAACGAATAAAAAAATAAAAGCTTTAAAACTAGATTTCAGCTACACATTTATTGCTCAAAAATTACATGTTGGCAGCTCCTTGAAATCATTCTGTGGTTGTAAATTAAGAACCTTTTTGTTGAGGCCATACACGTTATTGCAGTGCCATCTAGTGTCCGAAAAGGACACAAAACCTATCCAGACTGTTTTTAAACCTCACTAAACCGTTTAAATTTAAGTCTGTGCTGTGCAGGAGTATTTCATTACATAATTAACTCTTCCTTCTTGGTTTTCAGCTCATTTTCTTTTACCAGAGGCAATGGAGAGCTGAGACTTCTTGTACAAAGGTACCTGTAAAGAAAATGAAATTATACATTAATAGAAGTTTTCCATGCAGCACAGATGTATTCATTATATTCCCCACTATCTGAGTCATTAGAGTTTATGTGCTTTGCTTACAGTCAGGTCTGCCTCATCATCCACCCTGTCTGTCTTCCCCCACTCTTCCTGATCCTCTCCAGGGTCGTAGCTGTAAAGAGGAATCAGTCGGTGGCGCAGCTCATCTAATCTGAAGGAGGAAGAAAAAAACAGGAAATGAAATTGAGACAGTTATAAAAGATGGTGTTTAAACCAGAAAATGAGAAAGACCACCTTACCTTGATCTTCTCCTAATATAAAGTACCTGAAACATGAAAATGATGTTAAACCTTAGATGCCAATATCAGTGTGTAGTTCAAGTTTACAAAGGATGGAAAGTGGATTCTTACCGCTGCAACTATCAGACCAGTTAGTGTCAGGAGAATAAACGGGACGAGGGCACAGTAACCTGGAAATCCAGGCTTGTTGTTTGTGTGTGATGTATATGGAGTTGTGTGGTTTAAATTCATTGCCATTGTGCTCAGTCTTCTTTCACTTGAAGCTTCTGGTGTGTGCACCTCACCTGACAACTGTGTGACACATTCAGTGGAGAATTGTCGCTGTCCTCGCTGAAAATTTGTCAAGAGTTTTCTTATCCCCAGAACGGCTCATAGCTGCTACGAAGAGTCAAGCAAAACATAGTTTACCATGAGATGTTTAATCCGAGAGTCCGCATGGGTGTCTTTATGTGGTGCAAATAAACTAACAAAGATCCAGGTGACTTGACAGGATGCCCGCTCACATTCCTCAGATAAAAAGAAATACAAACGTACCTTGGGTGTTAAACTGCAGAGAGTAAACATGCAATTCTTTACTTTCGTTTAATGTCCCTTGAGCCACACTAAAAGAAGCAATGCCCTCATAGCTCAACCTGCTGCATGACATTCCTGAGTGAGGAGTGGATTTCTGTTGTCTATTGGTGGTTGAACTGCACAGAAATTTAATTCACCTGCACCGTCCTGTGTAAAAGCTTAAAGCATTGAAGATAAAAATAGTTGTTTTTTTCTACAAAATTATTCTCCACAATCTTCAGCAGCAGCTTCACATTAATCGATCTGAGCTGTTGTAATAGTGACGTTTGCATTCTTTGTTTAATATAAACCAAACAAGTTTGTCTCCAGAGTGAAGCAAGTTTAGTAAATGGAGTAAAGAACACACAGATGCAATGTTCAGTTTTCTCCAGCAGAGGGAGGGTTGTTATTAGCTGCAGTAGCGGGAGAAGGGGAGGGACTGTAGCAGGGGTGAGGAAACACAGACGGGAACCTTTCCAGAAGCTGGACAGTACAGGTATAACTTGCTCTGCATGGCACAGGATGGGACTCAAGTTTGCTGAGTTTTGATGGTAAGCCTTTGACAAATCCTCATTATGGTGTAAAAAGCAGATTTTTAGGGAAACTGATGTTAAATAGAGAAGTACACCTACTGAAGCTGTGATATAAATGTAAGATCCTCTTTGAGATCTTTTAAGTTTATTACATTTGTTTTGACTGGTCCCAGTTATATTTCCAGTTTGTGCAGTTTTAGTACAGGTAAGAGCAGAGCTAAAAGGCACATGTTCACTGATAGATGATAGATTGAACATGTCTGTTGTGTCTCAGAAATATTCTGTGAAAGACCTGAACTCAGTGGCGCGCTCTGGTAGACTTCCTGTTAAGGTTTGAAATCTTGTTAATAATTAGACCAACATAAACCCTCCGGTTCAGCTAAACTCCACTTACCAAAGTGCTTTCTTGTCCTGCGTGCAATAAGTCACAAAGACTGATGTATTTAAACCAAACTGTTGTCTTATTTTCTTATTATTTTACCATCATACAGCTCTTCATTTTGCCCTGCTCTGAAGTGAGGATCAGCAGAGAGCGCAACCAGGAAGGAAAATACAAATCTCTAAAATCTAATGGATCCTCCTGAAAGAAGAAATGAACCAATCCAGAGACAGGATGCAAGTGATGTCACTGACATCCCAATGCCTCTGAGAGACACTTCCCAAGAACCAACACTTTACTATGAAATATTACCTGAAAATGAAGGAGCTTTGTACGAAACAACCTTGTCTGGGCTCTTATCCCCAACTGAACCCCAACCAAGAATTGAAGATACTGGAAATGCTATCCATCAGAGCACAAATGGTCCTCCACCAGTTCCACTCAGATACAGGCTTCCTAGTTTTCCCACTAACTCAAACCCTGTACCTCCTCCTCTTCCCCCCAGGACAGGGCTACCCCTGAACATTAGCAAAAAGCAGCTTTCCTGCAATCCCGTTGAGCCTGTTAAAAAATTCTCTCGTTCCAAGACGGAGGTAGAATACCAAGTGAGTATCCCAACCAATTTCCCCTCAGTGAGGACAAAATGTTTTTTGGTTTTTATAAAGGGAAAAAACATAAACCTAAACTGTGCAATTAATTATTTATTTTCCCACCTTTAGGACCCATGGGCCATCCAACTTATAGACTGTCCAGAGGGCAGCACCAAGACATTGTCTTCTTTTTCAGCTGCAACGTTTAGGTGAGACGATGAACATTAAAGAGTTAAGTCGCTGGCGCATGAATGAAACAAATATCAAATGGCCTACATAGTTAAAGAATGAAGGTTGAGCTTAAAACAACAGTTGCATGTTCATCATGCTGTCTTTCACTTTCACATTGTGAACCTGCTTTTCTTTCCTGTCACTGACAGGCTGATGTCGCAGTACAAGCACGCAGACAGTGTTCACAACCCAGGCATTGTCTGGGGACGTGTCTTACAAATCCACCCTGCCCTGCTGCAGCAGGTGGAGGTGGAAATCAGTCTGTCCACTGAGACAGACGACCACCAGCTTCCCATCCCCACCCCAGGTAAGAATCAGATGTGCTAACTTAGCCCTCATTTCAAGCCCTCTGCCTGCTGGATGCAAGGCACAAGTGTCCCATCCTAGCCAACCTAACCCTCTCACTTTATGATTTCTTTGAAAATAATTACTCTTTAACTTGTAATTTGTTGTAAACGTTGAGTACAAATTTTAACCCAGTCCTGTAAAAATTGGGGATTGGTGAGAGAAACTCTGAAGGGCGATCATCAAACAGTTGTGTCTAATTTTCAGCATTTAAATTACATGAACTGGTGATGATAGACGAGGAGTAAATGACCCAAACTCCTACAAGTAATTCATTACATGCGTTTTTATTGAAAGTAAATGGACAGTTTTGGTTAACGGGAATGTAGCGACTATCCAGCTCTATCCTTTGTAGCTGCTTTGGGTGCGGGGGATCCTGGTGGTAACGCGCTGGATTAAAACAATGTCCAGACTGTAACGCAAGTTCGGGGTGTGTTCCCATTTACTAGAAAAAATAAGAACATGACTGATTACGGTGGAGAGTCCTCAATAACAGCTTAAGTTGTCAAAGCACAAGGTGTGATGTTACATGCGTTACTAGACAGGTTCTGAAGCAGTAAAAAACATACGGCCTCCCATCACCCAACCACCTGTGCACTGTTACCTTCATTCCTAAATACACTTCCTCTTAACGCTGCCACCAATGGCAAAAGGAAAAATGGGTCACATGTGCCGTTCCAATATAAACAAACACCACCACCTGAACCAAACAAAGAAAAAGAAATAATGGCTCCTACAGGGAACATGCAGACTAATGATTACATCTGTTCAGACAACTGGCTTAAAAAATTTATGGACTCTTTAGTAATGTGTCACAGCTGCCCTGGAAACAGAAAGTTGCTCTACAGTTCGGTGGTGGAGCTTGCTGTTAGTAATACACCCTTTGATCCATTGTTGTCATTGTAAATTAAAGTATGTTTCGAAACTCTTGTTGGCAAAAGCTTGTGGACTCTGAACTCTTTTCATTCAGTGAACAAGAAGGTGAAGAGCCTGATTGATGAAATCTTCCAGCTGCTCGACCGCGCTCATGACACAAGTGGGGATTATGTTTTAAAACTTTGTGATTCAGAGGAATATCTCAGAAAGTGAGTCTGCCACTGTTTTTCTTCATATCATTAATCTAGAAATTCAGTATAGCTTGTTTGTATTAAGCTGTTGAATTTGTGTACATTTATACTCCTCTGTCTCTTTGCAGTGATGAGCTGCTTGGCATGCACGAGACGGTTCAAATCTACAGCAAATTAAAAGTGGCGATGAACCTTCGTCTGCTCCATGTGAACAGCCTCAAACGTCATCTGGCCAGAGAGGTACGTAGTTCAACTTCCTTCTCTGATCCCTCCTATAGTGCTGATTATTTGCCAGACAGGGTTGGTCTTATCTTCAGTGTCGATATGCTCCTTTCCCAAGTGCCTGTTTGGCACCTAGTGAGCTTGTTGTCATCATTGGGGCTGCTGTAGCTGTAAAAGCCTCCACCCCTGGGTTTTGACTTTGCTCTGTTTACACACAACATCATGGCTGCTGGTGATTAACAGCAAGAAAGAAGCAGATAAAAGAGTAACCTAATGTGGGCAAATGTGAAACAGAAAATAAGATTTCACTGTAATTTGTTGATTTGAGAAGCTTTGCATTTGCTTTAATGTTTTTTTATTTGCTATATGTTCACTGTCATGTATCAAAACAAAAGTAAAACAGCTAAAACTCATCCAACACGGCAGTATATTGATCTGTGTTTTAAGGCTGAGGACGACAGAACTGTATGTCATCTGTATCAATACCTGCGTCCAGTTGGCATTTACAACACTTGCAGGTAAGTTGGCAAGTCATCCATTGATTGATTTGACTGAAAAAGTTTATTTGAACATAATGACAAAATATAAAAAACAAAAAGAAAATACCCCCAGAAAAATGGAAAAAAGGAATGGGTGGAAGCATACATTTATTTAATCCCACCTCAGAAACTTTTTCAGTCCTTATACCACAGTCACATTCATTTTTGATAATAACCACTACTCATTACATCGTCTTATGAGAAAACAGTGATGATAATAACAATACTTAGTATATAAATAAATATCTCCTTGAAGAATACATGTTTGTAACGGAGCTATATAGTAATAATCAATGTTCTAACAACAACAACAATAATGATAGCAATAACAATATAATAATGATAATATGGATGGTGTTTACATAATCTATAAGCTTACAATAATTAATTGCAATGGTAGAGTTATGCAGTAATAACAATAACAATAATAACAACAGTCTAATACCACTTAATTCCATTCTAAACAACAAGTGATATTATAATAGTAGTAGTAGGAGGAGGAGGAGGAGGAGGAGGAGGCAGAGGCGGAACAATGCTAATAAAAACATTGATAACTATAATCAATTACAATATTCATCTTATATTATTAGTATATGTTAGGAGCACCAATCTTTAGCTTGTGAAGACTAGTTCTCCTTCATATTTCCAAAGTGAATACATATCTATATACTGGTTTAAATATAATTTTATTTAGACATTGCCTGTGTTCCTCCACCAGCCAATTCCACAGTTTTACGCCTCAAACTTTTTTCTGGTGGTTCCCACTAAGTGCACTTGATCCTTCATTGTGGAATAGTGTCAGTGGCAGCAGCTCAGTGTTGACCAGTGTTTGTAGAAAACTGGTGACGCTGTTGTCTGTGTGTGTTTAACTGCTTCTCCTCTGACAGGCTGAGCCTGCAAGATGTGCTCAACAGCTACAACAGAGAGGTAATGGTGCTCATGAATACGAAGGTCAGTAGACATAAAAGGATCAGTGATCAATTTATTGTCTAAGTTCATGATGTTTAAGGTGTTTCTCATAACAGCAGTATTTTAGACTGGTTTTCTAATATTTCCCATCACCTATTAGACTTATAATGCCTTCAATTATGATTTGTCCTCATGTCTGCAGTCTGGGCTGCATATTAAAGAGATTGTAAGCAGGGTTCGCACCATCAGCAATCTTCTGTTCGCGCTCTCGTGTCAAGACTTAGATGATGCCATTGGCAGCCTAAACAGAATCAACCCCACAGCTTTGGTATCATATCATATCACAATTTACCATATTTATATAGCAGTCTATTTAATAAATAAAACTAGAATTATATATATTTTTTTAAATGTACCGTCATGTGCCATTGATCAATAATAAAAGTTGCATGTTTGTGTTTGTTTACAGAGATATGATGAAATGTTTGATTGTGAAGCTGGTGAGTATTTATAACACAGCTGCAGACAGACAAGATTAATTAAGTTGTGGTCAAGATTTGTTTTACTTTAAAGAAATTACTAACCATTACCAGAAGTCTCCAAGAAAAGACCAGCCAATTGTTGTGTTCACCTAAATATTTACACATTTCCTGCAACTACAGAAATTAGAGGGGCTTCATCCCACCCAAGAAAGCTTGGTGTGCTCTTATTGGTCAGCTCCTGTGGCCTGATCAAGGAGACATTTTTCACTTTAATCGAAATGTGTCATTTAATTTCCATCTTTTACAGTTTTGATTATCACAGCATGTTAATTTCACTATCTAAATAGAGTAAAATCTTTGTGATCTTTGGGCCATCTTGTCAAAAACTGATTAGTGGGCCGTCAGTAAGTTTTAGAGGTTTGCTTACAGATATTTAGTGATAAGAGAGGCACCTTGATTGTCTGTTCTGCATCTACATTGCAGCCATGATGATACTCCATGGAGCACTGCAGAAATTGCTGCAGATGTATTTTGACAACTTCCTGACAGACTACAGAAGCCAAAGAACAATCAAGGGCCCTCATGCCAACGACGTTGAAGACCACCATGACATCTTGCAATTTAATATTACGGCTTTCTACAAGCTACAGCCCTCCTGGATGGCCATGTATGTGAAAATTTATATTTAAACACTTTCTCTTGAGTTCATGCACACACATATAGAAACACTCAGATATGCACACAAAATCAAATGCTGATCATTTAGAGATGATATATGTTTTGCTTTCTCTTTCTGCATCCTTTTAGTTATGAGAGTTTTTCGGTCCACTGTGACTTGTCATATGGAGAAACAAAGATCTGTGACACTGGCATTTCTGAGAATATCAGCTCTGCTTTGTCACATGGAAACAAGATCCAGTGTAACCGCATGTAAGAGTGTGTTCTTAACAGTAGATGTTAATCTTCTCACAACCTACTTCCTCATTTCTTGTTCATATAAGAGACAACATTAATAAGAAACTGAATATGTCCTCTGCTCTAAAAAATCATTTGATGCAGGCAGATATAACTGCTTTAAATCTACATGTTTGTCCACAAACCTTGAAACATTTGGAGCAAAGATTTAAGGGCTAGCATATAATATGAAGCAGTAGAGACAAAGGAACATTTAGGCTTTTCTGTGTGTTTGCACTTTTCAGGATGGTGTTCCCTGTTCCAGTAAAGCAGCTGCCGTATGAGTGCATGCTGACATTTTACCTCAAAGGCTCAAAGCGAGGAAAAAATCTAGAGCTTTTAAGCTGGGCTGTACTTCCTTTATACAGCGACAGGTAGGTTTCCCACAGAGTTTACTCTTTTTGTTTTTGTACACTTTTGAACTAATTTAAAACACAGGTCTTTAAAACAGCTTCAGTGCCTGTTTGAACCACTAAGACTCCACATATAAAATGAGTAGAGATCTCCGACATGCCTGCAAATCAGGCAGGTGTAATAGTGAAATTAACAAATAGGCTACATGTTTCTCTTACTATATTATAATCAAAGTCTTTTGAAGAGTGATACCTCAAAAGTAATTTGTCAAAAGAGCTGTTCAGTGAAAGCTTCAGGTATTTATTAAGTAAAAATGAGTGACAATTGTTGTTTATACTCTGCCTTGTTTAGGACTCTTGTAAGAGGAACTGTCCTGCTCAGTATGTCGTCTCTACCTGAGCTGCCCTCTCCTCCCTCCCCAGCCCTCTCTGACAGCCACAGTCAGGCCATGGGGGTCATACTGCAGGTCGGTATGAAACATCTCTGCTCCATGTAGACCAAGTGCTATTTCTGATTAAACATACACCCTACTCCCTCTCTTACCCTAGCTTGAGTTTCAAAATGACTTTGAGTGGGTGTATCAGAGGCCCATTGCTCTTCCAGGATCATTCCTCTTTAATCAGCCATGTGAGGATGTACAAAAGAAAATGTTGGATGTTTCTAAGAAGCATTGTCTCTGCTTGTGAGTGAAGTTTTTACATGAATCACCAATTGTAATAATGGTTATTTACTAAAAAAGTTTAAAAAAAAATTGTCTCTCTTTCACCAGTCTGACAAAAAATGAGAAGGCTTTCCTGTGGACTAAACGTTACTATAGTGACAAAGGGAGCACTTTTCTCCACCTGCTGCTCGGTGGAGTCCCCCAGTGGCAGCCTGAAGATCTGACAGAAATCTATACTGTTTTAGACAACTGGCTCATCCACCTGCCTGAAGAGGCCCTCTTCCTCCTCACTGACAGGTAGAGCTGAGTTCACGTGGTGACATATCATGGTGTAAGGCTGTAAAGATCAATATAAACATATGAAACAAGGAAAAAGGCCTGTTTTCTTAGTCTTTAAGTAATTTTATTGTCCTCAAAGGGAAGCTTTGTCTACAGACAGGTCCTCGAGACATTACTACATCAAACAGTAAATACACTCACATGCACCAAATCTAACAATCTGATAAGGAAATAAAAACCACTAAAATTAAATTTAAAAAAAAAAACATACACAAAATGATCCTTCACTAATAATAAATACCACAATAATTTAAAAACATTGTGAAAAATAAATAAGAAATAAGAGCTGCAGCTACTTAAAAATGCTATTGTAAGGGGAGCAGAGGAGTTTTTTAATTTATTAGTTTTAAGTCTTGTGTTTCTAAATCTTCAGCCTGAGGGAAGCAAAGTCCTTATGCAATTATTGCTATTCTTATTGTTATTATCAAATGTGTTTTTATTTAATTACAACCATAGTTACTGGAAGATATTTACATTTTGTTACAGGGTCATGGAAAATAGTATATGCTGTATTCTGACTATCAGGCTGGAAATGTAAAAATAACAAAACCACAAACAACAAGTAAACTCTAAAGCAAAATATAAAGAAGTGGCAAATGGTATACTGGAAATCAGCCATGCAGTCTTGAGTAGCTTTGGCCTAAAGGCAGCAGAATGTCTCTGCTGGCTGAAACTGAAATAAATGTTGAAACTGATCATCTTTTATACTCATTTTGTTATCCGTTTTCTAATCTGGCAACTTCATCATAAGAGACATTCAAAAAGGAGAAACTAGAAAATTTCTCAAGAAATTTTGTTAAGTGCCAAAGCGGCTACTGCCTGCTCAGATATACAGTATTTATTAGTTAAGATAAGAATGATGAGGGCAGCCATGATGGAAAATGTCTAAAAGAAGCAGCTGCAGTGCAACTGGCTGGTATAATGAATTCTTATTGAGACCCGTATGAGTGGAAGGGAGGGGCTGTAAAATGCAGAGAAACCTACACAGTGTGTGCGTGTATGTGTGTGTGTGAGAGAAAGAGAGAATAGACCTGCTGATGATGCATCCATATCAATCATTTCTAAATGTTGCAAATGCTGATGCCACACACATCACATCCATCCTTAAATGTTAAAAAATATTTTGTTTCAGGTCTGAATGGGTTAATCACTCAAGTGCAATTTGTTGAGCTAAAATTAAGCGTGTGTATTATGTCTGTATACATCCAGGTCTTCATTGCAGATTGGGTTTTTAGAGTTGATGAACAATCTGTTGGATACTGTGCAAAAAACACAATAAAAAAATGCAAAAAACATTCAGTTGCAGTTTCACTCAGTCTTTATTTCCTCAAAACATCTTTTCCAGTTTTCCTGATCAGACTGTTCGAAAGGCTGCAGTTCAGTACTTTGAACAGATTCCTGATGGAGAGCTAGAGGTGTTTCTTCCACAGCTGGTTCAGGTAAGTAAACTAACACACATCTGTAACCCGTCCCATGAGATAAAGGATGTTTTAGAGTAATCAAAGTTTGAGTTTGAGAACAGGTCGATCAGTTTTTAAGCCATGGCTCTGTTCTGCAGGCTCTAAAGAGTGAGTGGAAACTGAATGGACCTCTGGTGATGCTGCTGTTAGAGAGATCTCTGAAGAACATACGAATTGCACAGCAACTTTACTGGTAAGTCACAAATAACACTGGTGAGTGTAAATTGTTGACAAAAACATTCTTTTATGCACTGGACCATATTGATCACTACCACTACTTTGTTTTATTTTCTGTCTATTTGACCTTCATCACACATATGTACAAGCATCACAACAGTTTATTCTTTAGTGCAGTGTTTTCTCGTTCATGTGGTTCTAGTTATCTGTATATTGGAGGCAGCTCATATGTGATTACTACTCATTTCTACAAGAAGTGGAACAGTACGCAGGGCTGTGCTTTCCTCACTCCCCTGTGATATTTTCATTTAAGAAAAACGCTTTTTTAGAACTCTATGTTAGAACTCATTACGTTTAATATACTGGCAGGCTGCTGGAGGATGCTCTTACTGACCCTTACTACCAGAGCTGGTTCAATAAGGTTCAAGCTGCCCTGCGCCACTGCTGTGGCCGGGCACTGAGGCAGGAGCTGGAGAATGAAACTCGCCTGGTGCATGTGCTTGTACAGGTAGCTGAAAAAATTCACGCTGCTGACAAATCTCGACGTAAGGTCAGTAAAAAGGTTTCCTGTAGCCATTAATTTAAATACTCGTTAACCTGTAACTCGGTACAGAATGAGTCTTTACATACTTTTTGTGTCTGCAGAATGTAATAAACACAGAAAAAATGAAGATTGATGAGTTCTTCAGAGGTGGGATCAGCTGTTGTCTACCACTTGATCCTGCAGTCTGTGTGAAGGCAGTAAACCTGGACGTAAGAACGTCACATAACACACAGTATAAACCTGCACATCATCGTTTTGCGCTAATTAGAGTAGTTTAGTCACTCTGATTATTTTAACTCCAGGCTTGTAAGTTCTACAACTCCAATGCTGCTCCTCTCGGAGTCTCATTCATCTGTAATGACCCTTTGGCCAAGCGCATCGGTGTCATCTGTAAGGTAAGTAATAATGAGAAACTTTACTGATGTGTGCTGTATTTCTGCTTGTTCCTTTTAAAGGAAAATCTAAATAAAAACAACTTCAGAACAACTTGCATGTACATGTTTGTACATGTGAGACTTTGAGCGCACAAACTTTCAGTTATTGTTTTTAGACAGGAGATAACCTGCGTCAGGACATGCTGGTTCTTCAGATAGTCCGTGTTATGGACTCAGTATGGCTCCAGGGGGGGCTGGACCTGCAAATGATCACCTACAAGTGTCTCTCTACAGGCAGAGATCAAGGTAAGGGTGCAAAAATTGTTCATGTCTTCATGTTTTCTGTGAATACTAAGTTCTTCATGGCTGTCAGGCTTGGTGGAGGTGGTGCCGGAAGCAGTGACCCTGGGAAAGATTCATCAGGAATGGGGTCTGAGTGGGACACTTCGAGAGGATACACTGGAGAAATGGTTCCACATGTTGAACAAAACTAAAGAGGATTACGAGAAGGTTAAATCAAAAACCCTACAATTTTCTGCTCTGTGATTTTGTTGCATTGTGTGACTTCCTTCTGTTGTCTGCGCAGGCGGTGATGAATTTCATCCACTCGTGTGCAGGGTGGTGTGTGGCCACCTTCATCCTGGGGATCTGTGACCGCCACAATGACAACATCATGTTGAAACACAGTGGACACATGTTCCACATCGACTTTGGGAAAATCATGGGCAATGCACAGAAGTTTGGAAGTTTTAAAAGGCAAGTTGAGAAGAAAAACTAATTATGAGATGGATATGAAAGTCAAAGTCAGAGATAACAGCATAAATTGACAAGAACTTTTTCCCATTTAATAATAGGGACAGATCGCCCTTCATCTTTACATCTGAGATGCAGCACTTTATTACAGGAGGGGGGAAGAAGCCTCAGCGCTTGCATCGCTTTGTGGAGCTCTGCTGTGAAGCTTACAACATAATCAGAGGGCGCGCTGCCCTGATACTCAGCCTGTTGGAGCTGGTAAGAAACATGCATATATCCCCCAAACTGTGACCTCCTGGTCATCTGCAACAGAAATATCATGATTCTATGATTCCTGACTTGAATTTCCAGATGCTTCATGCAGGAATGCCAGAACTGAAGGACTATAATGACCTGCAGTATGTCCAGAACAACCTCAGACCTCATGACACAGAGCTAGAAGCCACGTCCTACTTTACCAAGTACACACAATTACAGTCTGCCTTCCTTACAAATAACTGGCATTTTATCTCTGCATTGGTATTAATATGCTGCTTGTGTTGCCCCTGATTTAGAAAAATTAAGGAGAGCATGGATTGTGTTGCGGCCAAGTTTAACTTCTTTACACATGCCATGGCTCAGGGGAAGAAACAAGGGACACTCTCCCGAAACACCATCCCTGCCCCCAGCACTAACATCCAGGAAGCCGTCGTTCAGGGCTACTCTGTCAAAGGAAAAGATGTGGTGAGGCTACATGTTGCTCTTTGTGTTGGGATGATTCAGCAGACATTCACCTCTTTGTGCACTTCTGTTACAAAAATGTCACAGAGATTTTGCCTGATGCAGCACAGACCTTTGTGTCAGGGGAGCAAGTAAAAGACCCTGAGCTGACAGCAGATTCACACATTGTTGATCAGAGAGGAATACCTCTGAGCACTCAGCTCACATCACATTTGGGGTGTGTTTTCTGTCACTTAACGGCATCACAGGCAGCAGTGCTGCATTTAGAAAGTGTAAGCTTCTCTCCCCAGAGTCAGTGGTGTTTGCTGGCATTTCACTGCTCTTTGATCAGAAGAGATTTCCTCATGTCAAGTTTAGCTCAGAGATTTGCCCTGTTACTTAGATTGTGTATAAAATATTCAGCACACGAAGGATTTCCATATGAACAGAACTTTCAGCTAAAACATAGATAATTAAAATTTTTAACCTGTCTTTGGGCTCCACCAGCCACCAAGTCACAGTTTCAACAACTTCTCCTTTTTAATATTTTGCATACTAATATCTGTTTTCTCTGAACTGCAGTTCTACGACCTGAAAATAACTATTGATGATGGTTTTCTGACCAGTGAGAAGACATTTGGGCAGTTTGAACTGATCCATAAACATCTGCAGAAATATTTTATTGAGTCTAAGCTGCCTCAGTGAGTAAATGAAAAAACAAACAAAACACACTGCTTTCATAATATTGTAGTTTTTGTAGCCATAATTGTTTTTCGATAATTTAGACTAGATAACCTACTTAACTTTGCTCCCTCATTAGGTTTCCTAGCTGGTATCAGATGTCATTCACCCCAGGCAAGAGAATGTCTCAGCTGAATAATTATCTCAAAGAGCTTTTTGCAGGACCATGCAAGGGAGTAGGTATTATCTTTGGTCATACTCTTTCACTGGCTTATTTCTCATAATGATGTCTGATGACAGACTCTTATGTTGAGATGCCTTGTTGTGTATTATGCAGGATGAATATGTTTGCAGCGTGTTTCTTGACGGCCCCAAGAAAGCACATGAAACTGTGGCAACAGGTAATTGTGCTGACATAAGTTCATAGTTCTGCTCTGATGTTCTGGTACTGATGCAGTGACATGTTGCAGGAGCCTGTCCTCAGATTCAGCTGTACATCTCTTACTCCGACCACAAACTCTCTGTGTTGGTCAAACACATCAAGAACATTGTAAGTTTACCTCAATCTTATTATTGTGTTTAACAAGAAGTAAAAGCGCTTGTTTTTTTTCTTTCTATGTGACCAAAAAGTGAGCTCGTAAGTGAGCTCAGATTGTACTTTTTTCTTTGTCTTTAATAGAAACATGCAAATGGCTCCAATCCCGATGCATATGTAGTCACACGTCTGAGACCGGACCCTCAGCAGACCTCCAAGAGGAAAACAAAGGTGGTCCGCAATAATGATAGCCCCTCCTTCAATGAGCTGGTAACTTCCAACCTTCTAAACACCCATATCTGCATCTGTTGATATAAAATGACATCATTGTTGTTATGGTTTGTCTGGATTTTTCCCCCCTTTCTTTGATATGCTAAAGAACACTCTTGAGCATGTAACAACTCCAAAAGCACATATTCTCCCACAGGAAACATTGTCCCTGAGCCGTCTGTAATGCCTCATTATCCAGGTTCTTTTACCTTTAGTTATATCATAGACATGTAACATGTCTACAAAATGCCTACCTAAGGGCTGTTTTTTCCACCCCCTCAAATAAAGAATAAGTAGTTGCCTCTATTTAGCTATTTACTGGTAAAAAAAAAAAAAGTCTGTTAACCCCATCTCTGAAATGTGTCAGCCATAGGCAAAATGCAGTAAATGATCCATTGTTGGCTGCTAGAGTAAAAATTAAATGTCTTTCTATGCTCCTGACAGCACTGATGCTCCTCTCCATAGCATGTAGAGAATGAAAAATGTCTGTTCAGATAGACCCGTTGAACTTGGGGTTACAGCAAAATAGCAGACCATTGCTTTGGTCAGGCTAGTTGACTAACACACAAACTCTAAAAAATGGAGCAGAAATAAGCATTTCATCATCATCAGTGCTGTCCTATTTTGCACTCAGGTCCTTTCCACTGCTCTCCCTGCCTCAGGCATTCCCCATTTACGCATTTGCACATGGTTCTGTACAAATTAAGATTCTGTGAAGTGAAAATTAAGTCAGTGAAGAAATGCTTTTTTAACGCATGTGTTGAAAAGTGACACTTACAGATTGGAAAATATATGACTCATTATTAAACAAAAATAATAAACCCTGAATTTGGATTTGGACATAATTGTGATAGATGTCATGTGCACCAAAGATTCTTCTGCAGTGATCTGATAAAACTTAAAAAGCAACTCTTCCTTTGCATACTGGCTTGTCATAATATGTGGAATTGTCTCTTTAAAGGTAAAGTGCTGTTGTAAATCTACTTGGACGTATGCGTGCTCTTCCTGCGATATTGCTCTCTCCATTGTGTGATTTTGATGTGATCTAAGCTTCCCATTTAGTTGGCAGCATGTTTCTACTTTATATGAGAAAGTCCAAAAAAAATCCAAAAAAGAAAAAAAAACAAAACAAAACCTGATTTTCAGCAGAAACATCCTGATATGACTTCTGAATGTTCTACCTCATCTTCACAGCTGGAGTATAATTATGTCCCCCTGCTCTATGGGATGGTGCTAAAAGTGACTGTGAAGAGCAAGAAAAGTAAGAAGACTTTCGTGGCTGCGACCAGCATTAAACTGGAGGACGAGCTGCTTGACAAAGAGATGTGGTTTCCCCTCAGTAACTGTGCAATCTGACTCTGAGACCTGTGCTGTAGACCTGTTGCCAGCAGGGGGTGCCATGGCACAGAGGGATGAAATTTATCCAAAGAATTTTTCTTGTTTTCAGTCTTTAAAGAGAGATGAATTTGCCTTAGAAAGAACAATGTACTTTATGCTGAACAAAGTGTCATTTACAGCTGTGACATGCAACTTAACCCAACTCCAAAGTTACGTACTCTGGCAGAACCCTGCACGACTGTTTACTGTGTAAAGAATTGTTTGGATTAATATTGTTTTATTATTTAAATATATAAATTAAATGGATACTCCCCTGGTGATAGATGAAGGAAAAAGTATATTGCTCACTATACTTGCACTTTAATTTGTTCTCAAGTTTTGTATTGTCAAAACGTTGCATGTTAATTAGCTGTTGCTGTGACAGATTAAGGAGGAGGTAATGCTTAGAGTTGCATGCTTCTTACCTGCCCAGACTAAGTGTGTTTGTCCCTTCAGGCTGTGTTAACTGGATGTCCTTGACCAGTGGAATTGAGGAGGTGGGTGAGGAGAGTATGTGAGCAGGATAACAAGTCGGCCTCTCTGGCCTGAAGGGCTAAGTTAACACTCTCTCCCTCACTCCATCCACTGCCTTATCCATCAGTGGCATTTAAGCACAGTTAGGCACATACATGCACAAACATGCAAAGGCAATCACAAAGCAAACAAATGCCCCTGCAACACATCTCCACACATGCATATTCCCTCTTCCTAGGTTGAGGTAGGTTATCTTAATACCATCCCCGCCCTGACAGGCCTGCTGACACGTACTTTCCTTTTACTCATTCAAAGGACTTAGTGATGAACGAGGATAAAAATAGACTTACCTGAACTGGATTTGGCTCAATAATGTATACCTCTTTAGAGGTAATTTATATTATTCCCTGATGTGTCTCTCTCAAGGAAATAGAAAAAAAATGCTGGTTGCTATTCTTTGATAATTGTACCCATGGAATATTAATTTAAATCTGTGTCAGTCACCAGTTTCAGTTTTAGTCAATATATATGAACCCAGTCTTTCATTTTGGATGTTATTTAAAAAAATATATTCTCTAATATGTTCTGAAAGTTGTGTAAGAGCATATGAATGACCAACATGCACCAATTATTCCTCCTGTAATGTAATATGTTACTGAAGGGATTTTTCAATTTTTTGAAAGATGCAAAGACAGAATTCTGATTTGTTTGTCTTTTCAGCCCCACTGGAACCTTCTGGTCTTTTTTTTATATACATACATAAATATATATATGTATGTCAATAAACTGGTATTTATATCTGAGGAAAGAGAGTTCTGGTTTATTTATTCTTATTTTTGTTACTGTTGTTCTGGATCAGCCATGCTTCTGTATATGTTGGCAAGGTGTTTGTGTCTGTGTGTGAGGGAGTGTGATATAGAGAGCTGTTTTTAGGAATACCAGACAAAGACAAACAGTGAAGCTGGATCCAGGCTGCATCCGTCTCGGGCCCGAAGAGGAACCCAGCGGTAGCCTGGAGGTAGAGAAGAAATAGGGATGTGAAATAAATATTTGCATGTATAGCTGTTAAATGCATGAGCATAATTTCCATGAAAAAATAAACATTCACAGAGCAGAGAATAACCTTCAAAATTTCTGACACTGTGAAAGTAGAGGAAAAACAGTGGCAGTCTACATTGTTATCTGGGATTATCCCCCCCCCCCCCCCCTCCAGCCTCATTTTCAGCTCCTGTCACCCTTTCTGGCTCATGGCTCACCTTTCTTCAGGCTGGTGAAGGGCAGTGTGTACTGACCCACAAACTCGCTGCTGAAAAGGCCGGTCTGATCTCGGACACAGAAGTGGATGAGGCAGAGCTCAGGGACACTGATACTAAAGTTCATGTCAGCATCCCAATGAGGACTCAGAGCTGTAGCAACAACAAGACATAAACCATCCAAATCATTATTCTGTTTAACCTGTTAAAGTTTAATTGAGAATAAAAATCCCTCTTAAGAACATTTGGCCAAAGAGCAAAAGCAACAAACAACACATACAAAAAATGATTGCATTACATGAAATGTACACAACAATCTCACGAAGGCTGAAAAATTAATGGATTACAATTTTAAAACATTTTAACTGAGACACAGAATCTGATACAGTATTGATGGAGGATTCTGTGGATTTGATTTGTACTTGATAACATCACAACTTTTATTTAAATACTGGACTTGTGGTTAGCTGGAGGTCAGTCACCCAATAACAATAAGGGTCCATGTTAATCAGGGCCTAAACATGTTTGCCATGTCAACTTTTAATCTGTGTTGTATTTGACAGTTTTTTTTTTCTGTCATTTGTTACTCCGATGTTTAAATGTTTCACAATTTCAGATCTAAAATTGCAACATTCACAGCAGTAAACATAGGCTGACACCAGAAGTACCAGCTGCAACTGCAAGGAGAATTCTGTGTTTGTTAATTTGTCACCAAACAAGATGTGTTGGAAACATATACAGGGGAAAAAAACTAACACAAACATAATTAGTTTTCATTAATTTATCAACTCTGTCTCTCTTTATCAAGAGCGTAGTATCACAGCAATGCCTGATGCAGATATGAAATGTTACAGGTGTGTCTCCAACACTGATACAAAGTCAAAATTCCCAGATGGGTTTGATCCAGTCCATCTATTAATGCACTACTGTCAAAATGATAAAGATTATCTCAGGCTGATCACTGTTATCATGTTAGTGTGTTGATTTTTAACAATAAAAAGCTAAAAAATCTGCTTTATTCAAGCACAGTCTAGAGCTCCAAGCATTGGCTCTTAGACAGCTTTTTGCTTTATTCTCTACAGAATTTGGATTTAATTTAAAAATCTATCACAAAAGCCAGATTTTAAAGAAATCTGTCAATCTTACTTTAAAGAAATTCTTTCAGCCGAGTATCAATTGCTGCAAATGACTTCTGACAAAATAAAACTGGAGCTGACACAAAATAGTGGTGAACAAGGCATTATGTGACCTAAGATGTGCCTAGAAGGTCGTCGTATAGTTTGCTTTGACGTACTTACAACTGCTTCTGACAGTATGAGTGCTTTTTCGACAGGAGTCTGATGGAATCCCATGGATCTCCAATCTGACGAAGGGGTCCAGAGCTTTACCAGTCCTGGAGCTAGGTAGGTTGGATCCACTAATCACCTGTTGACAGATAAGCAAGACAGGAGTTGTTTACGCCATGAATAAACAGTAAATAATAGTGAGAATAGTTATCAGTAGCCATCTAGAAAAAGAGTAGACTGTAATTTCACTAGCTTGGAGAAAATTAGGCTTCTCTGCTGTCCTCTCACACTGAGCTCTCTGGCTTTTTTGCCCCTGAAGAAAGACAAACCTGCATGCACTTACCATGACAAGTTTTAGTGGAGCTTTACGGTGTCTGACCTAAAATTATGTTCCTTTATCTTCTTCTAGTCAGGCTGAAAAACACTCGGCATTTTGCTCATTGTAATATACTTGTGACAAAGCTTTGTTACAGAGAAACAGACCGCAACATGTTGCTGACAGTTTAACCTTAAATGTATATAAGAAAGCTCAAGGACAAGTATTGTTTTCCTGAACAGATGAATAATTTAATGCTGACAGATTAACCTCACCTTACCTGCATTACAACCCTCATTGCTACTCATGAATCTCATTCAGTGGGTTGAGCTGAGTCAAGATGCAAGATTTTCCCTGAAGTGATCAAGTAATTCAAAGTGATGATGGGAAAAAAAATAAAGTAGAGATTCTTCCTTAAGCACACCACATATATATTTTATCCTGGAGATTTGTGCTTTTGTGTGTCTATCAGCTTTTGTTTAATCATGAGTCTAAACTTCCTTTAATGAGTAAACACTGAATGATAAAACTTAAAGCAACATATTTCATGGTGAAAAAATCTAATTAGGCAAAAATTAAAGCGAGAAAAAATTGACTGACATAAAGCTTACTGCTCTGAGTGTTAGCATGCTAACATGCTCACAATGCTAACAAGTTGATGTGATGTAAAGCAGGATTTGATCATAAAAAATATCACATAAAGGTTTTTATTTTGTAATTACTTACTTTTTTTTCTTTTTTTTCTCATTCTACTTGTCTTAGGTGTTCTCCTGCTTACATCCTTAATTCGAATGGTCATCTTGTAACCTTGGGGGTGGCATTGCTCAGTGGGTAGAGTGGTCGTCCTGTAGCCCGAGGGTTGCCGGTTTGTTCCTGGCCCGGAGAGCTCATGTCAAGGTGTCCCTGAGCAAGACACCAAACCCCTAATTGCTCCTGATGGGTGGTGGTTGAGCGCCTTGCATGGCAGCTTCTGCCATCATTGCACGATGTGAATGTGACGCATATGTAAAGTGCTTTGAATAAATAAGTACAGACCATTTATCATTTTACCATGGAACCTGGCAGCAACAGCATTTAGTTTGCAGTTAATCCTTTAAATGAGGTGTGTTGGAGCAGGAATTAAAATTTTTTCCTGGAGAACCGGAGTTACGCCCTATTTACATTCACTAATTTTGTTGATACTTTTATCCAAAGTGACTTACAGTGAAAATAGTACAGGTAAAACAACTAAAGCTGGATTAATAAGTGCAGTAAGATGCCTTAGGGTGTTTGGTGGTCTCTAAATATTCAGAGACTATTAAAGGTAGAAAAGGACACCCCTTCTCTGATAATGTTTGGTAACCCATTCCAACATGTTGGAACCATGATTGAGAACAGTCTTGACTAAAACTGCTGTGTGGACAAGAGTGGCAGTACCAGACAAGATTCCTGAGAAGAAATTAGTGGTTGAGAACACTGAATGATGGGATATAAATTTTAAGTTGTACCATACACTAATATGAGCTTGTTATAATTTTTAAGAAATAATTTGACTTTTTTTTTTTTTACTAAAAATCAGGGTCATCCCTTCTATTAGTTAGGGCAAATGGAAAAGTGGAAAGAGTCTGGAGAGTAAGAAAGATGTTCCCAGTTGGTGCATGAGAAGAAGGGGATCCCAAACCTTGATGTCCATCTGAACGCTATGATCTACTGGATGAACATGAAACATTGACAAGAAAAGGGAGAGTAGCAGGACTAAGTAGCAGGATATAATGACCCTCCACCTGTTTGCAACTTCCACACAGAATAGTTATCAGTGTCTGACACATAAATGCATGTAAACCTTCATACAATGAACAATGCAAAGCTTCCCCTACACATAAACACATATCTGTAAATGGGCTATGGGGAGTTACTGTGTGATTGTTGTCCTTATGGGATTAACAAATCATGCCCTCGTTTTCAGCAGCTCCTCAGCTTTTTTCACCCAATGCTGCAAAGCCGTTAGATATTATATATTGCAATTGATGCTATTCTCGTTCATTAAAAAGATGCTTGAAATAATAAAAAAAGATAATCTATTAATTGGGCTCTGGGTCTAATTACTTATTAATTAGATAACCAGTTTCTTTCTTTTCCTTTGAATTTCATGAAGAGATAATCTAATTAAACAGACACTCTGGGAGTTTTACATCATTGTTGGTTCACTGCATCTGGCAGGAGGGCATTTATCTTGAGGCTAAGAGTGGGATGATCTGCTACACAATGCTCTAGATTGTAAGGCGCAGACTTACGAATATATGCACATTAAGAACACACAGCTGCAGACAGCCCTGCAACATTACACCTTAATCCATAAATCCACCATGGGGGGATTATTCAGCGTTCAAGCTGTACCTTGAGCAGCAGGTGTGTGGGTTTGAGGCATTGCTGGCTGCAGCTGGGATCAAAGCTCTTCTCACTGGACATGAGCACTGCAGGCTTCAGGACGTATCCACAGCCCCCGTTGTCTTGGAAACGGCCATCATTAAGGTCCATTGGCAAGCCCAGTGATTGAAAATTGAGAGCCACTGCAAAAACACCATGGGGCAATGTTTAAATAAATGAGGAGCCTCAAAGCAGCAGCACATTAAAAAAAAAATAGGTGAGACAGAGAGATACATCAGTGAGGTGTGCAGTGACTGTATAGTGGAGTTTTCTGTATTGCAAATCTCTCTTTTAGCATATCCACTGCATACACCATGTTCTCAGTGTCATCAATGACTACATATTTGTGAATAGAGTTCTGGAAAAACAGGCAGGCAAATGTATTTCTGACAGCAGATTTGAACCTCGCCTCCGTTTGTTAGGACAGAAATCAATACTGAGCCTGGAAGAATATTATGCAGATGAATATTGCAAAAAAATAATTATATATATATGGTGCCTTATCTTCTGTTGTGTATATGTGCCACAAAAGCTCACAGAGCATGTCCTGCTCATCTAGCTGTTATCGATCCATCTAAGTTGCTGCTTTGTTCTGCAGTGTCCTGCAACTGTGAAAAATACAGATTGCCAACTGCAGAGCTGCCCCCACTGCATGCACACTGTCTGCTATGCAGTGCCTTCTCGCACACACTGACTGAGTGAGTGATGAAGATGGAGGAAAAGTATGTGTAAAGACAGAGAGAGTGACAGGTGTGTGGGCTGAGACAGGATAAGTCATGGGTTAATCGTTCATTCTGAATGGTAGTTTTGACCATGATACAGTACTGTGAGTGCAAATCAAACAGAGAGACAGGGTATGATTTGCTCCAGGAAAAACACAGATGATGAGTTCAGGGTGTGTCCAGAAGTGAAATAATTCTAGGTTGTTGCTTGTGAAGTTTGACAACTTAAGTTTCAGATTGCACTTCCCTCCTTATTAGCTTGAAATGGATCCCATTGGTTATTTAGTGTGTGTCAAAACCTTTTTGAGTCCTGCTGAAAATACTGACACATGAATCAAAAATGCTCTTTTCCGGCACTTTATGGATAATAGGAATTTGATATTGAACAAAGTAGACACAGAATTGACAGGTGAGCACTTATATACTCAGATATTTCATCTACCTCTTTTAAGAAGAGACATTTATCAATATTTATCTTTTACTTATCAATTTTTATTCCTTAAATAACTTCTTACTCCTTGAAATAAAAATTGATTAGAAACTTGATCAGCTATTTAAATTATTCATTAAACTGTGATTCATTTATTTATTTGGCCTGTGTATTATATGTTTGCATGTATCATGAAATCTTTTTTCTGCTGGACAGATACTGGATTCTGCTCGTCCTACTCACCAAGTTGCGAGCCAACGTTCCAAAACTCCTGAGGGTTGTAGTTGGAGGACGACGTCCTGGAGCCTGCTGGGTAAATCCTACTGAGGAACCTCTGGTTGTGCTGAACAAAATCTGACCCTGAAAGACAAGACAAGTGAAGGCCAAATCTTTCCTCTGATGCACATTAATTTATCAGTATTAACTTCACAAATGTCATTTCTGTGCACATTTTAATCTGTCTGACTGAGTCATGCTGGGTATAAGATGCAGTGATCCGGTGAAAGCACTGAGGATTATCTGCACTGACATGCTTACTTTTTAATCAGTTAGATGTGTATTTTTCATTTCTATACTGGACAGATCAAAGTTCTTGGCATTACAAATGTGACTTTTTGCTTATAGTAATTTTAGTTTAACATGAAATATTTTCCAGATTAGCTTTTGATGCATTCACACTTATTTTCACTCAGGACAAAAACTTTGGCACATGGCTTCAGGTTGTGGATGCTGCTGTTTCCCTGCCGGTCTTGATGTAACTAGAACATTTTTACAGCTACATTGTAGCTGCCTATTCATAGCATAGCCATGCATCTGCAAGATGTCAGTTTTATGGTTCCGTATACTTGATTGATGATGACAGTTTAAATAATTATTTTTAATTTAAATCTGTCTGGGCTGTTTTTACTTTTGAGTGCAGGGCACATTTCTCACCTCGTGCTGTTGTGCCCCTAAAAAATACTCCCCTTATGCTGTAAATGTCATGTTGAATGTGTAACAACATCCAAAGAGCAAAGAGAATGCATTAGGATGACTCAAGGGAAATGTGCATGAATTCAGATCAATAAAGAACTTTTACCTGAGGTTTTGGCCAGCTTGCGAGCCTTGTTCTCTCCCATGGATGTGTTCTCGTAGTAGTTCTGACTGTCCTTTGAGTGACTGAAGCTGATGAACTTGACAGAACTTGTGTATATGACCAGGTCAGTTAAAGCCTTAGCGACTACCACCTTCTCCTTCTTCTGCTCATATAAATTTTGTTTTAAAGAAGAAAAAACAAAACATCATTAAATTCAGAACATCAGGCTGAAAATTTTACCCTTTTATCATCATTCACAATCATTTTGACATAGCCTGCTTCTGTGAAGAAAAAAAAATCTTTGCTTTAATCTGACTTACTTTCTTCTTTGACCCTGCCTTTCTGGGAGACCAGAACTTTGCTTTGGTTTGATGATCCTCATCTTCCTCATCCTCATCATCATCATACTCGCCCTCACCTGCATTCTCTTCTGCCCCTGCTGTGTCATCCTTCTTAATCTGAGGCTTTAGCTTTTTATTCTTGATGAGGATCTTATACTTCAGGTCCTGACATTCCCACACATAAAGTATGAATTCACATGTGAAAGCAAGCACACATACTCTAATTGCTGCACGCTGCTCTTTGAAACACAATCACACATTTGGATCACAGAAATTCCTCAGACAAACACTCCTCTTGGACAAACCATCACAGCTATGATTTGTCACAAAGATGCTTTTCTTCAAAGCGCTGCACCAACATTAGAGCATGCAGTTGGAACGATAAGGAGAAAAAAAAAGAGAGAAGAAGCCGCTGTATCTGTCCAAAAGCTGGTAGTGCTCTGTAAGGCTTTCTTTGTGAATATATGTTTTAAAAAAGGGAAAATAAAAACCTTGAGGGCTCAAGGCAGCTCTGTGGCAAACCATGCAACAGGAAGTCTGAGTCGTGTACCACATGCACAAACAAAATATGTTAAATAATTATAGATATGCCAACATAAACAATATGTATGACACCACATATTATAACAATTACAAGCCTCCTAGCTTCACTTGGCATGGGTTCGCTGCACTTTTTCAAATTTTATCTCTTACACAAAATTATACAGCCTGCAGCACTAAAATAGAGGCTTTACTTATATTTATCTAATTTAGGATATCGCATGTGGTTCTTAAAGAGAAGTTTTGCCTAATTTTGGCAGTAAAATTAGAGTAAAGTGGCGTGAACACATGCTAATTATGAAAGATTTATCATTTCTTATCCTGCAGTGACACTAGACAACTGAAAATTAGAGTCAAGAGATAACAGTTTTTTTATATTTCCTGTAGCTTTGCCAACTTGGTAAGCAATTTTAAAATATGTACACATAATTAACTGTTTCAATTACTGTAGAAGAGAATATATTTGGAAAATATGCACCTTATTATAGAAAGTACAGTGTTAAACTGTATCATTTCAATATATGGAAACAGATTCAGTGTTTCATATTGCAAGGGTTAATAGTCACACTGCAGCTATAAAGCTGAGGCTCTGATGGAAGTCCCCATTTCCCAAGTCATAAATATAAAAAAAAAGACAAGGGGAACATGCACTGTGAGGAGAAATCATAACTCTTCCTATTTTATCTTCAGGAAATTCTATAGCAGCAGAAGTCAGAGGCAGCAAAAAGCCTCTGCTGAGACGCTCATAAAAAAAATTAAACCTTCATCTTTCTCATCATATTCAAGAAGCTGAAGTGTCTCTGTCAGTGTCTTTTATTTTGGTGTCTTCGTAATGAGTTGAGACAGAACGCTCCAGAGGACACATCAGAACCCCAACAGGGTATCTAAGTGAATGGCTTTTGCGCCTCAAAGTGATAGACATGTCTCACAAACAGCTACATCACATCAAATGTTGTAACTTTCTGAGAGAAGCTTCAAATGCAGACCTCCATTAAAAGCTATGGGAAAGAAAAGGCAAAAAGCACAGGGAGCCTCCGAAAGAGACTAATGACACCATCCATGATGACAAGGTCTCATTTTCTCCTGGTTGTGCTTTGCTATGACAGCCCATATTTATGTTTTACTGCATCACAGTCAGATTCTTCTGTTTGTTTACTACATTAGTTGCACAACTTTTACAGTTTTCAAGTCTTACATTTGGGCTGGGAAGGTCTCCAGTTACATGATGCAAGGGTGCTGTCAGCAGCATATCCCCCAGGATAGAGATGAGGTACTGGGCCATGACCTCCTGCTGCTCCTGGCAACAGTGGTTTTCCAAAGACAGGATTACTGGGTAAGCAGACACCTGTCAGGAAATAATCCCACCAGAAAAAAAGCAAGACAGAGGAAAACAAACTATTTACTTAATTAACATTAACCTGGATGCACCTGACTTCTCTCCCTGTGGGGTCTAAATAAGTTAGGCTCATCTGAGAGAAGAGTCCGAAATGCTACATCAAAGACCTTGGCAGATACAAAGGTTTGAGTGAGTTAAATGCTTTGGGTGCCACTCTTCAAGAGAAAATACTTCACATGGAACATGTTGCAAACTGTAACTTGTTACCTCAAAGGCATGTTGTGCCACAGTGGAGATGACATCCTTAAAAAGTATCTTGGTGGTGAGGGTGTAGCCGTGGTAGACTACAGGCTCCATATCCGAACCATCCCAACAGTCAATCTCTAGACAGCGGCAGCCTTTCCTCAGAGCACTGTGCAGCAAAACACACATATATCCATTGAACTTTTGAAATGCTCTGACAAATAAATATGCTGTAATAAATTATAAAGAAAGAGTTAAAACAAAAGCTAAGATAATTTTTTTTACCATGCACGTATCATACTACACCATAAAAGTTAACACGTGTGCATTAGGTAGTTTAAAGAATATACAGTAATAAGTGATGTATTTTCAAGCAACCCTGATGCAAAGTTATCTCTTTTTTTCTTCTAGAGATTCTCCACAGGGAATGGCTCTGCTTTTCTGCCAGTTTCTTGTTGTTTTATATGTAAATTGCAGCAGCAGCAATGACACATCTGTGTGTTTGTGAAGCAGCTGCAGTCCAAGTGTGTTTTCCATTCTGATGCTCAGTTTGATTCTTCCCTGTATTCACAAAATGTCACTATGATTGTTTCATTCTATATCAAGCTTTATAACTGCTGCATGAGTCCTCTGTTAGTTGTGTTAGTATCATATACTATGAACACATTTTTAAAAATCCCAAATTTTGCTTTCTTTTGATAGAGTTAGAGGAGACTGAGAATGGAATTTATATTAATGCTACATGGTGGGACATTAAATAGTAACATATAACCCGCACTTAAGGAAATACAGCTGGCCTTGATGAGCAGCTATATGTAGTTCATGGAAATAAAAGATTTTGCTAGCTGAAGATGCTTCAGGAAAGACGACCATAAGGATTCACACATTTAGAAATGTTTCAATGCTTTGATGGTTTAGTGAGTTCATCCATCTATTGTCTGCCGCTTATCCGGAGATGGGTTGCAGGGGCAGCCGCCTAAGCAGGAAAACCCAGACTTCCTTCTCCCTAGCCACATTCTCCAGCTCATCCGGAGGGATCCCGAGGAGTTCCCAGGCAAGCCAGAGATGTAGTCCGTCCAGCGTGTCCTGGGTCTTCCCCAGGGATTCTTTTTGGTGGGAAGTGCACGGAACACCTCACCAGGGAGGCGTGCAGCAGGCATCCTGACCAGATGCGCGTGCCACCTCACCTGGCTCCACTCGATGCGGAGGAGCAGCGACTCTACTCTGAGCCCCTCTCGGAACACCGAGCTTCTCACCCTATTCCTAAGGGAGAGCCCTGCCACCCTGCAGAGAAACTCTTTTCGGATATTGTTCTTTCGGTCACTACCCACAGCTCGTGACCATATGTGAGGGTAGGAACGTAGATCGACCAGTAAATCGAGAGCTTTGCTTTTTGGCTCAGCTCCTTCTCTTATCCATGACAGACCGATGCAGAGTCTGCATCATTGCAGATGCTGCACCGATCCGCCTGTCAATCTCCCACTCCGTCCTTCCCTCACTCGTGAACAAGACCCCAAGATATGTGAACTCCTCCAATTGGGGCACTCCACCCTTTTCCGGCTGAGGACCATGGTCTCGGATTTTGAGGTGCTGATTTTCATCCCAGCCATGATACACTCAGCTGTGAATCACTCCAGTGAGAGCTGAAGATCACAGCCCAATAAAGCCAACAGAGCCACATTATCCGCAAAGAGCAGAGACCCAATCCTAAGGCCACCAAACCGACTCCTCTCAACATGCTCGAACAAGGGGGTCCGGCACTCCATACTCCCAGGGTACCCCCCCACAGGAGTCCCCGGGGGGCACGGTCAAACGCCTTCTCCAAGTCCACAAAGCACATGTAGATTGGTTGGGTAAACTCCCATGCCCCCTCAAAGACCCTGAAGAGAGTGTAGAGCTAGTCCACTTTTCCACAACCGGGACGAAAACCATACTGCTACTCCTCAATCCAAAGTTCGACTATCCAACGGACCTTCCTCTCCAGCACCCCTGAATAGACTTTACAAGGGAGGCTGAGGAATCTGATCCCCTGTAGTTGGAGCAGACCATCCGGTCCCCCTTTTTGAAGAGGGGGACGACCACCCCAGTCTGCCAGTCCAGGGTAACTGTCCCCGATGTCCATGCGGTGCTGCAGAGGCGTGTCACCAAGACAGCCCTACAGCATCGAGAGCCTTACGGAACTCTGAGTGGACCTCATCCACCCCCGGGGCCCTGCCACTGAGGAGCTTTTTAATCACCTCAGCGACCTCAGCCCCAGAGATGAGAGAGCAACACCAGGGTCCCCAGACTCTGCTTCCTCATCGGAAGACGTGTCGGTGGGATTGAGAAGGTCTTCGAAGTATTCCCTCCACCACCTCACTACGTCCTGAGTCGAGGTCAGCCGACCCCCATCCCCACTGTACACAGTGCTGATGGAGCACAGCTTTCCCCTCCTGAGCCGCCAGATGGTGGACCAGAATCTCCTTGAAGCCATCTGGAAGTCATTCTCCATGGCCTCTCCAAACTCCTCCCATGCTTGATATTTTGCCTCAGTGACCGCCGAAGCTGTGTTCCGCTTAGCCCGTCGATACCCATCAGCTGCCTCTGGAGTCCCACAGGCCAAAAAGGCCCGGTAGGTCCTGAAGGTGGTGAGCGCACAGGAGGGGGGGCCCCATGTCATCCTTTCAGGCTGAGCCCAACCGAGCCCCATAGGCAAAGGCCTGGCCACCAAGCACTCGCCTCCATGCCCTTCCTCCAGGCCTGGCTCCAGAGGGGGGCCCTGGGGATCCACAACTGGGCAAGGGACACCTGGGTCCATGGTTTGTCATCATCATAAGGGAATTGTGAGCCGCGTCTGGTCCCTCCCCATGACACCTGTTTGCCATGGGTGACCCTACCAGGCGCATAAAGCCCCCGACAACATAGCCACTAAGACCGTCAGGATGCGCAAACTCCTCCACCACGGTAAGGTGGTGGCTCAGGGAGGAGAAAACAGGATAATGATCTATAGAATTGTCTGTCTCAAGCTCATGTCAGAGAAAAGTGAAGCCTCTGTGAGCGCCCTTCTGTGGTGTTGAGATGAGAAGCTGTTCTGCAAACAAACTCTGTGCTAATTATAGTATAATGTGGCTTCTATATAATAATTTTCCATCTCTGGTGACTCCCAGGCTCAATAGTAATCATATCGTTACTTTTTTGGTGAAGACATTAGAGGTAAAAATAGCCTATGGATGGCTTTTACAGTGTCTGTGCACAACCAGCTCTACCTTTGACAAAATATTGTGGCAGAGAAAACAACGTAATGCACAGGTTAACCTCTGCAAAAAGTCTCATTATATTTGCTTAAATTTATGTAAGTTCATGAAGTTTTAGTTAATTTAGATGGCAAAAATATTCTTTCATCCTGTCTAGTAACAGTTAGCTTAGTTTTCCCATCAGAAATTCTCAATCAAAATCACAACATTCAGGTTTGCAATAAAAATAAATAAAACCTTGAAGGAATTTGTAAGGGATTTGTTCAAGGTTGAGTCTGATCCAACCTTTCTAAAGTCCTATGATGCTTTTTTCACTTTCTTGTCATTATTACTTTGATTTAGTTAAATGTTTAAAGTTGGAATTTCTAAGGTGCATGCACCAGCCCCTGATGTTTTGCTCTTTTCTCCAAATCACTTTCATTAATGGAGTAAACCAGAGCTTTCAAACTGTTGGAGGGTTACGCTCTACCAGCTGACCAGGGCATTCTGCACATTCACTAGACCCATAAATACTGAGCTTCTGCTGCCCTCAGCTTCTTTTATAATCACTTCCATTGTCCCATAAAGGCACCACAGCAGATATGCTGTCTGCCTCATGTCAGTGAAATGAGAAGGGGAGTATTCAGTATCCAGATAAAAAGCATGCAGGTCTGAAAGCACTAAATATTTCACTTTATCATTAGGGCTTCACAACCTCTCCAGAGGTGAGAGAAACACAAGCTGCACAGTTTTTACTGCCTACCAAGCATAGGCATCCAGGTGGCTCTTTCCTACAAATTGATCTCCAGTCAGGTAGGTGTTGTGTGATGAAGAAATGAAGTAACTAAAGAGAGGCTTGTCCATTTCTTGGTATACTGATGTGTGAGCCTGGTTGAACACACAGCAGTCTTTGGACTCCATGTATCTGAAGAAGCCTTCAAACGTCATGGACCTGCTCGCAATAGCTGGAAGAGAAGAAAGCAGCAGACAGAATGCTGTCAGAGAGAGACAAGAAAGCTGAACTACTTCAAGTAGAAATACTGCTGCTATTGTTGCAATACTGTGTAATTTTTATGTTTAGCTTTATGGTGTAATGTTTAAATTTCATCCTCTTAACCATAAACATCTGACTGAAATTTTCAAATGTCATCTATATCCAGTTGGTGCTATGATATTTAAATATCAAGAATAAAAAAGATAAATACAAATAGCAAAACTACTTAGGCAACATTTTGACCCTTATAGTAGAGTCACTGCAATATGAACCAGCATTGACATAGTCAACGGTAAGTTCCGTTAAGACCAGGCTTGGCCCAAAGGTCTGAAAAGCTGCAAATGTAGGCTATTTTGCAAATATGCAGCTGAGTTTAAGCATCCAGCACTCACTCTGAATCAGTGCCATCAGTCAAGGTCTAATGCTGGTCTGAGCAGATAGCAGAAGTTGGCTATGTTTGGGCAAAACATTCAATGTTATCTGCTACTAGTCTGCTTTAAAACAAGATACAAAGGTATTGAAAGTATGCCCTCTAGCTCACTGTCATTTCAAAAAGAGGAATGTTGGAACTCGTTCATCAATTGAATAAAAAAGATTCTGACCAGTGGCGTCCATGCCATCACTAATCAGACATTTTCTGTAAAAAAAAATTTTTTAAAAAAAGTTTAATTTTAATTGCCACATTGCTAATAGTTCATACATTTTAAAGCTGCCTTCATAATCATAATCAGTTTACATCAATTCTAGCTCTGAATTAAATTTAGTTGCTATTGTGTTGTTTAATTCATCATCTTCTCTGCATGCAAGCCCCCTTTAAAAAAAAAAGCTGTGAAAAAGATAAAGTTAAAATGTTTTAAACTCTGAATGAAATAAAAAATACTGCAAAGACATACAGTACAATGTCAAATAGTGAAACACTGATGTTGAAACTGAGACATTTCATTGCCTTTTTGAAAAAGAAAGCATCAGCTCATCATGAATGTGTGCTAGTAGTTAGTATAAAAGAAAAAAAAGTTGGGATGAGACAATCTTCTTAATAAGGCTTAGTCATTCAGAGAATCAAATGAGGGGGCGTTTACCTCTCTGTGGAAGATTAGTAGTTCAAAAGTCAAATAAGGCATTTTCTCAACATAAAATTACCATAAATGAAAACTCACAGTGGATAACACTGAGAATCAGTGCTTATAATCAGGACAAGCCTAAAATCCTAAAATCAGACATGAACCTGTCGTAAAATTACTAAATGGACTTAGGAACACTGGCCATCTTTAGATTTAAGATTCAAAGTGTTTATTGTCATTTGCCCATTAGGAAACAAGTTGCCATAAAAAATTATAAAATAGAAGAAAAACAACTTTAAAAAAAAGCTGGATAGAAGATAAAGATTAAGATAAGAAAAAAAAAACTCAGAGTAAATACTTTATATACATAAATGTGCAGTGTGCTACATAAATAGTTGTGCCACATTCAGCAATGAATGATTAGCTGTGCAAAAAAATATGTCATTAGGTAGACAGTAAGATGCATGTGCAATATCTATTATAAGTAATAAGACAAATAAACAGTAAACAATATTGCAGTTGCTGTTGTTGAGAATATAAAGTCAGTACAGGGTACAGGCCATTGTTACGGTATCCTATCGGCTGCTAAGGAGTCTGATGGCTGAGGGAAAGAAAGAGTTTCTGAGTCTGGTTGTCCTGCAGTTCAGACTCCTGTATCTCCTGCCTAAGGGGAGGAGAGTGAACAGTCCATGTTGGGGGAGGATGGTGTCTTTAATGATGGAGGAAGCTCTCCTGTGGACTCTGTGCTGGTAGATGCTCTGCAGAGAGGGCAGTGGAGTCCTGGTGATCTTGGACGCAGTCTTCACCACTCTCTACAGGCGTTTGCAGTCTGTGACAGTAGAGCTGCTGTACCACACGGTGATGCAGCTGGTCAGGATGGACTAAACAGTTCAGCTGTAGAAACTTCTGAGGGTCTTTGGTGACATGCTGAACTTCCTCAGCCTTTTCAGGAAGTACAGCCGCTGCTGAGCTCTCTTTACCAGCTGTGTGGTATTGAGTGTCCAGGTGAGGTCCTCGCTAATGAGGACCCCTAGATATTTAAAGCTGCTAAACCTCTACACTTCCAGCCAGCGGAAAAGCAGTGGCTGATAAGGGTTTAGTAAGCATAGTTCCTTTTACTTTTAAAATTCAAAGACAAAATAATAAAAAATTTAAAAAAAAGATTCCCCATTGGAAATCATGTCCTCTGGGTTAGAAAAGGAGATGAACCATCCAGCTCACCAGCACACAGTTTAAAAAAATCAAAAATAACAGCATATCAAATGGTAACGGTATCAGGTATGGCAGGTTTCCAACTCCATCCTAGAGGGCCACATTCCTGAATGGTTTTAGTGTTTCTCTGCTCCAACAAACCTGACTCAAATTAATGAGTCATGCAGAACTTAATAGGCTGTAGGATTCATTTAATTTGAGTCAGGTGTGTTGGAGCAAAGAAACATTGAAAACCTGCAGGAGAGCAGCCCACAAGGACAGAATTTTGGACACCACTGAGGTATGGTAATGGTTTCATTGCATGTAGTATTAGTATCTTGAACATCCATAAAGGTTTCATTAATCCTGAACAATATGTGCGGGTTTTCGAGCAAAACTTGTTGTCAGTCAGACTCTCGGGAATGGTTTTGTCATTTTGTCAAGCCACTTTCTGCTGAACTTCTATAAATGACAAAAATGGGAACATATTTCTCGTTCAAAAGTACAACAACTTCTCTCTTTAGTCCCCCAAGTGTTGTTAACAGAGGAGGTGATGTAACATGGTGGTAAACAGGACTTCGTCCCAACTGCTTTGAATGTGTAACCTGACATGAAAGTCAAGGTCAGTGTATAAATTTTAAAAGTAATAAATATTTCTCTTTTCAGCATTTCATATATTTTTGTTAGCATACACCTGAAAAAGATTCAAATAATTTTTTCCAAACATAAATTATAATAATCAAACTTTAATTAAACGTCTCCAAATTATTCCCACCATCTCTGCAGTCGCTCTGTTGTTGTTATTATTATTATTATTATTATTATTATTATTATTATTATTATTATTATTATTATTATTGATATGTGGGTGTGCTTGGAATAATTTTCCAATAATATGACCCTGTTTCAGTCCAGGTTTGGCTATTGGTCAAATTAACTAGCATTTTTTTCCCTAATACTGCGATATATTTAAGATTCGAACTGAATCAGTCATTGCAGGTACTGTGGGTGCTTAAGAAATGAAACAAACAACCCAAAGTCATCACTTTTTTAAGACTTTGCTTGACAGTTGGAGTGAGATTGTTTTCCTGCTGTGCTGGGTTAGGAGTTTAAATCATAACATAGTATGTAACATGTATATGTATATGTAATGTAGTGTTATTCATCTCAGTTTTACTAAACCAAATAATTTTTTATCACAGTATATCAGAATCCTATAATTATTATAACTGATTTATTAAAAAGGGGGTGGGATAATATATGTTTATACTTCCTCCCACTCCTTTTCGGTTATGTAAATATTTAATGTATGATTATTTGTTGCTTATTACATGTTTAGAATAAATTATCTAACAAACCTTATTCGTGAAAATGTTCAGTCAATAAGACTTTATTTATATTGCACTTTTCATATAATGGATTGATAAAAAAAAAGATTAACTTTTTTCCCAGTTGTCTGAAATTTTGAGATTTAAAAGTTTTTTGTTTTTTTGTCTATTCTGCGATTTTGTAATGGTGAAAACAAATCCACAGAGCACTGAGCCCTAGGCAGCATCTGGTCTACTTATCCAGTGGGCCATTTTCTAATTTTGTCATTTCAAGCTCCAGCTTTTGGGCTTACAGCGTTATCTTGACCCACACACCAGAGGAGTTCTGGCCTTTTTTTTCCTGTTAAAATAAAATTATTATGATTTGGTGACCACTCCTCAGTCCTTATAGAACAAGATTTTTTTCTAGCCCTGGTGATTTGCAGCATGTAGTCTGGCAGCACACACAGCTCTCCCTTCACTCACCCGTCTCTTCAATCTCATATCTGTCAATCAGACTCTCTGCTGTCTCTTCATTTGCTGTGAGCTCCATCTGCTCCCTGTGGAGGAACTTAAGGAAGGCACAGACAGGCAAAGTAGGGAGATCTGCAGCATAGCTCTGGTATAGATGGAGGATTTCAGCTCTCCTGGAGGAGGGGCCCTTGCTTTTCTTCATCTTGGCCTGCACATAATAAAATAAGTCATTGATCCTCCTTGTTATTGATGAAGGTTATGAAACCTCACCTGAGGAAGGATTATGATATTACAAAATTGGATTTCCATCTTGGTATGTTTTTGAAAGAGGTATAGTGTTAAATCTTGGCATATTTGAGGCTCAATACTTCCTTTTTGCTGTCATCTAGATATATGAAATGCTCGTCTTTCAAGGGAACAACATGTCACGTTTGCTAAAAATATTCAGGAAATAGTGAATAAAAATGCCAACCTTGAGCTCTATCTCAGTGTTTACCTGTGCAAATGGTTGAAATACTATTTTTTCAAACTCTGCATGAGTGAGAATAAAAAAGTAGTCAGGATGTTTGCACTCAATAAAGCTTTCCTATCGTCTCACTCTCCACAGACTAAATCTGTGCAACTTTCTCATGTAAGTCCCTATCGGCTTCCTGTCATTCCTCTCAGGAAGGGAGACACAAGTTTCAGTGACTTTCTCTGGCTTTGTGTGTGTCACTTTCCCTCCATAACTTTCATGCCTCTATTCTACAGCCCTTCACCTTTCAGATATATGCCTCTATGCCAATGTTGCTTTTGGATGCCCTGCAATGGGTTTGTCTCTCATCTTATCTCATTTATTAACCTTTTATGCTTTTAACTTTAACAGATTTCAATGATTAATAAATGATTGAGGACAATTATTAATCTTTCATAAGACATTCACAAACATTTTATAGCTAGTAAGCCTCTGTCACAACAACACCGGCTTGGGAACAAGTCTAGAGGAACAGAAATGTTTCATTCTGAAGGTTTTTCCTGAAAACAAAATGAAATACCATGAAAACAACAGCCTACCTCAGATGTGGATGTCTCTGGCCCCAAGTGATGATATAAATGGAAACTTGCAGAAACTCGCCAGCTTATGAAAAAGAACCTCTTATATTGAAATTTTTTTTATTTAGCAGGTTTGTTGGCAGGTACACAAACTTGTTGCCATGGTAACATAACATTCCAATTCCAAAAACATGATGTGTGAAAAAAAACCATAAATGTGCTGCAAACAGGTTTCTCTGAAGTTTCACAGGGAGAGATTGAAACACGCCTCTGTGTCTATGTACCTCTAAAGTTTTTCACCCATGAGCAGCAAAGGTGGTAAAATAGACAGGATAGCTGATAGGGGTGAGTGAAATACCTTTAATTTCACTGGATTTGAAGTGTCCATCTCTAGCAAAATAGACTGCCATGAGATTTTATTTATGTTAAAAATTTCAACAAGTAGTGGCATGCAAAGGTTTGAGTATCCCCTGGTCAATATATCTGTTGGACAGCCCAAAGAATTTAGACTTTTTTTTTTGTTTTTCATTATAATGAGAGATACAAATATCAAAGCTTGATGAATACTGTGCCTCCTCACTCTTTGTCATTACAACCAGCAGCGATTGGTTGCCTGGCTCTATCTAACCTTTCAAGATAACTGTTCACTGGATCTCTAAAAAGAAAAATTATAACCCATGTCTGACTTCAACAGGGTCGGGGGAGATTTTTAAGAAGATTGTGGAGGGTTGGTGAGGCTTTCAAGGTCCATGGTGACCTTGTGCATGGCTGGGCCCGTGTCAACCTGGAGAAGAATAATAGTAGGCTTTTATGGGTGTTCTGGGTTTTATCTTGTATTTTAAGGCTTTGTTCAATAAAATCCATTTTTATAAGAAAATCTATCTGTTGTCCAGGTGCATTGTTTAAAATTGTGGCCTGCTCTAAATTTACTGGGGGTGAAACTCCCCCCGGGTGGTGGTGTCAGTTATTAGTTTAGACTCTCACCCATTCCATTTACCACATTTTTGGATTGTCGACAGGATTAGTTTATATCCTATATATCATTTATATATTTCACCACATATGTGTTTTGCTCTGTAGTGTCTTTTTTCTTTCTTTCTTTCTTTCTTTCTTTCTTTCTTTCTTTCTTTCTTTCTTTCTTTCTTTCTTTCTTTCTTTC
>JBAMHW010000010.1:19951587-19963842 GCA_037177495.1 Rhadinocentrus ornatus | reverse complement strand
CGTGGAGGAGGCCGTAGGAGGGCAACAACCCAGCAGCAGGACCGCTACCTCTGCCTTTGTGCAAGGAGGAACAGGAGAGAGAGAACAGGAGAGAGAGGAGGAACGTGACAGAGTCTGGAGACACCGTGGAGAACTTTCTGCTGCCTGCAACATCCTCCAGCATGACCGGTTTGGCAGTGGGTCAGTAATGGTGTGGGGCCGCACAGCCCTCCATGTGCTCGCCAGAGGCAGCCTGACTGCCATTAGGTACCGAGATGAGATCCTCAGACCCCTTGTGAGGCCATATGCTGGTGTGGTTGGCCCTGGGTTCCTCCTAATGCAAGACAATGCTAGACCTCATGTGGCTGCAGTGTGTCAGCAGTTCCTGCAAAACAAAGGCATTGATGCTATGGACTGGCCCGCCCGTTCCCCAGATCTGAATCCAATTGAGCATATCTGGGACATCATGTCTCGCTCCATCCACCAATGCCACATTGCATCACAGAATTTCCAGGAGTTGGCGGATGCTTTAGTCCTGGTCTGGGAGAAGATCCCTCAGGAGACCATTCGCCTCCTCCTCAGGAGCATGCCCAGGCATTGTATGGAGGTCATACAGGCACTTGGAGGCCACACACACCACTGAGCCTCATTTTGACTTGTTTTAAGGACATTACATCAAAGTTGGATCAGCCTGCTGTTTGTTTTTCCACTTTAATTTTGAGTGTGACTCCAAATCCAGACCTCCATGGGTTAATAAATTTTATTTCCATTGATAATTTTTGTGTGATTTTATTGTCAGCACAATGAACTATGTAAAGAACAAAGTGTTAAATAAGAATAGTTCATTCATTCAGATCTAGGATGTGCTATTTTAGTGTTCCCTTTATTTTTTTGAGCAGTGTACATATCTTGCTTTACTGGCTTCCTAAAGGAAGAAATTGATATCTGACACACGTACATTAATTTACCTCAGTGACAAACTCACAGACCATAAATGATGACTGTCAATATCTGCCCTCAAACTTTTGACTGGTACCATATATATTGCATAGAGCACCATCAACTCATAGCAAGAAGGCTCCTGGTTGGAACCTCGGCTGGGGCTTTTCTGTGTGGAATTTACACGTTCTCCCCATCTTACTCTAGCTTCTTTTGATACTATAAAAAATTTGCCTTTAAATTCTCCCTAATGTTGAGTTAAGGAGTGGTTTTTGTCTCTCTGTGTGGGCCCCCAATGGACTGGCAACCTGTCTTGGCTTGCTTTGCCTGGTAGCTGCTGGGATAGGCTCCAGCCCTCCCGCAGGCCTACATTGGAATAAACAGCTATAAATGATGGATGGATAATTTTATATTTGTTTATATTGTTTTGCTTAAGACAATTAATTAAACAAGCTAAGACAAAGTTTCTCACTTTATCAAATACAAGATAACTTACTTTAAATTAGAATACTTAAAGGTGTAAAGGGGGTTATGACATACAGAGCTACATATCAGTAGAAAACGATTTGACTTATATCAGTTCAATCAAGTAAATTCTGTGATACAAACACACTAATGATGCTCATGATCAAGTTAAAACCACTCGACTAATCTCTCTAAAGACACAGCTAAATCTGATTAGTCATCCTTTTCCTTCTTTCTTCTTCTTTTTTAAAATATCACTTGTCCATAATTCTTTTTTTTTAAAACAATTATAATTTAGGTGTGCAGCTGCCTTCTCCACTTCCAGTCTTATAGCTAAGCTAAGCTAAGCTAAGCACTTCCAGGTCTACAGATGTATACAGTTAAAACAAAGCTAAAAGATGTTTCGTTTTGTTTTTTTCCCCACGAGTATTTTTACTTTAAATTCAAAGATTTCTGCAGAGAGAAAATGAACAGCTGTTTACATTAGGTTTGTGAGAGAACTGGTAGGCTCCTTGGACCACTGAGACGTATGTGAGCTCTTCCATTCTGGGTCCACTCATGCACTCTCTAGAGGTTTGCTAATTAATCAGTTGCTTGGCAATATCTGGCAAGGACATGAGTTACAGCAGTTTAAACACTTGTTACACTGAAACAGGAATGGGTGGAAGTTGAAAACGCTCACATAGTGTAAATATCTGGCAGCTAATTTAACTGGGGCTTCTACTTACAGAGGCTTGGCTTGCTCCAGATTTCAGCAGACAGCTAAATGAACTCAGAGAGAAGGCTTCTACTGTAGTTCTATTTACTAAATAGCATGCAGCTTACTAGATGTAGTAAATGCATGCGAATTGGGCTATTGGTTTGTGGATTTACAAGAGTTTTCCCCTCGTTACAAGCACCATATTTAAACAATGCACAACAGAGGGAATCTCCAATTATTACCAAGCTGCATTCCCCCCCTACATCCTCAAGTACTTGCAGGGCCATGGCAATCATTCAGGCAATATTGTTGACTAGCTTTGTTGTCCCACATGCTTCAGAGTTTTCATCTAGCATCTTCCTCTTAAAAAGAAAAGAGAAAAAAAGATATAGTGTGTGCCCTATGCATGACACACTGCTTGACTTATTCCAAACAATAGACTACACTAGGTTGCTTTTTCACCTAATAGAAACCTCAGGCTGCCACAGTGTTGGAACTGCCAGGTGATCCCTGGTTTTGTTCCATTTTTATTCCGTATTCCGTGTTTGGAATACCTAATAAATAATGTTTTATACATAGGTATACCTAAATAGTGAATCTAGTGCGTTTTATCAGTTAATTTAATTTATATTATATATTAACTTATTTATTGAAGCTACATCTAAATGAACTTTTCTTTGATTGTGCTTTTCTATTTTGGTCTGTTTTTACATCCTCAACATCCTCACGTCCTGACAGGGGACTTGATGTTTAGCTCAGATACAGTGTACACTGCAGTCACAGGAACTCACTTGTCACAGCTCACTAAATAAATCAGGAATCCATTAATTTGATTTCACAGTAGTCATGATCTGCAAATTAGGAATCAGGAAGCTCAGTTTGCTGTACAAGTGACTGCATGGTACTTTAACCACAAATTCAGTTATTTCAACCCTCTCTGTTCTGATTCTTTGCTAGTTTATGCTTCTTCTGTCTTCTACCTTAAATTCTAGCATACAAAAAGTTTTTTTTTCTTCTGTTTATAAATTCACAAATAGCCATGAAGTGCTGGAGGCTCAAAGAGGGCCAGAGGAAGTTGAGAAAAACTGTATCTTTAAATTTAATCATTTAACAAAACTGGGTTCAGATTCTGTTTTTTCACATCATCAAACTCAAGTCACAGTGTAAGGGAAGTTTTACTCAGTGCGTAAACATCTGGTTAGTGCCCCGTTGCTCTGGATAAACAGAGACATGAAATTAGGCTGAGAATAAAGATTCACATTTGTCATGGGTTAATACAGCTGGTCTGGCATGTAATATTAAAAATTTATAAAAACAATGGGTGTTCAGTTCTCCACAAGCAAAGGCAGGAAAATGTCTCTTTAGGTGTGGAGACAGTGGCTCATTGTTCAAGAGAGGACCTGAGACATGGTTAGGATCAATCCTAACCATTTATTAATCTCTATTTGAAACAAAAACTGAATAAATCTGAAATGAAGAACCTTTTGACATCATTCCTAACATGTACAGACAAATGGTCGTGTGTCAGCATAAATCAGAATAATTAAGGTCAGCTTTACTGGAAAAAATGTTGACGCAGATTAAAATATCAATTCATTTCTTGATTGTTATTTCTCATACTGCTGTCATTAATGGGTAGATTTCACCACACATATGTACATAAATATTATATGTTTAGCTGCTGAGTAACATGCTTCAGAAAATTTGAAAGGATTTGCATGGATTTTATGGACTGAGCATGGTCCAATCAGTACTCTCAATTTCACTAACAGCCACTGTTTTTATGCAGTTAAACTAAAATACACAAAACCGTGTCAGAAAGGGTATTTTAGGAGCATAATTCTTTCTTTTTCCATTTAAAAAATTTCCAACATTGCCTGCTGGGGTAAGATCAGGACAGTAGGAAGGTCTGTCCAAAATCTGTATCATCTTCTTCAGCATCATCAAAAGCATTCATCTTCTTCTTTCTGATGCTCCATCCCAAATGCCTCTGAGTCCAGAGAAGTCTCCACATTCTTCTGGACAAGGTTAACAAAAGGCTTCTGTTTTAGAGCTGAGAGATTGGAGATCATGGGTGTTCAACTTATGCTTGTGATTTAGCTCTTTGAGCACTGAAATTATTTCAAATCAATGAATAATTTAATTATTTTTATGCAAAGCAGAGAAAGAAATATGCAAATCACTGTTGCATTCCTTTTAGGAACATTATTTTATAACATTTTGATAACATTCTTGAGCTTTCTATGGTCCTCCACAACCTTTGAAAATGCATTATAAAATCTCCTGACTCTGAGCTCTTTGAATTGTAAGCTAAAGAGCATTTGAATGTTCCTGCATGCTTCATGTGAAATTTCTTCTACTTTACTGCCACTGTCAGAAAATATACTATGCTCCACTGTTATTACTATTCTACTCCAGTATTTATGCCAACAAGACTCCTTCTTTCTGTGTTGGATTTAAGAGTGCTCTGACATAAAGAATATGGTCAGAGGTCAACATTGTCGTCCATCCATCCCTCAATGTGATTGTCACATCAGATGGTATGCTGCCTCTTTATTTATTTTACTTTTCTGCTGAGCACAGCAGCTGCAGTGAATGTGAACCATCCAGCAGACAAAGTGCTGATTAATTATCTGCCTGCAACAAGAGAGTGAGAGGTGCAAGGGGAGGAGGTTTAAAGATGGACAGAACTGTCTATGCAAGCGTTGACATTGAACAAGTCTAATTGAAAACAGTGGTTACATGATAATTGAATGCTTCACACTGTAAATATATAAACATTTGAGGTAATCTACACACATGCATACCTGTTCTGTGTATGCCTCTGGGTTTGCCTCCCAAAAACTACAGGTATGCAGGTGTTTTGGATGTGTGCATGTAAATGCAGTGCTTGCTAAACAGCACAGCTCTTTCCAAGCTGATGTCTCTGGCTCTGCTCTCTCTACATGAGGTCAGATGTGTGACATCTCATCAGCTTCCCTGTATTTGAGATAAGTGAAGATCAATATTTATCGATTATGGGAGCTGACACAAGAATTTCTTCCTTTTCCCCCTGGCTTTGCCTGAGCACTTTGCTATAGAAGGCAGATGGTCCTTACCCAATGATGCCTACTACACGAGATGTGTTTAGTGGCCCAGACACAACCTCTCAGCAGGACTCAGCTGTGTCAGGCTGCCTTTCCAACAGACTGATAAAATTTAGATTCTCACGCAGACACACACACAAACACACACTGTGGCACTCTGTCATGGAACGTGATGCCAAAGAATAAATAAAACATGATTAGTTCAAATAATATTTTAATGTTCTGTTTAATTACAGAATGCAGTTTTACTTCTGTCACTTTTCTCATTAAAGTGAGTGAGTGTAAACCATTCTTTCCATTCCTGTGATGTGCAGTAAATGCCTTCATGTTGATGGACTATCCTTGTCCTTTCTGGACCTTAACCAGGGAGGAAATGAGCTCAGATCTCCCATACTCCTCACAACACTCCCACTCATTGATTGTGGGTCAGTTTACTGTCCCAGCTCTTTTACTGTTGCTGACACTTGTCCATCTTACCATATAGCTCAACTATATGTAGTTATGTTTCTTTTAAAGCACAAGAGGGGAATACACCAATGTTACTACACCTGAAAAGATGTAGATGAGGAGGCTGACTCAACAATTTCAAGAGTCAGTCACATAGGCAGAATAAATGAACCAGGAAAAAAAAGACGATATTAACCTATAACTATCATGAAGAGATAAAAGAGCTGAAACAGAAGTAAGTTTATATTTGCTTCCCTGATAATATACAAGTTTCACATGTGGTGTCTAATGCAGCGCGATTTAAAGTGCCTAATTTGAGCTGTTTTATGAACTTACAATAAACTGTCAGTCTAATAAGGACTCTCAGAACAGATCATTTATCGGACATAAAAATTGTGTTCTGCCTTAAACATAAGATGATAGTTTGTAGAAATCTCAATAGTTTCTTTCTTTAGTAGCTAGTACTTTAAATCCCAGGGGCTGTTTTCTAAAAAACTAAAGGCTTCCTTTGGACCAGGGTCGTTTTCACTGACTCCTGTAGTCTCATGAACATTAGACAATTACATGATTAGTTCACAGATGTATGAAATAAAACCCCTACTTGATGTTATGCTTTTGACCTGCAGGTCTGTCTGATGAGCAGGGTCGATGTGCAGCAGTGAAGCACTGTTGAAAGGAGAAAGTGTGCATGGTTGCAGTCACAAAATCTGCAGCTGAGATCTGACCCTTTTAATTGTACTTTCTAACACAAGATGAAACAATTAGGCTACAACAAATCTTCAGACACTTTTAAATGAAGAGACTTGTAAAACACTTTAGGGCCCATCTGACCAGCCTTTTTGATTTGTGGTTTGTCTGCTTCATTTTGGAAACTGTGAACACACAAACAAACTCTGATTTAGACTAAAGATGCAGACTCAGCCCACCTACAAGTGCGGGTCTCGGCCCGCATCAAGTGGACCAAAAACAGGAAGCAGACTACAAAGAAATGTACATTTTGGGTTCAGCCCACGGCATTGTGAGTAAACACAACTAAAACATATGTGCATGTGGGACAATACGTGGTTATGGCCAGGACAAATGGCTCGCAGTCAAATGTGGGAGAACATGGTAAAAGTTATGATTGTGATATGATCAACTGAAGACCGTTTGGATCTGATGAAGCTCCATGTTTTGCTGTTATGTGGTGGGAACACAATTTGTCCTGCATTAACTAACTGATTAGTGAGTTTTCTTCTTTTCCGTTGTGTGTTCTCTCCTTCAGTAAATTTTGATGCAGCACTATGGAGTGGAACACTCTATTTAAAAAGGTCTGGTTTGTTTGAGTATGTGTAGTGCGAAACAAACTCGGTTTGGAAGAATGGTGCAACCCTCAACTAAACTGAGTCTCCAATCGTGTCGAGTCTAGTGGACAATCCTGGTGTAAAAGCATCCATAGAGTCACATAAATTGAGTATAATGTGACGCAAAGACCAATAAAATTTTAAGAATACTTTGCAACCAATCACAAATTACTGCAGTGGAAACACACTTTTTTTCTTTTATTAAGTACCTACAGTTGGTGGCATTGTAACCAAATAAACAATGCAGAGCAAATCACACTAAAATTTTTACCTACTAAAGTCCTGTTTATGCTCTCTTACGTACATAAATAGGGACGTCCGTTTCAAACATTGTCATACGTCACCGTCCTCATGGTTCCATGCATTTTTTACGTTGCCATGGTTGTTAAGTCAGTTCCTCTACTAGTGGGCAGTGATAAGTTCAGAGTTCTTTCCCGTGGGCCGACGGCAGTTTCAGGCACCATTTGGCAGCAGTAATGCATTGCTATAAAGTCTAATCGCTCAAAATTGCCCCAAACATTCACATAAGCGGCGCACCGTAAAAATGGCTGCTGCCTCAGTCTGTCTGATCCTGTTTATGTTTATATGTTGTTGTTGTCTACTCTTAAATGGGTTTGTACTAGAAAAACAATTTTGTTGTACCTATTGCAATGACAATAAAGTTTTTATTAATTCATTTATATAGTCTTTCTTCAAAAGCTTGCGCAATTTCTACATTTGTTGTGCTCATCTTCATTCTTCTTCTTCTCTTTTGTTTCCTTCTTGATTGTCTTCTTTTCTCTGGTTTGTTTCTTTCCTTGGTCACAAGCCAGCTATTCTGCTCAGCACTGCCCCCATGATTTTCTGTGTTATTGCTCCGTCTTCTGCGTCAAGCGACGGATAGCTAAGCTCCCTGAAAACAGACCAAATTATATGTGTAACCAATGCAGAAGACGGACAAAAATGTCCATCTTCTGGGTTGAGCATAAATGGGCCTTAAAAGCTGACGAATATAGGAGCATAGCATTTAAAGTGAACCGGCACGATCATTTCCACATATTTAACTCATTATCTTAGTTCTCTTCAGATTAGCTTTGCATCCATTATAAGTCCAAATATTTTGTACTTATTTCAGAACCAGGAAGAACTTTCTCCAGGCGGAAATATACTCATGAAAAAAAATCCCAGTTTGGGGTAAACACCACATTCCTAGAGGTTTGTCATGTGGTTGAGCAAGGGGTTGATGGTGACAGCAGACACTACTCCAGTCTTGTACCTGGGAAGACTTGGGAAATTGGGAATGGGAAAACAAACAAGTGTGATATATGTATGTGCCAGAAACATTTATTCATTTTCTTTACCGCTTAGTTCATTGCGGGTCGTGGGTAAGCTGGCGCATTTAACAGGTGAGAGGCAGGGTACACCCTGGACAGGTCACCAGTCCATCGCAGGGCAAAACAACCATTCACACTCACTCCTAGGGAGAATTTAGAGTGACCAGTTAACCTAACATGCATGTCTTTGGACGGTGGGAACCGGACAACCCGGAGAGAACCCACGCATGCACATGGAGAACATGCAAACTCCACACAGAAAAGTCCCCTCAAGTTCGAAACCTCACCCCCAGCTGAATCAGCGACCTTCTTGCTGTAAGGCTGCGGTGCTAACCGCCACACCACCATGCAGCCATCCCAGAAACAGATCCAGAATATGAAGGTAAGCAGCACAACGAACTGCCAGAACAAAGATTACAGGACTCTCTGTTTGGTAAATATGCTCAGTTCCTGCAGTTGAACATTATGGATTGTGTTTCAGTTCCCCACCATTTTTGTACACCTACATGTTAATAGGTGCAGATTTTGGAAGTGTGCTAACTGGGACTGGGGCAAAAAACATCCAGCTGCAAATATCTAGAAAGCAAATAATGTTTACACATTCCGAATTGTTAAGCTAAGTTTCAAATGGCTTCTGTTTGTAGTCAAACAGAAGTGTGTAGGCCAGTAAATGCACACCGTGGTTGCTTGTCTGAGTTACTTGTTTCTGAGTGGTTGTAGAAGCAACAAATGTATACTTCGGTAGCCCCTCAGTTGACTTTACACTATCTGAATAGCTGCTCACTGTGAAATAAAAAGCTACTAGGAGAAGTTAGCATGGACTAATGGTGGCTAGCAACCACGTCTCCAGCTGTGCAAGCACGCAATAGCAACTACTGGTGTTCAGACAACTTCCTGGACACTGTCAGTCACTCACTCAGCTAGACCCAGTCCTGGAGATGACTAGCGCCTCCTCATTTTATCTGAGGAGTAGCTGCTAGCCACTGCTGTCTCCAAGCCAACTTCTTCTTATAATTTGTGCTAGCTTCTCATTTTATCAGTTCCTCATAGCACATGCTAAATATGTGTACATACCTACTCTGTAACTGTCAGGACATGTTACATAAAAAGTAGTTTGAGACTGCCAGATAAATTGTGGTCCTTTTGTATTTTATTTTATTGTTTTAAACTTTAGTTTAAAATAGACAACAATAGAAAACATTTCAAATGCCTGTAAATGTATTTGACCATTACAAATGTGATCAAATTAGTCTCTTCAAAGTAACACCTAAAAAAAGCTCCTCTGTAAGAACTGTTAGGGAGCTATTTAATCAGACTAAAAGAGTGACTAATTCTATGGAGAAATACAGGATTTCACAACAACTTCCTGTGTCTGCATTGAAGGCTTAAACACAAATATTATGAAGAAATTCAAAAGGCAAAGGCGTGCATCAACTAAAAAACCTTCCGTGTAAAGCAATTAAGGAAGCAGCAATGACACTTTGATCATGAAAATAGTCGTGTGATTGTTGAAGAGTCTTCTGACCTTGAATTTTAAAAACTCCAAGCCCCAAATAGCCTGAAGTAGAGCAGATGTTCATGCATAAATATCTGTGTACCGTGATGTCAAAGACAAGATCATATGTTTCCATCCATCCCTGGAATATCTAATGTGGGCTTTTTGTTTGTTTGTTTGTTTTACATTCTCAAGTACTTTGGAGGCACTCCATATATTTTATTTTGTTTACTTTGTTATTTCAAGACCACCAGATAAGAAAAACACAAGGATTCTTCAAAACCACAAATCTCAGTTCCTTTTCTGTTCTAGAAAAGGAACTGAGATTTTACTGATCAGCATGAAACAGAACTTTGGGGTTTTCAGTTCATGAGTTTTTCTTATGGGCAAGATGAGCTGTGCTGCAGTTTCCCAATTACAACTGAGACTTTTTTTAGTCATTAGGAAAAACAACTCTGTCTAAAAGTCTAGAGTCATCCGGGAATATAAGAATTGTTCTAAAGAAGTTCTTACCATCTGCCTTAAAGAATTATTCCAGACTTGCAGCCTTTTGCAGCATTGCTCACATGACCCTCACTGCCCCAAGAAGATGCTCATGACCCGTTTGTCACACTGCTCTGCTTTCCCATCAGACACAGGATATGCATGTCAACAGGAAAAGACCACACGCTAATTACTGCAAAGTCAAACAGATGTGGCCACAATGTTATACAGAACATATCCCATTAGTCTCTCTGTTTAAAAGAAATTACTTTAAAAGAATTAAAAATCAAGCGTCTTGGTTGGTCCTATACTGAATTACACTCTACATTCCTTCAGACGTCTAACATGGTCCCTCCTTTATTTCCGTTGCACCATATATAATAATGTCCTTAAAACACCAATTTATACCAGCACTTGGCCTGAAGTAGTCCTTCATGATCTGATCTATAATCTGCTACTTAAGCATAACTATACCACAGGGTGAAAGCACAGGCGTGCACTCATAAAGATGAAACCAGGAGATGCTCCAAATCAGAAGTTGTGATGTCAGCACATGTGATAGGCTTTAATGGGTGCTACATGTTGGGGGAATCACACACATCAGGTTATTTATGCATTTTAGTTAAGTGGAGCTTAGGCCCCTGATCAATGTTAAGTAGCCCTTTATCTTAACTAAAAATATGCTCCATTACTTAAATGACACAGCAGGATCTTTTAAGTAATGACACCATCTGCAATTAACACAGACTCCACTATTCTTATGTGCAGATGATTAAGTATCATCTATAGTACACTTTTGTAGTGCTTACTACATGCAGATAGCAATTAATTAAGCAGTTTATGGAGTAGAGAAAGCTGGAGGGAGGCAGATTAATTTCAATATCTAAGCACAGAGGTCCCTGTCTAAACCAATAATTCCTAAAGACTACATATAGGTAATAATATGACAATTATATTGGTTTTAAATACTTGAAAGACATGAATGTAGAAGGGTGGCTCTCTCTGTTACTTAAAGATGTAATACATTTTATCTTTGTCTGGTTCTCCTGTTGGTTTTACTGCTTGGGGCTGTTAACCTTAAACTGGGGCTCTGCAGAAAGTAGCACAGTCAAGCTTTTCAGTACTTAAAGCATGAATACACTGATACACTGAACACAAGCCCAGCTCTGTTTATACTTTATGCAGCAAAATAAAACACAGTCAGTCTGGGTAAAAATTAATTTGCTGAAGTCTTTTTTCTTTTGCCACTGCTCAACTGCAGTATATTTCCTCTCAAAGTCATATAGTTGCAACTAACTCAAGTCACTTGCAGCATCCTCTAATTAGAAAAAAACATATCCCTTCATTTAGTCTTTATGACACATATCACCGCGGGAACCTCATATAACCGGGAAAGAAAAACATTTGGACGGCATCCGAGTAAGCGATGGATTCAGTCAGTGAGGTCATCACTGTGGTGAACAGAGAGCCATTTGTGGGTTGGGTTTCTGTCAGGCTGTGACTAACAGTGATTCAACATGTTTAATGATTTGGAGGTGAGCTTTAAAAACTGTGCCTCCCTTCAGGGTCTTTTTTTCTACAATTTTCAAAAGTCTACAAGCCTGCTCCTGTGATGAATTACATGTTACATGATTTTTCCAGAGTTGCCTATTAATCTAGTTGATGACCTAATAACCGTATGGGCTTATGGTTCATTCATGGCAGTCAAATAATACTATGTGTTGGAACTGGAGAAGCAGGGATGACATCATAATCACATCACTAAATAAAGAAAGGGATGGAATTAGTGCCCTACAATGATTTTACACTAAATTTTGAGGTTGGTATTCCACAGAGGCTGTATTGGGTACTGTTGCTGCAGTTTAATCATATATGAAATTAATAATCTGACATCCCAAATCATTGCTGTTTTTTTTTTTTTTTTTTTTTTTTTTTTTACAAATGAATTTAATACCCAGAGTAGATCGAAAAAACACACGTCTGACCTCCAGCCACACACCAACAT
>JBAMHW010000010.1:19941120-19951577 GCA_037177495.1 Rhadinocentrus ornatus | reverse complement strand
AACAAAGTTTGGGGTTGGGGGTTCAAAGGGGGTTGGGTGGGGGCGGTTTGTGGAGGTTGAGTATGAGGGAAAGTGAAAAGTCGAACACCCAAAATCTTGTTTTTTTTTTTTTTTTTTTTTTTTTTTTTTTACAGCTGAATTTAATAATCAGAGTGAGAGACAGCTCTGTTCACACAAGCTTGTGATCTGTCCAAATGCTGAGTGCCTCTAGTCTAAAGAGGAGAATCCTTCCTCTTACGCTACACAGACAGACACAAGTCTTCTCCTGAGCTGGCACCTGAACAAAGCCCTCCAACAGCTGCTTGATAATGTGCAACCATTCATTACATTGTGATGCCTCAAGTCTAGCCTGTGTCGCTGAGCAGAAAACCCTCCTTTTGCTTAGCATGCAGTGATTATGTAAGAAAGTATTGCAGAATGATAACTATACACATCATTGTAGGTGTTAAGAATTAGATTTTGCATTTATTATGCAGAATCTGAGTCTCTCTTTGGACATGGATGAATTCTTTTGCAATTTGAAACAGATTTTTGAGCAAATATCCTTTGCATAGATAATTATTCTTTGCATTTGTAGTCAGTTTCTAACAACAAAATGAATTGTTCCATTTGTTTAGCTAGTTTATCATGTATTTTAATTTTCTCTTACTCACTACATGTTCATACACGTCACCATGTGTGTGTGCATTACTGCCTCCTGCAGTAGGACAAACATGCTTACCCACTTTCAGTTAGGCTCCCACTTTAGCTAAAAGGTTTTAGGTTGTTGGAGTGAGAATGATAAGGTATAGCTCATTGCAGCATTGCTCACCCTGGCAACTGTGTACTGCAGTCGAGAAATGTCTGCTCCTGCCAAAAGAAGAGAAGAGTTATAGACCCACAGTGTGTTCAGCTATGTCAATACTGTCAGACCTTGGAAATAGAGCACCGTGCACACTTAAGTATTGACTATGGCATCTGGGAATTTAAAAAAAATAATTTTTTTTATTCTGTAACTTGTGATTATATGAAATTAATTTGTCTGAATGTTCTGTAAAACTTTTTTCAGCAATTCTTTGTGATATCATTTGTCATGCATCTAAGCAATCTGTCATTTTAAGAGTAATGTAAAGAATATTCCAGTTTCTTTTCTCATGAGCAAGCTTTGAGGTTACTTTTGGAAAAGTAAATGCCTTGGCTCTCAGACACAACCTCGCTTTCAGGTCCCACACGTATACAATCACATACAGGCATGTGTCTGGATCCAATCCGATTGTTTCCACCAGAATGGATTTTATTAATAGATATTCTGAAAGAGACTAAACAGTATAGAAAGACCTTGAGCATTAGTTAAATAAAATACCCTATTCCTTAAAATCACAGTTCAGCTGCTCTGATGCTCCATTTTAAAAACAGCTTATGTATTTTGCCTCGAATAAATGAGGTTAAAAAAGGGCATGTGAAGCTCATCTTCAAATGTCTTTCTGTGGACCATTGTCCTGCTACCTAGGGAAAAACAAGCAGTTCTTTTGTATGTCACATTACCAGAAAGGAGTGCTATTCTGCTCCAGGTAAGCAGAATACAAAGAGTTCAGTGTTCATGTCTGACCGGGCCGGGCATCAATGCCTATCCGCCTCCTTTAGACTTACTAATCAAAGTAGATGGCCTAGCAGTTGGCAGATATGTCCGCTTCTCACTACAGCATGCTAGCTCAAAATAGCCCCCCCCTACCATGTGTCCAGAGAACAATGCCACGCAGTGCAACAACAGGTCAGACACAGTGGTGTTGGATGACTTGCCTTTGTAATGCAGTGAATGGCTGATGCTGCAGTTTCAGTGCACAGTAACAGAAGGTGGAGACCAAAAACACTAAAGGTAGGGTTTGGCAATGTGGGTGTGCTGGTAGATTGTGTTTGCCTTTGTGTGCCTGTAATTTTCAGGTTGAGTTAAACACCAAGCAAAGCAGGAAACTTCCCCAGGACCCCAGACTTTGTGTATCACCTGGGTTGTATTTATTCACTGGATTATTTTGAAAATGTACCGTTAAGGCAAGCCACCCAATTAGCACCATAAAGACCCTCAAGTTCCAACTTGAAAAGGGGTCCCATGTGTTGGGATACACTTTTGGGATTCAAGTTTTCATCAAAGAAGTCTGCTGGGAAAAAGATAAGCTTATGTGGCCCAGCCGATCAATTTTGTCCTGGGGGTCTAAGGCGGGTTAATCCATCCCTGCCCCCATGTTTGATACATCCTTAGTAAGAACATCTACCGAAGTGGCAAAACACCAAAAACAGTCACAATTAAACAAGAATAAAAATAAATGCTCCAAAGATAAATTTATTCAATTTTATGTTTTTTGTTCCTCAAACAAATCTTCTCCCACATAAATGAATGTATTTTACCTGCTTGCCCCACACCAGGGGCTGTTCCTGCCCTCCTCTCAGCCAGCCGCCGTTGCCAAGGTTTCCGTGTACGCGTGCCTGCGAGAGCGGAGCCGCGCGGTTGTCATACATTAGTGCCAGACATGGCGGCGGAGCTACAGCCCGAGTGGATTTCTGCTCTCCCGTCTTCCTGGAGTTATGGGGCTTCTCGGGATGGACGGGTCTTCTTCGTTAAGTAAATATCCCTTCAAACAACAGTTTAAGTCATTTTACCCGTTTCTTGCTGCGAACAAAGTCACCGCTTATTAATGCGTTTTCCCCTCTCTCAACAGCGAAGAAGCCAAGAGTACAACCTGGCTGCATCCAGTGAGTGGCGAAGCAGTTATATCTGGACACAGAAAAACTCCAGGTAAAGATGTCACTCAGCTGTCAACTCAAGTTTCTCTTATCTTTAGCATCTGTCAGGTCCGCAGTCCGTCATGTGGTGTTGTGTTGTTCTGAACCGACGCTTCCCACGTTCTGAGACGGGCTCTAACACATACACAGTCTATCTTAATGCATGAGTGGGCTTTTGACGCTTGGTGCCGCTTCACGTGAGTCCACCTTTGGTCGCGAGCCTCCTTCTCAGGTTGGTCAGTTGGAGTTGAGGCTAGCTAGCGTAACTTGAGAACTTGTAAAACCACGGCTTTTAGAAAGAAACAAAATCATGTAGAATTCGTTTTACAGGCTTTTTTTCTTTGACTTTGAGCGAGCTCAGCTCCTTCTGGTGACCATAAAGCTGGCCATGTTATTGTTTTTATTGATGCTTTGATGCCCAGTTATTAGTGAGAGAGCCTGCTGTCCTCCAGTATACAACACAGCTGTTGCAGAATGAGCAGATAAATTATAAAGAATGAGCTTTATCCTTGCAACAACAAAAAAAAGTATTAAACCGTGTATTTCTTAGTCATATCAGCTCCCTGCACTGCATCACATCTTAACATTATCATGCAGCTTCATGAATAGAGCAGCATTCAGCTATCTGCAAGCATTTCCACTCACCTCCATGTCTGCAGGGATGCAACTAGTGATTATTTTCCTAAAGGACTAATTTAATTTTACAATAAAATTTAAAATGGCTGCCTCTTAATGAGAAAAGAAGATGTTTATTTATTTATTTTTTTGCAGCAAAATACAGGAATATCTTGTTTGGAAATTATGCATTACTCTAAAATGATCTGAGTCATTTTGCAGGCGAGTGCAGGTGCATAGACTATAAAGGTTGCTTAAAAAAAAATATAAAACAATTTTCAGCTCTAAATACGTACTTAAATGTGGGCCATCCTTCTTTGAACTTTAAATTTGCTTTCAAAGCACCAAACACAGGTGAGCTCAGTAACTTCTCCTTTTCAGGACTGGGATAACAACAAAAAGGAGTTTTCTGATTCAATCCTCTTTTTTTTATGTAACCTTTCTGTATACAAAAGTCACAATAAAACAGACAGTCATTTACAAGAGAGGTCAGTTGTGGACAGACAAAAAATATTTAGTTACTCTTATATAAAACATATACATTCTTAATTTGAATGGTATATAATCCAGGGATTGATCTTCAATATGTGTCTCTCCCATGATCTCTCCTGGCTCAGATCTTTAGTTTTTCTCTTTTATACCCATACAAAGTTGGCATTTTAGAGGATATATACCAAATCACGTCTCTGTTTAAACAGTGAATTTAATTAAGGTGAGACCATTCAAATCAGCTCTGAATCGGTGTGGCAAATTAGAGGTGAGGAGCCCACATGAAATGAAATTATAGTTCAATGCACTGGTTGACTCACTGTGACACCTTTATTTTTATTCATCTCTTCTCTATCAATTCAGCCTGAGTCAATAATCTTGCATATCAAGATTTGCTCTGGCTGGTATTCATCTCTGGCTTTAAGCTCTTTGGCTTTTCAAGTTTCGTCAATTTAAGTTGTGTATGATGAATTGTTAACTCAAATCTAATAAACGTCTCTCATGTATTAGTCATGGAAAATGAGAGCTTAAGTGGTCCTCATGTAAAAGCAGCACAAAAAGTCATAGCACAGTGTTGTTAATGACTAATTTGCCTTGCTGTACTTGACATTGCGCTTCCTGTGATGTGAAAATTGTGCCTTCATTCTGTAAGATGTCAAAACTGGAAATAGAGTTACACAGATCTCAAGGAAAGTAGGACTAAAACAGAGGCAACTTCTGCATGATAAATAAATAATGATTAAGCATTTTTGAAGGCAAAACTGCCAAATATTCTTCAGTTTAAGATCCTTTGGTGTGATAATTTGCTTTTATTTGTCTTATCTAATATTTAAGAAATACCTGTGGGTTGTGGACTACTGATGAAACTAAACACAAATACCAGATTAAAAAAATGTTGTAGTGTTACATATTCATAGATTTATAGTTAATGGTTAACAGATTACTCAAGACAGTTGATCAGATGGTGAAGATAAGTTTAAAAAACTTTTTAATTTAGATTTATGATCAGATAAATGTTGTGTCTTTGTTCTGTTTAGTCTGTTGGCTGGTGAGAATTCATATATCTTTTTAAATAAATTGTGTTCACGTGTTTTTGTGTCTTTCCTCATCTCGTAGATCTACCCACTGGATGGGAAGAAGGATTTACCTTTGAGGGAGCACGATGCTTTATCAAGTGAGTTCAGCACCTTTCTCGTTGTTCTTCACACACCCATCGCAACCTTAGACCCTACACACATTATCTAAGCTTGACATATAAATTCAAAGCACATCCCGGTTGACATGTCATTAAGCCATCATTTATTAAAAACAGAAATCTATCTACACCCATTTTAGTGACCTCCGATGAATGAAACATTCTTTTAGTCATGTCCTGCTTCTGAAAACTTTTCTTGTGTTAGCCGTAAACATTGAAAGGTTGTAAATTTCAAACCTTTACTCCCTATTTCTGACCTGTGGAAGGCTGTTGCAGAGGTTAATGATTACACAGGAACACAGTGCAAACACCAGGCAAACCTTTGCAAAGTGGGACTGCTGTGTTCATCTGAGCTATTTTTTATTTATTCACACTTTGTCTGCTCACAGCTTAGCCTACTTGGAGAGTTGAGTCAAAGTGTAATATGTTATCTTTTGACATTTATCCTCAAAGTTTGGGTTTAAATTGTCAGCTAAAAGACACTTTTCTTAAAGCGCCTGTAGACTTTGGGATTTCAGCAATCTTAAAAGTTGAGCTGAAGCCACATTGTGTAACATGGAGCTAATAAACTTGGCTTAAGTTCATTAGGTCTGTATATATATAGACCTGATGTATTAATGTATGTTTACTACATTTTCTTCTTTGTTGGGACCCTAAACATTTTGTTTAGCATATTTCGCCTCCATCTTGTCCATTTGTTTACTTTAGTTTCCACAATACCTCCAGTGTCTTGTTGATCTGTGCGTCATTTCTGCTGCATTCCTGTTGGTTGGTTTGTAGCAGCAAATCATAGCAGCAGTCACATTGTGAGACAGTCATCCTGGATTTTGTAGGAATTTGTGCCAAGCTGTCCTTGCTTACAAGACTGAACCTTACTCACAGCATGATGTAGAACCAGTGTGTTGGAGTCCTAACCAAAGACATTGCCATAATTCTTTAACACTCTGCCACTTTCTGTTGTGCAGTAGATGCTGTAATCATTTTTGACACATACAATCAATTTAATTGAGCCTTAATATTTAAAGTTAATTGATTTTGTGCATATATTGTATTCCATGTTAGCTCATTTTTTGTTATTGTGTTTAGACAAAACAAATGTAAAATATCCACCGTGTCCATTAAAGCACTTTGTTCAGTTTTTCTATGTGAAGACCTGGATTTACATTAACTGCAGCTTGTTATTACTTTTGACTTTAAATTACAGTATATTTGGCTTCTTCTCTCTCACATAGCAGCTTAATGTATGTAGGTAATCAAAGAAATCACAAACACTGTCTCACAGTGATCTCTCTGATTCATCATCTGTCCTCCAAACTCAAGCACATCAGTTCACCTAAAATACTTCCCCCATGTTGCCTCTATAGATATTTTGGGGATGAAAATGCCAAACTATAATAATGCAGCTGTGCTGAAGATATTTCTAATGAAAGACATTGTGTCTTTTTATCCCCACTGAATCCCGTCTCCATCTTTGGCTTCCTCGTGAATTTAAGAAGCTTCATGTGGCAGGTTGCCATGCCGTCTGACTGAAAGGCAGTAATTTTATATTCCAGCATTTTGTTATAGCCTCTCACTACAAAGCAGACTTGGGGAACACATTCATTAGTTGATCACTGTGATTCTGGCTCAGTCCAATGATGCACTCACACTGCAGTTTTGCAAGTGAAAAACAATTTCATCCATTAGCTGAATTTTAAACAACTCTTAAGACAAAAATTGTGTGGAAATCATTCATATTCAAGACAAGCGTGGTGGCTGCTGTCGAATATAGTAACGGAAAACAGTTACCCAAAATATGTGTGAAGCTTTTTGAAATTAGTCTTTTGCTAAATGAAGCAAAGCAAGGGAGATACTAAAAACTGGCTCTAACATATCATCTTGTTCTGAGCTGATAGCAATGCCCCTTGTCCACCATTCTAGTGAATTATTGAGCATCAATCCCAAAACACTCCCTGTAGTTCAACAGATTACCTTTCACATATCTTTCCCTCTGTTTCTTCACTTGCTATGTCAGTACCTACATCTCTTGTTTATTTCTGATTCATTAGTGTATAAAGAGAACGTAACTATGAGCTCTGCACAGCACATCATTAGATGAATGCAAAGTCCTTCCACAGTGCACACTTTGGTATGTTGGGCACAAAGCAAGATCAGCTTTAACTGTGATGGCGATAGCCCTTAGATGTGCTTAAGCTTTAATTAATCAATTATTATACATAAAGCCATACCTGTTAATTTCATTGTGACTGTTAGCATATGGGATTTGTTGAACGGTTTATGTGATAGCTGTGACTTGGAGAGTTTTAGGGACATTTTGAGATTTTATGTGAGGCTGCTTGCCAACAAAATCCTCTGAAAACTCTCCAATGCTATTAGCTTTACTGACAACGCTTGTGCCTTATGTTTTACAGTAGGTTGCTTTGTCATTAATTTAGTATTAAGTTTGCAATTTCAAAAATGTTTTCTGCTTTTTGTTTAAAAAAAGGTGTAAAGAGTTTAGGTAGAAAAAGATCCACTTGCTTCTTTATGAAGCGCAGACCAGATGACTGATTAATTTCTGTGATTGTCAGCATCTCACTGAGAAAAACCTGCTAAAGGATCTGCTTCTTTTTTACATGCTGGCTGTGTGATTTGGCTGCTGCTGTCAGGTTACACAGTGTGAGCATCAAGCAGCAGATTGTGCTGACGCAGACTGTCCTCTGATGCCATGTGCAGAACAGGATGAGTTACAGGTTGCAGGTGTGACAATGTGAACTAAAGGCCTGGCCTATCCGAAGATTTGATTTTTCTCTAGCATGTAGTTTTGAATGAATGAAGGTCAGTGGAGATGTTAATTAAATCAGTCATAGCTTTCTGCTTTCCTCAGAAAATCGGTTTCTGGGTTGTTTGTGGGTGGTCTAGAGCAAACTGGCCAGTTCTTCTTTCCCTGCTGAGAGAGGAGGAGTTTAGTTGCTCATTTTCATCACATGCAGACATAGTCAACACATTGTAAATGCTCTTTTTTTCAGTTTGACAGAGGGCCAAGAGGTGAAAATGTACATTTTGTTTGAATGACATAGTAATTTCAGATTTCATTTTATCTAAGTGTGCTTGTGCATCCAAAAACCATGTCTGCCATCATTCTGTTGGGAAGTACAGTATGTGGCTCAGTGTGGAAAACAGTGCCTCGGTTGCAGCTATCCACGTTTTTAAGTTAGTAACCATTGACCCCAGTCAGCGGTTACTAACTGCTGAACCTGCTGATAAATCTGAGAACATAGCCTGGCCCCTGCATGCTTACTGGATTTAGTCTGTAATCGCCTTGCCAGTTCTGTTAAGATCCACCAGAATAGCTTCAATCTACAACTATAATGCACCTTCCTGCCGCACAACTTTTCGACAATCTGCCCTGTCTTTTAAAGACACTTCACAGTGAAATACACTTAGTGACAATATAAAGAGCTGCAGCTCCATAAAGTGTTTTAAATCTGAACTGAAACAGTTTTTAAAAACAACCCAAATCTGTAACCACTAACTTCTGTCACTCTAAATATCAATCTTTTGTATTTTCTTATGGTGCTGAATAAATGTGTTTGTGTCTGGGTTTTGGGGTGAGTGTGTGTGTGTGTATGTGTGTGTAATGTGCCCTGCCAGAGGACTGCAGATGTAAATTAGCCTAAGGCTAACACTGATACAATGCATCAAATAGCAACATTTGTATTTAAACTTTACTTAGTCCCTTATATAAAAAAATAAAAAAATAAAAACTCTAACACTGCGCTCCATCTTTCCATTCTGCTGCTGTGGTAACAATAATCCACACGTCTGTGTGTTGAAACTTATGGGCTTCTGTTGAACTGTCCCTTTGTATAAGCATCTGTACATTGTTTGTTAAATCAGTGCATGTAAAAAAAAGTATGCATGTGAAACATAAATAAATAAATAAAATAAAAAAGACCCTGCTTGTTGAACATAATTGAGCTTTTTTTCCCCTCACTTGCCCACTTGCCCATACCATACAACACTGTTTAGCTTATATTTCATTCAGTTGTTGCATTTTGATGAGATGGTTTTGTAGGTTAATTCAGACCTAATTAAAAAAAAAAAACAATGTTAAGATTTACAGTATATTATGTTAATGAGGAATCTTGAACTGGGAAAATGTTGCAGAAGTGTTAATCAGAAGAAAATAGGTTAAAGTCAGCTTGAAGATATTATTTGAGCTCATTGATGACTCTTTTTCAGACTTTGTTGCAGCGTAGATGTAGTGTTTACAGCGGTGAAGATCTGAATAGACATGTGCAGATTCCTGCTTGTTCCCTTGTTCGATTTGCTATCTCGTTCATTCTTTTGGGGCAAGGAGAGAAAAAAAAGACTAATGAAGCCACAGCTAAATGCTCTAAGTGATGCAGTGAGTGAACAGTTACTTTCTTTAGCAGACTAGTGAGTGAATAAGTACACCTGACCCACACAGGGCTGAAGAATTGAAGTCCAGCTTAATAATTTCAAACCATTAGTCTTTCATTTGGTGATATTTTCCTGTTCCTTTGAGGGTAATTTGGTGGTTTTGAGTGCTCATAAGTATAAAGTGCAACATAAAATATACATATTGAACTAGCCTGCTTTCATTAGGCTACACTTACTTCTGCATAATTCATCACTCATCATCAAAAGCTCTTGCCAATTGAAATCTGGCCAATTATGACAAAAAATATCTCCAGTGGATCTCTGTTTAGCTGTTGGCTCATTTTCTGCTTTGAAGGCCCACACACTCACTGACTGCAATTAAAAGAAGTTGGGTTGCTGTTGGATCAATATTGGATTTTGAAAACTATTATGCAATGCTAAAACCCCCATTTAATCACCATAGAACAGCTTCTGCATGGCACAATGACATAGTGTGGAGAACTACGTAAAGACGTTATATTTGTTGTGACTTTTCATATCGACTTTTAAGCCATCCATCCCTCCATTTTTCCATCTATACCGCATATTCCAATGCAGGGTTGAGCTAAGCCAGCAGCTACTAATAAAAGAGACTTTAAAGCCTCATTTAAGGTTTCTGCCTTCTTTAGCCAGAAATAACACTAACCCTTCTCACAAAGTGGTAGCCGTATATCCTCCCCCCCAAAAAATGCCTGAGATAAGCCGCTACTATTTCCCTTTGGTAGTTCACAAAGAACAAACAGAGGTAGCTTAATGGGAAGACACCCCCCCCCCACACACACACACACCTCTGTAATTACAAACAGGATGTTAGTGTGCAACAAAAGGGCATCAGTCTCACCTTTGCAGTGTGAAAACTGCTTGCAAGACCAGTGACTGAACCAAACCAAAATCCTGTCCTGTCTTTCTTTCTTTCTTTCTTTCTTTCTTTCTTTCTTTCTTTCTTTCTTTCTTTCTTTCTTTCTTTCTTTCTTTC
>JBAMHW010000010.1:19927631-19938353 GCA_037177495.1 Rhadinocentrus ornatus | reverse complement strand
CCCCTAATTGCTCCTGATGGGTCATGGTGAGCACCTTGCATGGTAGCTTCCGCCATCAGTGCGTGAATGTGTGTGTGTGAGTGGGTGAATGTGATGTACACTGTAAAGCGCTTTGGATAAAAGTGCTATATAAGTACGGGCCATTTACCATTTAGTGTGAAAAGGTCCACAGCCTTGTATTTATTGCACTACAAACCATCTTCTGAATTGTTAATCTGATATTATTCTGATTATGCATTTTGAAATTGTGATAATAATGACATAGTACAAACCTATATCTGTCTCTTCTGTGTGGACATTGGCCTTTAAATAAACCTTTAAAAAATTTAAGTTTTGTCTTGTGTAAATTACTGTAGTATATAGAGAATCATTGCCCACTGAGATTTGTTGATTGAGGAAAATGGAGTCTGCTATGTGTCATGCAGATGTATGAATTTAAAATGAGTGTCTTGACTGTTGAATATATCCATATTATGATTTGTTCCATAACCATGAAACCTAAGTAGTTTCTAGTGGTATGTTAATGAAGTAAATGACATTGCCATTCATACAAATGCTAACAAATGGCACCCAGTGGGAAAAAATCTAATTCAAACTGCAAAGTGCTGAGATAATTTTTTATCACTCTCTGGGCAGGAGGAGGTTCTAAAAGCTATGATTGTTGGCTCATCAGTTCTGTCAGAGCCTTTTGAAGCTCACATGTGTGCATAATGTGATTTAAGAGGGAACCCCAGCAGATCCGGATCTGCTGAGCATCATCTTCATCTATTCTCATCCCTGGCTCCATAACTGTGAGGTTAGGTGCCGACTGGGAGACAGACAGTCAGCTCTGACTGCTCTCACTCGTCTCATTCTCCGTGGGGGTCTCTACCATCTGGCTTGCACTGGAAGAAAAAACTGTATGTGTGTGGTGTTTGGATGCTCTGTGTGCGGACACATGTGTACTAAATCCTCTGATGTGGGTGACCGCCTCAAGTGCTGATTAAGACAGTTTCTCAGTGAAAATCCACATCAGACCAAGTTAGCGTAAGTGCTGCATATGTTGTTTACAAATTGTTTTGCAAAAATAGTGTATTGTTTCTATCTTATGAGGATCTTTTAAACTCAAAACTTGAAACAAATATTATGTCTGCTTGTGGGAGAATGAAGACACTCTTTTGTCTGACTCTGAGAGCGACGACTTTCTAATTGTAACATGACACACTTATGTTCATGATTATAAAATATTCTAATTGAAGGTAGCTCTATTAACTTTAGTAGGGAAGCATACAGACCTCATTAATTCTCTGCGCCTAAAGCCTCTTAGTTACTTGGAGAGCTGTTGAACATGATTAATCACTGTATTAATCTGTGATGAGCCATGTTTTGCTGATGTCCCAGGTTTAGTCTGGGGACAGGTGCCTTCACACACAACATGTGTGATTCCATATGCATGAGAAAATCTGGTAAGTGAGATTAATTTCTGTTACATTTTTTTAAAACAAAATACAGTAATTCAAGTCCACTTCTGCATCTCTTGCTGTGCTTGTTTGTAAGTTATGGGCATGGAGCTCAAGGACAAGTAAGAAAGGACTTTAAGCCCTGGCTTCCTGTATGATTTCTCTGTCAAAAAAAGCAAAAATATTAGTTTACTTGCTGCTTTTAAAAGGCCTGTTTCAATGAGAAACTCAAAAATTTTGGTGCAACAATTGATCAGTGACTGTGAAAAGCTGCTTTTATTACCAAGTGAAGTGATTGTATTTTGAGTCCTTCTTATCTCTTCAGCTGTTCATATCTCTGATGCTCTTAAAATGTTACAGCTGTGAATATTGTGCCTTTAAAACAGCATACACTTTCTCTCCTTGACTTTTTCTCCTCCTCTCTGCCTCTCTTGTCTGTCTACTTCAGTTCAGTGGGCAGTGCACGGCACAGTTGTTTTCCAGATGGTCTTTGATGATTAGGGAACTCTTGGAAGACATCAGTCTGCTCAAATGCTCTACAGCTGGGAGCTTTTGGAGCACCATGTTCAACTGACCACAGAGGACTTCGGATGAGTGTACAGTTTCCTGAAACAGATTGTTACTAATTTAATCTTTAAATGTGTCTATATCCATGTCCAAACAAGCAGCCAGCTGCCTTCTTTCATTTGTTCATCTGTTCTGAAAGATGACCAAAACGTCTGTTTTCATTCACACCCTCACATGGAAATAGTCCACAGAAATATTGCAGCAAATCTTCTTTAACAGGTAGAGTGAAGTGCTCACAGAGCTTTTCAATTTAGTTTCAGCATTGAGGGGATTAATATCATACTCTCTGTTCCTTTGTGGTTTGGTTTGTTTCTCTTTTCTGGTGACAGTGTCCCCTGCATTCTTTCCTATGCTGACCTCACATGTCCCACAATGGGGGCTTTAAGGCAGGCTGTCTCTTCTTTTCACAAATTAAATCATTGCAATTCAAATCTGTATTTCTTGAGCTCTGCATCAGATTTTTGGCTCCCTAGGTATGAGCCTTTGATGTTCTCTTGCTCACAGAATCTTGTAGGGAGTGATAATAGTTGGCATTAAAGTGACTGGCTAATTGATATGTAGATTGACCAGCCATATGGAATAAATCAAAGGTTTATTTTCTTGTTGAAGAGATCTGCACTGATTTTCCTTTATTTCATCTCAAATACTAGCACCTATAGAAGCCATGTATCCATACAATCCTTACATAACATCAGAAATGTGTGAAGGGCTTACACAGTTCCTCTTTGTAACCCTCGATACAAATGTACATTGCTTTTTACAACCTTATCAGACCTATTGTAGGCTGTGCATGCATTTTAACGTGCCGCCTATCATGCCTTGAGTGCGCTGCTGCTGGATAGGGCACTTCACAGATATAAATAGTACCCAGGCCATCATGACTTCCTCAAATAGTACTGACTTCTTTGAGTTTTAGTGCATCATACTCACCAGATTAGACAAAAAGTAGAGATATTTAAATAATACAGAAAATAAAGCAACATTATGTCATGGTATCTATGCAGTATAGTGAATTAGTTGCGTTCCTTAGCTGGATGTTGGATATACAACCTTTATTACCCAATTTACTTTGTCTGTGTAAGTTTGTTCCCACATTCTGTCCTTAACTGCTCTATCCTAAACAAATATTTGAACTCGGCGCCAAGTGTCTCTTTGAACAGTGTTCACTTGCTGTGATTGATATTGTACATTTATAACACCAGTTTAATGTCATCACTGGAGTTACCACACGAGGAATGTACCAGTGTGGTAAAACATAGAAAAAATAAAGAAAAACAAATCTTATTAAACTGTAAAATCCAGTCACAGTGACATCGTAATTGCAATAAAGCAGAAAAACATTTTTAAACTTAGGACACAGTGTTTTCAAAATATCTGAACTTTATCGAAGAACTTATTTTTCTGACAGCTTTTCTGATAGCATCACACAGTTGCTACAGATTTGTCAACTGCACTTGAACAATGCTGATTCATTTCTCCTTTTTTTAACCACATAAAACCTCACTGAGATTAGAAATCTCCTTTCCAAGAGTGTTCCAAGAGTAGTTATATTATACCAGAGAACAAACAAACAGACATCAACTATCAAACATAAGAAGTAAAGCAGTAGTAGCAGCAAACATTAGGCACATGAATACAGCATGGGGTGAATTATACAAAAAAGTTTAAAAGCAGTCACGTTGACCAAGAGATTTGTTAATTTCAAATCAGTTTCTAAGTTATTTCAAGTGGAAGGAGCAGCATATTTCAAAGCTTTTTTCCCCTTAACTCCTGTTCTCACTCTTGGGACCACCATCTGTAGAACAGAAATGGAGTGGAGGGCATATTGATCTCCTGTTCCAGCAAGTCCCCAAGGTGCTCTATTAGATTGAGATGTGGTGACTGTGGAGGCCAATCGAGTACAGTCAGCTTTTTCTCGTGTTGAACAAACCAGCTGGAGATGATTTGAGCTTCCTGATTTGATTCATTATTTCAGACCATTCTCTGTAAACCTGTATATCTACATGCCTAAATGTATTGATCTGCTGTCATGTGATTGGCTGATTAGCTGTTTATATTAACAAGCATCTGAATAGGTGTACCTGATAAAGTAACTGGTGAGTATTATTATAATGTGAGGTTTAGCTAGCTTAGCATTGAACAGGTGCTTTAACTGTCCTTCAAAGGGATATTTTATGTCAAATTTTAGAGCCTAAGCAGTTGCATCTGTACTTCTGCTTTTATCAAAGCTCATGATCTGTTTGCTGACCTTTTTGTTTTTTTAAAAACTGCATTGTTTACACTGGGTTCACAGATGTCTTTTTCTACTTTATCTTATTCAGTAGCAATGTCAGCTATTTATTACACTGCAGTCCACACAAGCGTGCATCACTTAGTTTTTCCTGTGTGTTCTTAACATGGAGATGTAAACAACATCAATACTGTGTCAAAAGCATCATCCTACAGTTTCACTTGTGCTTTTATACTCTATTGGTTACTTCTAAAGACTAGGTTAGATGAAATCAATCTTTCCCTCCTTTTATGCTCCATATTTGCTCCAAGCAGCCTGCTTTCAGTTTCACTTAGAGCCTGTGTGAGAGATGAGGCCAGAGTGGGGAGAGCACTGAGGGGGGCTCCATATAGCTGTAGCAATGTTTGCACCTCCAAGTGATCCATCAGTCTAATCAGCTGTCAGCCTTCTGCAGTTTGTTTCTGCAGCAGTAGGAATGAATGCTGCTGGAAGTTATGAGTCTGCTTTTAATATCGCATCTACTTGCTCAAGGATATATGCAGCCTTCCCACCTTCTTGCTGCATCTCACAAATTGGTGTGTGCCAGCATTTCCCCCTCTTGCCTGAATGAGAAGATACCCACTGTTTCTCGCTTTTAGACCTCTGCTGGTGGTTCAGATAAATACACCCTCAGCTTTGACCACAATGTTCTAATTGCTCTGTTTTTGCTACTTGTGTGAGGCAGCCTATTTTAACTGCTACCTACGTGCTTTACAGGCTGTTTCAAAATGCCTCTCTCAGTCCTCTGTAGACGTTCCTAAATGCATATTTAGTGTGGTGAATGAACAAAGCATTTTCTCCTAGCGGTTGTAAATATCATTGGCATAAATGGTGTATAAATGTATTTGTACGGTTTGCAACAACACAACATAAACTTAGTCACATCATCCTGTCAAACATGGGCTGTGAGAAGTTTAAATCAATGAGGTATTGGATTTAAAAAAATTGTTCACACTTGATTTTTCATGCAAAACTACCAATAAGTTCTGCTTATAACAACTTATTACAAAACTACAGAGTTTCACAGTTTATTTTTAGATAATTATACTCTTTATGCTTACTTCCTATTTAGATTAAACAGCATTAGTTTTAAAACAATGTTCAATATATCATTTGAATCAGCCTTTATAAATAAATTAAACATTTAATTATTTTTTTTATATGTTATGCTGGATGTTGAGGCTCTTTAGAATTGTTTAAAGTGGATCTTTTAATAATGAGCTGTTTTTTTATATATGTAAAGTACTAATATGCTTACAAGTGTTCCTCTCAAAATGATCTTACAGCCTGTCAGCCCTTCAAATGTCTTGAAACCAAAATCAGAATAAGTTTGTTAGTTTCGTGGTAATGTGTATGAAGTTTGAGGATTCACTCACAAATAACTGAATATTTTGTCCCAAACTGACTTTATTTGAATAATTTCTATCAGTCTTGAGTTGTGAAGTCTTTCATAAACATTGCACCTGATTCTTAAGTTGCCAAAAGAAGCTAAAACTGCCTCAAAATCTTCTTAAGTTTCTGTGTAATGACTTAAAACCAGTGGTAAGTGGACTGCAGATCTTCTGAGCTGTTTTATAGGCACTCTGCCTTTTTTGCTTTCATTAATTATTCATGGAGGCGGGAGCCTCATTAGTCATTCACTGTGACAGTGCAAATACGTACACGTGAAGTTTTCCCTTTACTAAGAAATTTCACATAGTTAAATTTAGTTAGTTGCAAAGTTAAAATAGTCTTTCTGCTGAAGAAAAGTATTTTAGATACAATTGTCTTACTTCACCTTATCCAGTAATATCTTCACATGAATAAGAATCCATCTTATTTTTTTACTGTTTTTTACTTTGCCGATAAAAAAGTTAATCAATGGCAAATGCTCAAATATACTGTCCATCCCATTTATTTGATGGCAGCTGAACATGTTGGCCTCTTGTGGAAATTGTGATGGAGACTCCAGTGTTGGTCATGGGCATTATATTATAGATAAACTTTTAAAATGCACAAATCATGGTTGGGTACTTATTTGGGGTTAGATCTGAGGAATCCTATTAAATAAATATTGTTTAAGCTTTTTTACTCCCAATGCTGGGTGCAATATTATAAGAACTAAATAAATAAAGAAATTATAATATTCAGGATTTTCTTTTCTTTTTTATGAAGCAGCCTTTCTCAGTGAAGCGTTGTGAAAGTGGTAAATTCAGGTCAAGTGAAAAACAACATTGTGTTTAGATTTGACTTTATTTATCGCTATATGTTCTATAAAACCTTTTTATGTGAGATGCCTCCATAACACCATGTGGGTTAATTGTGTGCACCTGGATACACATTGAGATTACGACCAGATGTCAGAATTTGTACTTTCAGTTGCTTTTGCAGGCAAATGTGATTAAAACCTTTTGCCAGCAGAGGGAGCCAGAGTAGCATAACCTGGCACCTGACAATAATTCACCTTAATAAACTTTAGATTGATGTTGGCTTATTGATGTTGATGTTATTGATGTTGACTGGTGATATTCTGAGCTGGATATTTTATCTCCTTATCTGTTAGAGTTGCTTAAATTGCTTAAATTTCAGAGACTTGCTTTTAAGCAATTTATCTCTAATTATTGAATGAATTGTGGATTCTTAACAAGTGAAACCCATTTCTGCCAAATCTGTCTTGAAGTTCCTCTAGGCAACTTTATTACTTAATTTTAATGAATCCAAATTTTCCATCATAGAAGTTAGTCGTGTTTAGTATGATTCTGCATAAGTGTAACAGATTAGTGTTGCCATTGGAGGGCAGTGTTGGATTTGTGCCATAACAGAAGATATTTGGGTTCATTCTGAGTTTAAGATCGTTATTATTATCATAGCAAGTTGTAATCTAATAAACCTCTTCTGTTCTCCCTCCTCTTCCCACTTTGGATCATTAACTATCCAGAGAAGCAGCACTTAAAAACATGTGTCCCTCAGAAAATAAAAACTGCTGGTCAGTCAAGAGTAGGAGGGTTAATGTGTGCATTTATCCTCTGTGTTTACAGCAGAGTGGTGTCCAATAGAGGGCATTTCTTTCCACTGTCTCACTGTTCTAACAGTGAGACAATCTAAGTCCAATTTTTCTTCAAATTCCTATGTAGTCTTTTTACCTTGGAGCTTTTTGTGTAATTTAGTCAGTTACTTTTTTTTTTTTTTTTTTGAGTCATTCCCTCCCCTCTTAAAATCTCTGTGGTTGTCAGATGTTGATGTATTGCCTTTGTGACCTCTTACAAGTCTGCACTTAACTCATGCAGCTGTCGGTTAGAGGTGTGTAACCAGAACTGACCTGCAGCCCACCAAATTCACAAGAAACTGCCATGAAGCTTTTTGAGCTTTTATGAAACAATATAATTCGTTCATAGTTACCTTGCAAAGTTGGGCTTGACTGCTTCGGTGTAGGCGTGCAGAAGAGTAAAGGAGCAGCACTAAAAAACCAACAGAAATGGCTTATTATCCTTTTTCTCAGAGGTTTTGAGTAATGCAGCTGCACCTACAAAAAACATCAGTGGGTGACCCAAGAGGAGACACTCCCTTTAAAACAGGTCAAAATGTGGCTTCTCCCTCTGATGTGCTTGTTTTTAAAAGTATTAATGATATTGTTCACAATATTTAAACCAATCTTACTAGATTAGATCCTTTAAATTTAGAGTTGTACTAATACAACTCAAGGTGTGGATATAGGTGACAAGTGGAAAGATATATGAACTCACCAAACTCCCATTAAACCGAGTCCCTAACTCAATTGAGAGACAAAGCTGTCCTCAGTTTGTTAGCCATGCCTTCCCCCTGCACCCTGCACACACTTAGTCCTTGCTGTAGAGCAGTATTGATTGCCCTCGTTTCAAATATAGATTCACAGAGTTTTGTCAAATCAGTATTGAATCAGGATGTGGGGATCTTCATTGAGATAATTCTTTACTTTGCCCTAAGCCCCTAAGCAGTGTGACTTTTGAAGACTCAAAGATGTAGTGTGTCACTTCTGATTTGTGTTTATTAATAAAAATGATGAAAAGGCTGGGTCTAAAAAAAGAGAGGAGTTGAGGTTGATCTAAGATTACTGACAGAAATAGTGCTGCATGTGAAATGGTCTAGGACAAGATGGATTTGATGGCGATATAAAGTCCAAGAAGTACAGGGTTAGATAAACATCAACTTTAGAGGATGATCCTGACTGACTAGCACTCATCATGTGAATGCAAGTGGCACACAGGAACTGGATAAAACCTGGAGCTTAAATACAACGTGTTGACGCATGATAGGAAGACTGATGCAATCTGCACAGCCAGTAAAGGAATGAGTGCTTCGTCCAGGCACACAAAAAAAAGTGGATGAAAACAATAGGAATCAGGAAGCCTGTACCTGTTTGAAAAGTACAGGCAAAGTGCTTTTGTGACTGACTGAAATCTTTCATACCCAGAAATCTCACAAAGTACAATAATAACTGTCTTAACATTGTACACTCAATAGGAACATGTCTGTATGTGTAGAGTGGAAAACTAAGTACACGAGTCTCTGTAAATGTGGAGCAATAATGTTCTGTGTCAGCATGTTTTTCAGGTTGGCCTCGGCTTGTCGAAGTACTCTATATATGCTGACTTGGATTAGGCCCACAGACGAGACAGCAGTCAGCTTGACGTCCTAAAGCTGTAACGTGTCTGTTTTCTCCCAAGATTCAGCATCTAGCATGACGCCTGATTAGTCTCTGCTGTGTCTGCACACAAGTGCACAGAATAAGTGCAAAGCAAAAGTAAAAAACGAATTAAAAAAAAAAAAGCCGACAAAAAGATTAAACAATTGTTTTCGCTGTCTTTCAAGGCACTTCTACATAATTAATTGGAAATGGTGACATGAATTGGCAATGTGCTCTTTAGAATGTGTTTACTCATCTGCTGTTTGCTTTTCTGCAGCCTGAAGTCGATAATATTTGACAATCCACAGCACAAAATGTTTTACTGCTTTCTGCTTGAGAGCATATCTTGCCTGGAACAACTTGACTTTAATCAACTAATTTTTGTGTAACTGTGAGGTACCCCTTGAACAACAGTAAATATGCAAAGCTTTATTATGGAGTCTCTTAGGTGTAAACAAATATGCTACTCATTTTAAATTCAGCATGGATCATTTTCTGTAGTTATAAACCCCATGTTTAGATGGACTTCCTCTACTTCTCTCTTACTTTCTCTGCCTTGGTGTGCTACTCATATGGCTGACCCACTTCTGTTGGTCATCTTTTTTATAATCAGTCATATCAGAGTGATTGAGGCTATCCTTCCCCGTCTCCTTACTCACGCTAGCAATGATTTCTGCCTGGGGACCAGAGGAACTGGAGCTTAGCAGACATTGTGCATTGTGTTTCATTATGTTGCCAGTTAAATGTAGCTGTTTTCTGCATCTTTCTGTAGATTTGAAATGTCTGAAATTATCACAATGGTTTTTATTTCACCCACTACATTAACATTGTGCTAATACTCATCAGAGGTGTTTATTTTTTTTTATTGAATTTAGTTAATTACATTGGATTTTTGCTCTTATATTGAGGCCATGCTCACTCCTCTCTATCACAGATTGTCTGACAGACACTCACCCAGTGCAAAAGAAACTTTCCATGACATTATTGGTTTTTATCAGAAGTAGGCCAGAGCAGGAGCCTGGCCCTCTGGCAGACCTACTGAGCATGCTCAGCTCTGCTGAAGGCTAGGTAGTGGATCTAAACCTCATTGTAAACTACTACAGCATCTCTCACTCTTTCTGTGTGAGCTGCGTGAGCTACAGAAACAGAATGACTGCACTAGATAGTGTGTTAATGGACAGTAATAAAGTTGAGTTGCAACCACAATATGTTTTATTACTGCAGTGGTTTCTGATTTCTGCAGCTTGTTCTGCAGATTAACCAGTTAATCGTCTTGGCTCTCAAAACGTCTTTATATCTATCTAGTATTTTGGTTCTATTGTCCCTGAGCCGCCACCTTACCGTGGTGGAGGAGTTTGTGTGTCCTGACGATCCTAGTGGCTATGTTGTCAGGGGGTTCACGCCCTTGATAGGGTCACCCATGGCAAACAGGTGTCTAGGGGAGGGACCAGACGAAGTGCGGCTCAAAATTACCCCTATGATGATAAAAAAGGAAGGACCACAGTTTCCCTTGCCCAGACGTGGGTCACCGGGGCCCCCCTCTGGAGCCTGACCTGAAGGTGGGGCACGGAGGTGAGCGCTTGATGGCCAGGCCTCTCCCCATGGGGCCCGGTCGGGCTAACCCCGAAAGGATGACATGGGCCTCCACTCCTGTGGGCTCACCACCTGCAGGAGGGGCCATAGGGGTTGGATGCAATGTGAGCTGGGCAGCTGCCAGAGGCGGGGACCTCTGATCCTCGGCTGCAAAAGCTAGCTCTAGGGACATGGAATGTCACCTCTCTGGCGGGGAAGGAGCCTGAGCTGGT
>JBAMHW010000010.1:19902790-19927531 GCA_037177495.1 Rhadinocentrus ornatus | reverse complement strand
TCTCCGCAGGGTGGCCGGGCTCTCCCTTAGAGATAGGGTGAGAAGCTCTGTGATCCAGGAGGGGCTCAGAGTAGAGTCGCTGCTCCTCCGCATCAAGAGGAGCCAGATATGGTGGCTCGGGCATCTGGTCAGGATGCTTCCTGCACGCCTCCCTGGTGAGGTGTTCTGTGCACGTTCCACTGGAAAGAGGCCCCGGGGAAGACCCAGGACACGCTGGGTGGACTACATCTCTCGGCTGGCCTGGGAACGCCTCGTAATCCCTCCGGATGAGCTGGTGAATGTGGATGGGGAGAGGGAAGTCTGGGTTTCCCTGCTTAGGCGGCTGCCCCCGTGACCCGACTCCACATAAGCGGCAGAAAATGGATGGATGCTTAAAACATAAAGATGGTTTACTGCTTCATAATATAATTCAGGGAAATCTCTGATATTATAGATGCAGAACAATGTAATTATTGAGAAATTTGCCTAAATTGCTTAATAAATTAGCTATTTAAATGTACCTTGTAACTTGTATTAATAACATACAGGTTTTTTGTGTTTTTTTTTTTTGTTTTTTTTTATTCAATCCTTTGTTCTCATTCACATGCAGTTAGTTTCTCTTAAGTTAGTGGGTGTGATATAACTTTCAGTGTAGGTTACTTGTCTATTCTATTTTAGTTCTATTAAATTCAATAGTCAGCACTTGATATGAGATAATATCACATACTGATTCAACACAATCATTTCCATTTATATCAAATCACAAACAGCAACTGAAGTACCAAAATCAATTTTTATTTCTGACTGAGACATTTGAAGACTTACATAATTTAAAAGAAACTAAAAGGATAAATGTCAGTCAGTCATTATCTGTACCGCTTATTCCATTACGGGTCGCTGGGTAAGCTGGAGCCTATCCCAGCATTGTTTTAGGTGAAAGGCTGCGTACACCCTGGACAGGCCACCAGTCCATCGCAGGGCAGGATAAATGTCTATTTGTATATATTAAATGTGAACAATGTTCTATTGGAAGTGTGTCTTGTAAATAATTTCTGCATTGATGTTTTTATTGTCAATTTGGATTGATGCTATTTGCTTTTTGATTGTATTGATGTAGATTTATGTGCTGTTACACCCTTACATTCACACAGTAGATTAAGTTCACTGTACACCAATCTGTCTCAAAGACACAACTTAAACTTGAGCCTGCTTTTTACTACATTTTACTAATGTTTTGTTGCAGACACATTTTCCCCAATCATAGTGAGAAAAGGTGAAAAAATTTTTGCGTACAGATTTTGTTTTAGTTCATTTTGCATGTTGTATATTGATGCCATTTTTATGGCAAAAGCTACCCCTGCCTTTCAAGAATGAGCTGTCTTATTCTCCACTGATGTATAAACATCAGCATTGCTGTTGATTATGGAGACTGTTCGTGTGTGTGGATGAGGTTGTTGTTTCTGGCTTCCATTATCTGCTCCCTAGAGGCTCATTACACCCGGAGACAAGAGCTGACACAGTTATTAGGCTCATAATGAACTGTGTTCATTTCTTTTATGTGTCCACTATGGAAACAGAAAGTGAGTAAGGCCCGACTTATAAGACTTCTCAGCCAGCATTTACCTGCAGGGCACTATGATTGGAATTGGAAGGGTCTGTGAAGCTTCACTTAGTATTGCTTGTGTTGCATTTGCATTGTCTGAATATGTTTGTTTGTTGGTTTATTCGTTTGTTCATTTGTTCATTCATTCATTCTTTTATTCATTTTATATTCCAATTCAGGGTCGCTGAGAAGCCTATCCCAAACAATTAGCAGGCAAGAAGGCAGGTACACTCTGGACAAGCCATCAGTCTATCACAGGAATATGTTTTATGGTTAAAATATGAGGCTCAGAAAGTGCTGAATTTATTATTCTTTGGGATTGAACGTATCAGAGAATTTTCGAAAGAATCTTTAAGTTCAGTTGTGTAACCAAAGTGCATAGCAGGGTGTGACTTTTGTGACAAGAGAAGTGCTTTTCTCCTCCTGTTTTTCTCCACCATGTCTTCCATATGACATGAATTTAATTTAAAATGAGTTAAATTAAATGAAAACTTTCTTCATGAAAGTTTGTGACTGTTCCTCATCTGGGGTCATGAACTTTTGTGTAAAATTTGAACACTTTGATGTGTAGTTGAATATGTACAGTGTTTGCATACAAAGATGATGTTGCAGGTAATTTTGATCCAGACACTTTAAATAATAAAAAAATATGGGCAGCCTGTGATGCTAAATAGCTATGCTTATAATATGCAAGTGTACACTAGGTAGTTGCATGGATTAGCATCTGAGAAGAATCAGGGGATGCATGTGGTGCTGGACATGAGAGAAGAGCTGCAAGGTCATAACATCATCTTTGACAACTTCTATGCATCCTACAACCTTGGAGATGAACTTCAAAAGAGAAAGCTCACTATGTTGGGAACAGTAAGAAGAAATAAAACAGAACTTTCAGTGAAATTCTGAAGAACCTCTGCATTCCTTCATATTCGTTTTTACTAAGAAAGCAACAGTTGTTTCTTACCCAAAGAGAAACAAGAATGTTCTTGTAATGAGCAAAATGCACACAAATACATCTCTGAGCACAAGAGAAGAGATGAAGCCACAAATTATCCTGGTCTACCAAAGTTGGAGCTGACAATCTGGACAAAGTCACTGCAATATTTGCTAGCGCAAGACTGCCCATTGTCCCTTGGTGATTTTCTACAATGTTGTTGGCTTGTCTGCTTACAATGCCTATGTCCTGTGGACTGAAATCAACCAGCAATAGAATTCCGGCACACTGTACCAACGCCACCTTTTCTTGGAAGAACTCTGCAAATAACTCGTCGCTCCCAAGAACCAGATGCAAGCCAGTCCAGCTCAATTCCCAGCAGCTACAGCACACATTGAAAAGGTCATCCAACCAACCTGTGATAAATCCAATGGATACAGGTGTAAATAAAAGTCTTTCCCTTGTGAAAGGACAGTAAAACAAGTACCTTTTGTGTGAAATGCAAGAAATAAATCTGCAGAAAGCACAGTTACATTCTGTCCATCATGTGGGGAGCACTGATAGTGTTGAACATTGAAACATTAGAGAAAATGGGACAAGCAAAAAAAAATTAAGAAAAGGGAATAACTTTAAATAGTTCTTAAATATAATGTTGGAATTTAAAAATATTATATTGAAAGTCTCTTTTCTAAATGTTTATGTAATCTAAAATCATTTTTTTCACTGTTCTGAGTGGATTTACACAGTATGGGTCAAAATGACCCACAACATAATCAATGGGATTTTTTTTTAGCATAATACAGTTAAGGCTCTGATGCAAAGCGGATTGAAACAACAGACTTATAGAAGATGCAACATATTGGTGCAAACAGTGAATGATCTTTGCTTCCTTAAGAAGTAGAGTCTGCTCTGTTCCTTCTTATAGATGCCTCTGTGTTGCATTTCCAGTCTAGTCTGTTCTCTAGCTGAACTCCAAGGTACTTGTATTTCTCCACCACCTTCACCTCTTCTCTCAGGTTGTAGCCAATGTTCTGTTTATTTCTGTCCCACCTGAAGTCAACAATCATCCCTTTTGTTTTGTTTGTGTTCAAGATAAGGCGATTGTTTCTACACCATCTCACAAATTGACAGATCGGGTCATCATAGTATTGCTGCAGGCATGAGTGTACACTGAATATGCAGTATTATCAGGGTATCTTTGACCCACTTCCATCAGGCTGTTTTCACTGGTGAAACCCATTTTACTCTTTACTGTTTTTGCAAAGCACACAGAGCATTAAATGAATTGTACCAACTAATGTTATGGCTTTAGCTCTTTGTGCTGTTTTGCTTAAAAGACTGTTTACATGTTTAAATTCTCATTTAAAACTGTTGTTTCAATCCTGCATTCAGTTCATAAAGCTAATATCCTCATGTCAGGAAATAAATCATCATATCACCTCATATCTGAAGGAAAATTGTGAAAGTTATGAACACCATAGACCAAATAAACAAAGATAACAAAGGCAAATACTTTGTTAACAATTGTTTTGAATAGTGTCACAATAATGTGATCGTGACTGAAATAATGGAAGTTATCTTTTGAGAATGGTTGGGTCAAAAAGAGTGATTTAAATACCTCGAGGTTGCCTCTGTCAATGTCCAGCAGGTTTGTGGTCATGGAGACATAGCTTTTAGCTATGTTAAGGCTAATAATACTGCCACAGTGTTCATCTTCCTCCATACAGATGGAACAAGAGGGTGTAGCATGCATCTCTGTAGGAGGAGTGTTTCCCCTGTCTGGGTAGAGCTGATTGAGTGCAGCCATCAATCTCCAGAGGAGCAAATAACAACAATACTTACTTGTGTATTTCTCCCTCAGCTGTGGGATCATTCTCTTTACTGCCTTTCTCCTTATATACAACCATCTGTTTCTGCCACCAATGTCTAACTTAGATCTTCAACCTTCCACTGACTAATTGCATATTTGTGGCTGGTACATACAGTATGATATTACCCACAATGTCCAGCCTTGCTTCAACTCCTGAGCAGTGTTTTCAAAAAAAACTCTTGCCTTGTTGGACCACCGCGTTACTGTCTTTTATTGACAGGACCTTTACCGATTGGAAGGCTGTGTTGTTTAGAATTCTTTTTGTGTTCCTCTCTGTCCCTTAGTGGATAAAGCCTGATGTTTTTATCTTCCTTGTGCTTAATTCTTCTCTGCCTGCTCGTCTTTAAATACCTCTGGTTCAGTTTCCACAAAGTGTTTTAGAGCCATGTGCTGTCCCCTTAGAAACCTTCAGTCTAGCCATGATTTGCTGCTGAGAAAGTGCCTCTTTGCTCAGAATAACAATCTGCCAGTTTAACCTCTATCACAGTGCAAGGTTTTGCTTGAATCTAGCTGTTTTATTGTGTTTCTAACAGGTGAACAATGGTTGTAAGCTGATTTGCATGAGCAAGCTTTTCATAAAACTCAATGCAACAACTTTACTTCCTGTTTAAAGTTTTCCTGTTGATCCAGAAATAACGCAGCATCTTAGATACATGTCATACATTCTCTTATTTTCTAACCCTACAGGCCACTTGCTATTTCATTGTTTACGTGACAATATGACTATGTACTCTAAAGAAGTAGTGCAGCAAAGACTTTAATTCTATAAGTAAGTGCAGTTTTGTTAAAAACGTACTCATGCAAACATGTTAATGTCCATGTGTGAGACCTGATCAGACACAAAACAACATTACAGGATGCATGCTGCAACACTTGTGTCTCGTCATTCTTCAGAAACTGAAGCCCTACAGACGCTCATGAGCTGCTGAATTATTTATATCCAATTAATTGCCTCTGCGCCTTGTTGCATTAGTGTTGTAAAGCCAAGCTGAAAAGCCAATGCTGCCAGTTATGTAAAGATAGATGTAAAGCATCCACGTATTTCTGGGGCAAATGAGTGACATTAGAAGCACCGCTACACTTTTGCTGATGCCCTGAATTTAGAGGAGAAAGGGATGGAAGTTGAGCCTGGTCAGCATGCAGTCTAGCTGTTTGAGCTGTGGAGGAGGGGCTGGCTGGACTGGGTGAGGCCTCATGCTAGAACGCATCACTATTGGTGTTTTGACCTGCAGCCTTTGGAATCTGTGACTCTCGGTGCTGCCAATGCCCATAAAGGAGCCTGAGCAGTGAGTTCACTGAACTGCTTACCGTATTTGATATAAACACATTTTTCTTTATTTATCTCCCCCCAAAATACCTTCAGGAAGGAGTCACAGATAAAACTGTGTCATCGAACTTGCTTATATGAGAGTATATTTATTTTAATACACTGTAAAGGATATGTTAGACTTTACATTCAACTCAGTGGTACAGATCACTTTCAGTCCTTTTGTTTGCTTGGGAAAATACTTTTTGGTTTGTAACCGAGGTAATAACATTTATGTCTGTGGTCGATGCACATGATAAAACCTGTATTGTGGTGCGATTTCATAATTACCCTCAACCATGTTTCCACCACAAAGATAGCAGAAGCTCAAGAGGCTTCTCTGTTGGTCTGAGCTTCCTGAAACTTATTAGACAGCATCAATCCTGGCTGCTTTCTTTCTGGGAGCATACCTTGATTTATCTCAAGTTAACACAAACTTTTTTGAGAGTTTAACAAGTTATCAACTGTGATGATCCAGAATTCATTTACCAGATGATATTTCTTTCATTTCTTAGCTGAATCATTCAATCAAGGTTATTGTTCACTGAGTACTTGATTTGTTATTGTTCATTTTTTAAATAACGATATTTGTTCTCTGCTGACATCACTAGACTTACTCATTCTTGACCTTGAGTGTTTAGATGTGGCCGTTCTAGCAAGTAGAAGTTTCTGTTTTTCTGCTTCACATGATAACTGATTAATTACAGTAGTACAAGACACTCCAGTTTCCCCACACCAATGCACATAAGAGCGGCCATTTCAGCCCATCTTCACACTGGCTCCCTGAGGACAAGTTGCAAATTAAACTGTTTATGCATGCTGTATTTTTCTGCTATCGAAACCGTCTGATTCTGGGTGTTTTTCTTCACCATCAACCTCTGGCTGCTGTTACTTGCAGCTGCTACATGTGCAGCTGTGCAGAACGTCAGCAGGTAATAATCTGCACCTCTGTGACAAAGAAGAGAGTGTGGGAGTGTAGGTGGAAGAGGAAAGAGCCTGAGATGTGAGCGAGTGGGCAGGTAGAAAAGGCTCCTTTGAGAGTGGATAAACATGTGAACACTTAGCACTTCCTGTCACTGTCTGACTCTGAGTGGGCAGTTAATGAGTTTGAAAGCTTCTGCTTGGAACCTGTTAGCCAAGAATCAGGTGAAGCCTTTAAATCCTTTTTAGGGAGAATTTTTATTGTTTGTTTTTTTCTGCTTATGCTTTTCAGCTTCATCTTTCTTTTACTGTGTGAACTGGTTAGAAACACTCAGGAGTGTTATGTAATTCCAGCCACTGTACAGTAAAAGTAGCACAGATAGAGATGTACTTACCGTAGTCTTTGATGGTTTTGAGGTTTTTCTTTCTGTTAAATAGAAGTCTCAACATACAGAAAAACATTTTTTACTTTTCATTAACAAAAAAAACAAAACAAAAAAGTCAGAGCCAACCAAAATAATAGCTGATAAGCTTTTCTGATGTGATTTCTTGCAGGGTTACTGGTTTGTATCATTTTCTACAGGCTTTGTTGTTGTTTATAGCTCTGAACTTCATATCATACAGTTCCAGCTAGTTAATAAGATCTGGACTGGTGGAGCCAAACCACTGTTGTGATAACATCAACAGATCTGAGCTTGTCCATCACGTAAACCTTACTCCTTAAAGCCTAATGGTGCATTGCCATAAAATGAAGGGTAGTCAAGTTTTGGTTTGGGATAAAACAGACTTTATGTGACCTTGGTTTGGCCGTAACCCCACTTAAACAAAGTCTTGGAACAGTAGCAAGACTCCCACTCACACTGAAACGGTTAATGAACTCACAGCTTTAGATTTTTCCACTATGAAGTCTGATACTGGCACCTCTCTGATTTTATGAAGAAGTTACAACAAAAGGTCCATATTTGCAGTGGCAGCAGATGCTCAGCTGCTGGGTTGATCTGGACTGGTTTTAGTACATTTGGATAAAATACTTAGACTCATGAGGCACTAAAACATACATAACCTCAAGCTAACAATACAGCATGTGTGATGTTATTTAATTTTATATATTCATTTTTAACTGAGCTAGAGTAAGTGAGTCAGACTTCGTGGGTGTGATGGTGACATTTGCATTTTAATTTAAAGCAATTCCTACTTTTGATCTTTGCATTGATTTATTGAAAAAAAAGCTGGTTCACTCACAGACTTTTTAAATATATATTGACATTTTTGTTTTGTCTTACATTGAGAGGTCAGTTAGAAAATGTATCTTTTAGTATTTTAGCTGGTATTTTTAATCACAACTGGACTGTTGTGAGGACGAAATCTCTTATCTAATGCACCTCTGGTCTGCAGTTTATTCTCTTACTTTGTTAATGTGAAGAGCTGGACTTTTCTTTAAATCTGATTCAGTTACCATGAGATAAAAAAAAAAGACATCTTGCATAGTGCACAGCTCACACGCAGATGGCTAAACAGCTTGCTTTCACTTTCCCCTCTGACACTTTTTTCAGCAGTGAAGCACAAGCTCCTTATACACCATACTCATCCTCCACAGAGCGGGTCATTAAATATCATATCACATATTCTTTAGATACTCACTATGCCCCTTTTCTTCTCTTGGGGTATGTCATCCATGCCCCAGCTGGTGGCCATATCCCCAGGCTCCAAGCTCCACTATGGGAAGACCTCCCTAGAGGCCCAAGGATAACTGAAGGACTAAATGTTTCCCCACCCCTGCATGTAATGAAAGCGTCATGCATTATTTATGTGAAAGCGCTGGTCAAGGTAGTTCACTAATTACAGATTGCAGGTTATTGTTCATGTAATGCCTGTTTTTTTTCTAGCAAAAAGCATGCATTTGGTATGTCTCGTGTATTTCTGTTAAAACTTGGTGACTTCAGGAGCTGGTACACGCTTTTGGGAAATGTCAAAGTATCATTAAGCAGAGGAAAGAGGGAGAGAAGAGTAGCTGCTCAGAGGGCATTGACTGTCTCTGAGTGTCTTCCTGTTCCATTGACTGCACTCAGCAGGTTGATGAGTGGAGGAGCTGTTTGGCTTCTTGGTTGGAGTTGAGGTCATTGTCTGCGCTTTCATGCCCTCAATAGCCACAGGCTCCCTGCTGAACCCACTTGAGATGCAGTTCTTTCTCTCACTTCATCCTATCGAAACTAACAAACCTCATCCAGTTAGCACAGCTGCCTGTAACTGGGATGGACAGATGAAAACCAGAGCTAAAATGCAGTAGGTTATCTGTGTTTCCTAAACAATTGCTGCAGTGTAATCTCAACAAATTTACTACAGCTTTATCAGGGCTAAACCAAAATATTTTAATGATGAGCTTTCTCAAGCACAGTGCAGTCATGCATGGCTCATTTCTCAACATGATCCTCCATCAAGATTAGCTGAAGAATGAGCAACAGGGAGGTGCTTTTACCCACATTCATATTTAAGCAATGCCTGTAATAGCATTACTCGCCTATAGAATAATGCTCTCATGAATGACAGAAATAAAAAGGGATGGAATATTCAAATAAGAGATCAGTTTATCCGTGTTTCTTTAGTTGCTTCTTGTTCCATTTCCTGCAAGTGTGAAGAAGTTTTGAAATTTTCCAAATGCATATAAAGAATTTTTTTCTTAAATGTAAGAAAAAACATAGAAGAGCCCCTCAGTCTGCCTACGTGCCGCGTGGTTTGACGGCTCTGCTGCGCGCATGTAGTTTTCATGCCTGTGAGCGCGCATAGCGCCACTGGCCACTTTGCTTGCTTTACATCCTGCTAGTGACATCATCGCATCTCGGGTTTCAGTGTGTCTACTACTGGCGCACGCGGCACAGCAGTGATCAGTCAGCGCGAGCTCCTCTGCCCCGCGAGCACAACAGCAGCAGCAAGAGCAGACTGAGAGCGCACTTTATTGCACGCGCTTTCTTCAGAGTGACAAAGTGCTCACGTTGTACCTGACTCTCACATCTGGATACAGCGGTTATTTGTTTATCAGGACGGGTTTATTTCTCCCTCTGCCCTGGTTGGACCGCCTGGACATTCATGGAAGCTTTTCTTTGTGAGTACCGTAATGTGTGCGGCACGCGCTGAACGAGGCTGAACACGACAATAACCGGGGGTGTTAATTGCATTGATTGTGATGGCTGATGCTAGCTGAAGGCTAAAGATATGCATCCCTGTGATTGTTCACTTTAACTCAGCTGTAGTCAGGCTTCCTGTCAGCGTTTTTGCCCCCTTATTGTATTTTCCCATTTTTTGTTAAAGCATGTCGTTTCTTTTTTGATTGCGTTTTCTGTCTCTTTCTTTTTGAGTGTGTGTGGTAATGGAGGGTGTTGGTGCCGTTAATAGCCATAATCGCTGCGTAACATCTAATTTGTGAGCACAACTTGGTACTTTTTTTTAAAATTTTCGTTTCTCTCAACCATTTATATACTGAAAAGAAATAAATACTTTTTCTGTACCCTGCAACCAGAGGAAAAACTAAACAGCTGTATTTTAAAAACTTTTTTCCAATGTAAAAAAAACGCGTTTGTTTATTAACGCCTTAATTAATAAATTAATTTGTAATTTAGTAATTACACACATATGGAAAAGTAAACCAAATCAAGGGGAACTTTGTTTTTATTTATCATTATCCCCTTTTTCTATCATTGGGTTGACTGATGCTGATGCACATCTGGTGTCACTCATTTCTGAGTAAGATTAGATTTGCGTCATAAACTGAATACACTGATTTATTGCTGTTTGCTGCTTTTGAAAAAAACATTTCCATATATCTGAAGTGGCTGCAGTTGCTTAACTGCCAGCTGTCCTGAAGCAGTGCAGTTACCCTTCCCTCATTACTGCACCCCATTAATTTGCATCGCATCACATTGTGTATGCATTACACAACGTAGCATCTTTAAAAGCTTTTTATCTCTTAATCACAGTCAGTTAAGCTGTATGATTATTCATAATTAAACTGTCTCTTCTGCGCCAACCCAGAGTGTGACCTCTTGTTAGTCACCTGCTAAACCTGACTAACATCCACCACATAATCTAAACAAATTTATGGCTGAGATTTTGCGATTTATGTCGAAATTCTTGAAAATAACAAAAGTAAACAGCTGTTGTGCCTCTGTAGGGTGTGTCTACAAGCATGCTGGTGGTTGTCTTGTTTTGAGTGTCATATGTAAGCCTTGGATCATGCCCATCTGGAATCATCTGGAAAACCCACTCCTTTGTTTTGCACTTCATTTAGTACTTCTGTGGAGACTTGTGTGGTCAAGAGCATCTGTGTGCAGTCATTGATTCCTGGAAAAGTCAGCATGGAAACCATTTAGAGGGTGCTTGCATACAGCTATTAACTACTGCACATTTGCACGGGCTTGCAGGGTTTCTGGTTTTTCAGCCTGTAAATAAGCATCTTCAGTTCTACATTATATGAACTGTTCCTCAGTTACATTTAGGAATCATCCCCTGAAAGTAAATGGTACTTCCCACTTCTTGAAAACAAGTGCAGCTTTGAATGTGGAAACAAACAAACCTCAAGATCATGTTTCATTTTTGTCAGTCAATGTTGACCTTGATTAGAAGAGCCTGAGTGTCAATTACGGTCCTAAGACCTAAAAAGCTAAATATATGATTACTCTGTACATACAGAAATTTACCGTTGTTTTTGACACAGCTGTTTTGTATGCAAGCCTGGAGTTGTCTTTAATGAAGCTTGAAATTGAACATTGGGTAGTTAACAAAAGGAGTTTCACATGCACTGAAGTGAAGTTGGAAACTTTGTGACTAATGAAAGATTGGGAAGTTAATTTCTGGCTGATTAAATCTTAAAGAAACTGTTTCTGTTGTCTGATGAGGAACAATTGCCACTGGCCTCTTGCTAAAAAAAGGTCACAGTGCAGTTTAGTTCACATGTCTGCCAGAACCTCCCTAAATACCCAATTTGTACTTGAGGTTTTGATGAGAATTTTCCACAAATGTTCCGTGGATGCATTTGACCATGGATGGTCGCTGTATGTCATACTTCTACAGTTTTCAAAGTAGGGCTGCAATGACTATAGTCGACAATAAAAATAGTGGACAACGAATTTACCCGTCGACTATTGTCGGCAAAAAAAAAAAAAAAAACCTACAGAGTGAGACATCGTCTTTTCCCTCTATCTCTGCTGAGAGTTGCGCATGCGCAAAGAAAGTAAACTACAGATTGAGACATTGGCTGTGTCCGAATGTCCACCCTACTTCCTAACCCCTCGTTCACTACATAGGGCTGCACTAAATAGCACACTACATAGTGCACTCATTCTCTTGGTGATTCGGACACGAAGCTGCCTATTTTTCCCTCGCCGCAGACCACGTGACTACCAGCCGTCACCACGGCAACCATAACGCGCGTCAAGATGTCATTCCAAATCTAATCCAAAGTTGTTTTTAAATATTTTTATACCTTATGTTGCATTTATTCTTTGTTTTATATCTATTCAATAAAAAATGTATTTTCGCCTCCTTGCGCCATGTTGAGCTTCTGCCCGAAATGCATTGTGGTCTATATTGAACCGTCCAGTGACCATCTATGCTCACTACTTTTCAAGATGCATTGTGGGTCATTTTGAGTGCCCTGCTTTTTTCTCGCTGGACATTCGGACACCCCTACAAAATGCCGTGATCCCTATATAGGACACTATGTAGGGAGTAGGGTGCACAATCGGACATAGCCATAGTCTTCTTTTACTATCTCTGCTGAGTTGCACATGCTTAATAAAGTCCGCTATGGGAAAAATATGGCGGCCGACCACAGAACAAAACGACGGCAGAAAACGTCAAAAGTCTGTGATAACTTCACGTTAAACTTACAAAATAAATTCAATACATGTGAGACTTGTAAAGCGGACTTTGCGTACCATGGAAGTATGTCCGCAATGCTCAAACATTTAAAGAGGAGGCACGTTGGAATTACATAACAACCTCATGCTGGATTTCAAAGCTGAAAGTGAAATAAGAGCCATTTAATAATTTTGAGATACATAATCCGATCGGTCGACTAGTCATTTTAATAGTCGGTGACTAATCGACTATCAGAATAGTCGTTAGTTGCAGCCCTATTTCAAACCATTTGCCAACTTTTGGTGTGGATTTATGACATCATCTTTGCAAATACTGAAATTATTCCAGGTTGTGGTCTGTATTTAGTAACTTTTCCATTTTCTAGTTTTTTTTTAGGTCTAACTTGCACTGCTGTTATGTAATCATGTGCCACCATCTTAGTGGCTGGCTTTCTATGCACAGCAGTTTTTATACTGTTTAACTTACTGTGAATGAATTAAGAATCAAATCAGTAGAATAAGAATATTCCTTCCATTTTTTTTTATCTAGAGAGCATATTCCAATCATTAAATTACTTTTTAAGATTTGATTTATTCTTTTACTTACTTGTTTTGTTATTACCACAGCTAACCTGTTTTCCACTGAATGTATATTCCTCATGAATGAATCAAAAAGCAGCAATATTCATCACAAAAAGATGCAAAACTTGTAATATTCCACGTAACTTAATTTGACTATTGCTTACTCTGAATACGACCTTATTCATGTTAAAGTGAACAGAAAAAGCTGTTTACATGGCAGTGTCCTGCTTAGAGTACGGTTTTTAATATCACCGTGTAGGCATTGTTTGTCATTTTCAGTGCTGCTAATATTTGCTGAGTTTTTATAAAGGGATATTAAATATCAAGAGTAATAATTAGTATTGATGTTTAAAGATTAATTTTCAATTTATCAGTTCATGTGCTGTTTTGGAGTTTTTTTGTAATAAATATATAAAACAAACATCCGAGCATTCAGGTCAGTCATAGGGAAGCTCTGAAATCTTCTGAATTGCCTGATCAGCTGTGTCACCTTGACCCACTTTGCACACAGTCCCAGCTGCTTCTAGCAGGATAATTTAATTATTTGAGAAGAAATCTGATTTATTGCCCGAATGAGCAGCTATATTCTCTTGTTTAATTTAAAGGTCCAAGGTGAAAGTCAGATCCTACCAGACATGCAGCTGCAGCTATGGTCCATGATGCTGTTTTTTTCCAGCATTTCCTTTAATTTTGTTGCCAAATTCTTAAACTCACCACAAAAAGAAGCATTAGTACCATGTCATCTCCAAGCTGGTGCCAGCAGTTCAACTCCATCAAATTTTATTCCTTGACATCGAAGAACACCTGATCTGATTAACTTTTATGTGAAACACTTATAATACAGTAAATATCTCTGTTGAAATATATCAATAGATATTTCAGGTATTTCCATTTTGTGGCAGCCCATTGCTCCATGTCATGTGACCTCTAGGGGACCGCAAAGCCCCCACTATGTCTCTTTGTGTCTTTTCTCCTGGTGCCCCCTACACGCCCTCTCATAAACCACCTATTTTGCCTATTCAGCTCAACCTTTGTGAGGAAAGCTATTCAAACCTCTAGCCAACGTTTGTGTGGTATTGAGGAGTTCCACTGCAGCCCAACTTTTTCATGCTTGTTAGAAGTACTTACATGATAATATGAAAGCCTGAATTTGTTCCTTCAAATGTAATAGGATTAGGATTGTAAACATTAAAGAGAGAAATAGGAAAGTATTGTATTTGGTAAGGTGTAGTTGGATTTATTATTAAGAAGGTTTCCTATTTAAATCTTGCAGTTATATGTGACTTGCTTTGGTGGGCAGTGTGGATTTGTATGTAATCAGTATGGTGCATCTTGGTTTAAAAATTGAAATTATTTATATGTCGTGGGAAATTTGCCAAATTGAAGAGCATTATGTAAAAATGTATTCTTGATCTTTGTATGGAGCACTTCCTGTAAAAAAAGAGAGTGGAAAAAAAATTGTTTGGTGGATTTTATTTTGTTTCATTGTCACAAAATAATCCATCAATAATCAATTTTCATCCAAATCTTCCTCCCACTCTCCTTTCAGATCCAGTGCAGAGTAGATCATTTTTCATTTGACTCTTTAATGATAGTTCATCAGAGTTTCAGTGTCACTTAAAAAAAACCCAACTTAATAATTATATGTCCACTTACAAATTATTTTAATCAGTTCAAACTCATTTAAGTGACAAATTAGTAGAATTTGTTTAACCATTCGTTGTTAAGACCTAATAAAAACTACAAGATTTAAGAAAGCATAATACCACGAATACCATTTTTCTTCCATTTTGTTCCTTGTCTCAATGAAGTAAAGATGTTTGGGTTTTAAAAAGCATGCTATTATAAATCCATTGCATTTCCAACTAAAAAACTATTTAGGATGTGGGGTTTTGAGACTCAAATTTTTTTTTCAACCAGAAAAGTTGAATACATTTTTTTTTTTTCCAATAACTTAAATTCATTTATGAGGTTCTCTACAGTCATGCTGTCGAATCCAGTCAAAACTCATGAAACCCCTTCACCCCCTGTCTAATGTATGGATTTTTCTTGGAACCTCTTAGTTTATTGTGGTTACACTGCAGAGGAAGGGGTGCGAGGGATCAAAGACCCACTCTGAGTAATAAAAGCTTAGCCTGTGGAGTGCTGGAGTGACCCCCAGACCTTAAGCTCTTTATGACTGAAGCTCACTGCTAATTATTGTGGACAGGGCCAGAAAACTGCCCAACCCTACCATACTGCAGGGTGGTCATGCAATGACTCCCACTCCTAGCTACCACCTCTCCTTGTCCGAGGTCAACAGAAAAGGAACTCCTGGTGTCTATAACCCATATCCACCCCATAAACCAACACCCCCCACCAGAAGATAAATATATTTTATCCCCCAAAACTTTGAAACTTTTTGAAGCAAGCTTGCCTCTGTTACTGTACATGAGATTCTTTGCTATCTTAATCTGGACGGAGTGACCACAGACCACATCCTCCTATGCATTTATTTTTTTTGTAAATGGTGGTGTAACAAAAAATTAGCTGGATATTGTATAATGAGAAACATACATACACAATGCTGATTTCAATTCAAGCTTTTCAAGCAGCGACTGCTGTCATCAACACTGATTACATATTTTATCTTGTGATGTCTTCAGAGAGCCCTTCGTTTGTGCAAGAAAGACAATTTCTGTGCAAGCCTGTCATGTTTATAATCAGCTCCTGATGCAGGTTTTTTTCTTAAAGATTCACCACTATCATATGGTAAATATCATTGCACTATAGCTGGGAGTAACAAGAAGGCTGCAAAGCAGTTTAAAAGGGAGACTGCTACTCTCAGTGGTTGTCCCAAAGTAAACTTTTTCCACAAAAATAGATGATGAAGATAGTGTGTAGTGTCTCATCACCCACACCCACCATGTTACATAAATGTCACCATGTTTTCCATCAAGTTTCAAGAACTCACCGTCCTTCCGTGTCACATGGATCTTGTTGCGAATGTTTAGGATCCTCTAAAATTGCTTCCGTCTATAAAGCTACACTGTAGAAACACTGACCTAACACGTGTCAGTTGGACCCCCTTCATAAAGTTTTCATTATAGTGATTTAAGGGCCTTGGTCAGGTTAATTTTTGAAGGTGACATTTTAACAATCACTTTTAATTGCTTTAATTTATCCAGCATGGTTTACATGTTTTCTATTTTAGCTTTTAACAAATAACCATGTACACTCACACCCAGAGTCAGTTTAAAATACCAGTCATGCATGTTTTTGGAGTGTGGGATGAAGTTGGAGTATTTGGAAATGGCTCATTCAAAGTCCACACAGTAAGGCCCCAGTCAAGATTTGACCCAGGAATCTTTTTGCTTTGAGGCGACATACAGTAGCTAACCACCTCATTGTGTATTGTGTAAATCAGAGAGTTCAAACACTTGCATTTTTTTTAAATTTTGCCTTCCATACCTGACCGGAGGGATTGTTTTTGTTGTTAATGTGGGTGTATGTCACAGTTTGCAGTTTGCAGTCACCTACCTTTAAAAGCCGGACATGTGTGAGCTTGCATGTGCAGCATAACATTCATAGCAGAAAACGTTCTGGCTTTCAGTGTGCAGTGGTGCCCTTATCACATTGTGTCTGAAAGCCCCATAACACCGTTTCCAAAAAATGACAGAGCAACATTGCCCTGATAATGGAGTACTGTATAAGTATAGACTGAAGGGGGGCTGTCAAAATCCAACATTGAGTTAAATCTTTTTCTGGGATTTCTGAGAAAATGTCTGTTTTCTTTGACTGTTTTTTAACAACTAGGGTAAAACTTGCTTCTATTAGCTTGTGTGTTGAGAGAAACATATTCATTGTCTCATCATTTCTTTGGGAGCCTTTGGGATTTCACTATGTGGATGGCCAAACCAAAACAATGGGCAGTAAGAAGCTGAGAATTGAAGACTTGCAGACAAGGGGAAGATTCATAGCAATTGGCAATGAAACTTTATTTCATGTTAACACCAACTGTGGTAAATTAACATACAAAAACACTGCTTAATTTTTTGTATTCATTTTGGGTGAATTAGTTTGTGTCGAGGCTTGTATGGTGCCGTAACTGTGCTAACCCCAAATAACAAGTCATCTTCTGAGTATACAGGCTGCATTAGACAGTTTGTTTATGGGGTTGTGATGGTTATTGCTTAATGAATGTGTCAGAAGTCAGAATGACATAATTTATCTCCTGAGTGGACTTATACTCTGAATATCCTAAAAGTTAGCTCTTTATTTTACTGTAATGCTAAGTACAGTGGTTTATTTAAAGTTCTTTTATGCACCATTTGAACACCCCATAAAAAACAACAACAAGGTGGACATGCATAGTGCATGCATTTACATTATTTGTAAATGCATCAAGATTATCTCAATTAAAAATGGGATTGTTTCTGCTTCCTTATTGGAGCTGGTTATAGGAATGCATATACAGTTCTACATAACATCCCTTAATTGTGAACACAAGTATAAATCCAGACTTTCTATTTTGTCTTAAATCTGCACCCAGGCTTTGTGTGGAGAAGTAAAGGCATGTGTGAAGGATACCAAAGAAATATGGTGCCGTTGGTCTGCCCCAAGACCGCACAGTATGCTCTGCTGCCAACAGTGCCTCCAGTAATTATAGACCAAAGCTGTAGAGACTGTTGCTCTCCAGGCTAAACTGAAACTAAAATCCCCATTTCATACTTGGTATTTGCTCTTTTCAGTACATGAGTACCCCATGTTTAAAACTGTTATTTTTGGTTCATAGCTCAACTCTCTTCTGTTTACTCTTGAGTGAATGTTCAACATGTGAAGGCAGCAGTAGCTTTGGTAGATTTTTGTTGATATTGCAGTCTTTTTTTTATTTTTCAGTAAGTTGTCTAAAGTCTTGCTTAATTTCTTCATTTGTCAATATATTTGATGAATGTATTGTGCGCAGCATGCTCTCCATTGGGTCTGAGCCCTCAATTGCCTCATCCGTTTGATGGTTTAGTCAATTAGCTGTTGAGTTTCCATTTCTTTAGTAACAGTGATGGAAAAGAAAGCTGATGGATTGTTATTGTTATGGAATTAACTGTGCAGTTTAGTCACTATTCCAATAACACTGTTAAAGTAGAAATATTGATTTAGGATTACCAGTAAAGCTGCCAAGTATTCTGAGCCTTTCCTTTCCTGATTCATATGATCACTGACCAAGCCTCTACTTTACTGAAAAGCTGCTGCTGTTCATTCCTCCATTTCAGAGACTGCGAGGTCTGTACCCTGGTGTTCTAATTATGTCAGGGTGGAAGTGATTGTGAGCCGCTGTGATTGGCCAGCAGGATGGGTGGGTGGCATCATCTCTACCTCTGTTAGTAGATTTGGAGTGTAGGATGGTACCAGAGCCTCCTGGAGCCTGTAGACTCATTTATTTAGATTGGAGCTCACCTAGTTTGAATTGTTGCATGCACTAATCTGCATCTAAAGTGTTCCTTTTTTTTCATATTGCCTTAAGACATTAAAGCAAACTCTGATGGGATTTTATTTAAATAAAAAAAAGGATTATTTTGTTTCGTTAAAGCACCTATGGCACATTTTAGGAGACTGATGCTGCAGTTTGACTTTGGAGATAATAAATAAGCAGTTTCTTTCTTGTGAACGTGATCAGTTTGTTTTGTGTTTCACTTTATCGCTTGCTCGATATGTCACTGACACAGTGTGCTTCAGGTTTAACCAGTTTTCATAGTTTTAGTTTTTCTTGAGTTATTAGCAGCACGTCATGGTCAGACAATGTGTCTATCTTGTTTTTGTTTAATAGTTTATTACCGCCCAGCTGACAGACACTAATAAACAGTCTTGAAAACACTGGCCTTCAGCAGCTTTTCTATGATGATAAACTTTTTTATATTAATCCATGCATTGTTCATGTATTGATTATTCTTTTTTTCTTTTTTTTTATTCTTAACAGCCACAATGAGCGGAAGGTGACCTGTAAACATCCTGTCTCAGGCTTACCCTCACAAGACAACTGCATCTTTGTGGTCAGCGAACAGTAAGTCTCTTGTATTTTCTATCAAAAGGCTGCTGGGTAACATTTTTGAGCTTTTCATCATGCTGTTTTTGCTCTGGATTTGTAGGCAACATTTCAGAAGTCGCTGTATTGCCATCCTCTATTTGCAGTTTTGCCCTTTCACTTCACAGCCTCCTCTATACAATGCATTCTTTGTTATCTGACTACATGATCAAATTTCTTAGGAATTAGAATTACACTGAAAGATAGCCTTTTTAGATACTTCTTTTGACTCTTGTATTATTAAAGAGATTTTATAAGGCTGCTGCTCTCTACAAGTGCAAAGGTAGGATTAATAATCGTAATGTCGAAGTTAGACATGAAATGACGTTATATTGTGTATGTATCAGATAGTGGGAATGCAGTGAGTCATGTTTTGGCCTGAAAAAGAGTTCATTGTCTTTTCATTTTTTAAATGTTCTTTAACAGAGTCACACTTGTGTGATCACATGTATGCTGCTATTTGTTGAACATGTAGCACGTCTGCCTATATAACTGGGTCAGAAAGCCAGTCATCCTGATCTTTCACTTCTCTGAGAGCAACTCTATAAACATGTCAGACTAAACATAGTGTATGTCCACCTTAGGAATTATCTGTATTCTTGTTTGCAGATCAAACATAAAACAAACAAGCTGATACTGAGTTGTAGTTTCTTTCACTGAGTTTCCATCTAAGCATGCTGCTATGTGACAGCAGTCACTCTGGTAACAAAACACATGCTAGGCTGTTTACATTACAACACACTCTGACATTAATGTTAGCATTTGTGGTTCACTCTGGTATCTCATTGATCATCTCCACTCAGTTCCTCTATTACCTCAGACGTCCCTCTCATAGTAGATCTCCCACAATGTTACTGTTGTAGTAAAGTCATGCCATCACATTCAGTCACACTTCAGCAATGTGCACATGCTCATGTGGGAAGGTATGTCCAGCCAGTGTAAAGTTAACCCCCCGCCGGCCATTATGGGTCTCATCTATTTTTACAGTGTGAGATTCAATAATCAGAAGCTGGTTTAGTAGAAGCTTGTTGTGTAGCAGAACTGTCACACTGCACTTTCATGACATTCCTCTTCTCCTTGTGTTGCTCTCACATCACTGCTGTTTTTCATACCAGGATAAGCAACAAGGTGATTTTTAATTTAGAATTCAGCATTTTATCTTAAAGGCAATGTGCTAAATGAATGTACATCGGATGTGCTCCAGGTTAGCTTTTAAAAAGCAAAAGCTAAACAATAATTCTTCCATTTGACTTATACTGTAGTGCTTTTGAGTTTTTTTTATAGTGTTTCTTAGCCAACATTTGGCTGTGTTCTTGCAAAAATAATAAGGGGGGGAAATCTTTACTCTGGACAAGTAATAGACAGCAAAGACGGATTTAAGCTGCGACAGGGATAAGGAAGCCTAGCTGAAAATCTCTGCCTAATCTGCTCTGCACTGTAAATACAGCCAAAACGCAAATCTTTGCCTCAATTTGGTATTGTAAACTTAAGCTTCAGTCTGGTACAACACAAAGACCTTTAACCCAGCCCACCCTAATGAATAGTAAGACTGATAGAAAATGCAAACTGTGCAACCATAAAGGAAGTGTGTGTAATTCAGATCAAGTCAGCCTGGATTTGTTTTGAAGAGTTGCATCCCAGTCATATTCCTGAAGTCTGCCATGTTCTGTTTCTGATAGTTTTTGTGCACATTTTTTATAATGAAGTGGTAATTATGGTATGGAGACACAGCCTCCTTTGCAGTTTCACTTAAACATTTGGTATTCCAGTTAAGTTCTGCAGAGTTTGGAGACACAAAGTTTAATAACTGAATGAACGCCAAGACGCTGCCTTTGTGTTTTTATGGAGAGACCAATTTCAGCTTTTCTGTTGCTCATAGGAAATCAAAAGGTTAGAGTTCCTGTTCACTGCACATACATCAGTGTCACTTACTCTTTCTGCTGTGTTATGATCTGTGAGCTACTTACTGCTTAGGTCATTATGTGACACGTGTCTTCATCCACCTCTGTGAATGTCAACGTCAGCATTTTGCTCTGTGTGTATGTGTCTGTCTGTGTGTGTGTGTATGTGTGTCTATGTCTAGTGGTCCAAACTAACAGACAATATTTGCGGTGTTAAACTGGTTTCCCTAAATACAGTCTTACAGTGTGTTCAATGCAATTCAGGTGGAAAAAATTACCAGACTTACTGTAAAAATATGTTAGTTGTTTCACGTGGAACTTCTGCAGCTGTTGATCTAATCTGTTTATATTATACAAAATGATATGATGAGGGCTGCTTTAAATTCCACGTTCAATATAACATTTATATCCCTTTAATGTGACAATTGCTTTTTCATAAGGGATTTTATTTCTAATTATTCCAGATTGGCCAAAAAGAGGTGCTGTTACAGTGGTGTGTGCTTGTATTTTATTATGTAAAACTTTCTCTCAATCTCTATTGCAGCAAAGCCTCTATCATCCAGATACATACTAATTTATCTCTGTAAAACTGTCAAACCTACATTATAGAATAGGATTTCTTTTGTATCAGCCTAGCGCAGCTTTTTTAGCCAAGAATAATGATGCATAAATTAATAAAGACAGGCCATGCAGATTACAGACAGTCTTAAATTAGTCCAGTCCGGCTGTAAAGGAGAACAGAGCTCCTATTACTTTATAATGTAATATTTTTTTGAGTGACTGGCTCAGAGCCTTAACTTCATGTGTACACATTATTATTTAATTCTTTATTAAGATTAGTAGATAATACTGAAACATGCTTTATGGTAACATGGTTATTGAATAAACAGTGGCTGGCCATCCTGCAATAGAGGCAAAAGCATTGCTGATTTATATAGCTATGTTTTGTCTATGTGTAAATTATTTATTAGAGCCTGCGTGTACAGTCACATTAAAAAGAAGGCCACCAGCTTTTTAAATTCAGGTTTTACATAATATTTAGTTCAGTTTTTCCATTTGTTAATTTGCTTTACTTTATAGACTAAAAGACTCCAAATTATTTGGAAATTGTCTTAAAACCCTTCCCAGATTAAAGGGAAGCAAAAATCACTACTCTAAGATCATTGCTGATGTCTTTCCTCCTTTGTTTTTATTTACACTAACCTGAAAGCTCCAGACTAGCAAACTGTCATTCTACTTTTATAGAGATATTCACACTTAGTGATGATCAGATAATCGGGTACATTTTATTAGCAGAAACTGGCTGGTACTTACCCTCTAGGGTGTAAGCAGTAAGGGAGCTGCGGGGTTCTGTGTTACCCAGTTAGTTTGTCTTACTGGACGCTGGTTCTTGTTCGGAGCTTGCCATTGGCCTATTAAAAATATATTTCAGCACAGAAAGCAGGTGAAAATGTCAAGTTTTGCATTCAATTTGAATTGTGCGTTAAGGCTGGGCTTTGTGTTTATTTCAATGAGGAAATGTCTACTTACTAATTCCACCAAGTTCAGCCCGACACATTTTCACATATCTGAAAATGAAAACTAATGCTCATTACCCTACACCTTCATAAAAGATATAATATTTTATGTTTTCTTTTTATTAAACAGAAGAAAATCAACAAAACAAATCTGTTTCAGTAGATCCAAGTTTCTAAAAAATAAGAATTTGGTCTATTTCTGGTTTCTGTGACAGCTGAGAAGGAAATACTGGCAAACATTACAGTCATTTGGATTTGCATGGAATTGATTTTCCAGACGGTTCCTGTGTTGGATCCATTTCAATGTTAAAATATGGTCTACAGCATTACAGCAAGCTACCATACCTACACACAGCTGGTATTCAAAACCTTTCACTTGTAATAACCTTCGTACTTCCCCCTCAACAAATTGGTCTTTTTTCTGCCTTGTAGTGTGAATTGTGGAAAATTATGTCAACCAGCATTCAGTAGGTAAATCATTATTAGGTGCCAATGGATAACTGTGTTTTCCACATCTGTTGTTATGTAAAACACTTGGACGTGTCTAACTGTTAATATTCATCGTTTTTGCACACTAGCAACAGGCTGTGGATGGCCTGCTGGCCTGTGTTGCATTTGCATCCAAAGTACTGTGAGGTGCACTTTACTGTCTGAACCATTTGTTGTTGTTAGGAAAAATTAACTAACTGCACAAACAATACATGTGAATGTATATTTGTGTTCTATACTATACTGTTCCTAATTGTTCCTTCATTTGTTCAAACTGGCCATGAGGAAATCACTGCTCTCTTCTCCACAGCTGCATGTTGTTTATTCAGTTTTGAATGATTTTCTACAAAAAGTTGAAGTTTTACACAATCATAATTTCCTTAGTCAAGTTTGATATATTTATTCTAGCATGTGTGTCTTGGGCTTGTTTTGTAGCTCTGTAAGTTGCTTCAGTTTATCTCTCACTCAGTTAAATGTCTGATCAGTGCACTTGCCTCATCTATTGTCTTTTCTTCATTGAAAAGATAAATTTACAGTTCAGCAACACACAAATGTGCTGAAAGCATCCTAACCGCTGTAAAAAATGCTGTGTGGTCATTTTAAAATGCACCCTCAGCCGCTCAGTTCACTGTTTTCCCTCCAGTGTGCTCAGAGCGCTTAGATTCAGCGGCAGCATAATCCCTCCTCACTCTTTTTTGCACTCACAGACCAACACACTCACGCATACACAAAAAAACAAAATAAATTTAAAAAAAAACATCCATGCTGGAGCAGACAACGATTGTACTCCGTAAAACGTATGGATTTGTTGCATTATGTGGATTTGATTGATGGGCATTTGTTTTCTTTTAGGTAGTTTAACTCATTCAGACCTGAGACTTTGTTTTATTAAAGCCTCCTAAAAACCTGTTTTTTGATAAAATTTTAAACATTTGATTTCTCGCACCCTAAAGGAATAATAAACATGAAATTAAAAAATTAAATAAACATTTGTAAAGTTAGATATTTAGTTTTTATTGCAGGAATCTCAGACTTAAGGGCCACTGTCCTGCAGGTTTTACATGTTTCCCTGCTTAAACACACCTGATTCAAATTAATAGGTCATTGTGCAGAACATGACAACAAGCTGTTGGATCCATTTCATTCCAGTCAGGCGTGTTGGAGCATAGAAGCACCCAAAACTTGCAGGACTGTGGACTGTAAGGCGTTTGAGATCTTTTTTTTTTTTTTTTTGTAAGCTTTGATATTGTACAGAAATGGGAGGCAACGATTACATTATTTACTATTGGTCAAGATCATTAATGAATTATTCTGATATTCTGACAAGATTATGTTGACAAAAAATTTACCTTTTCTGGCGATAACCACCAAATCACAAGATATCGTGTTTTTTGGGGTTTACAAAATAATGAAGTTGAGCTTGAAAATGAGTGGTTAACAGGTGATTTAATTCATAATTGCAAGCATGAATGCTTTAACAGTTAGTTTAGGCATTCATGTGTTATTCTGTTTTCCTCCTGACAGTTGTTCTCCTGACAAGGGAAAGACCTCTTTGTCTTATCACAGTTTTTAGAAATAATCAAACTGTATTATTTTTTTTCTTGGTTCTTAGATACACCTTATGGTGCCCCTGGACACATCATCAGTGATATAAACTGGGATCACGGGGGGTTTCGGGTCTTTCAACAATCAGACCCCCTCCTCCAGGCGACCCAGCCAGGGCTGATCAGGC
>JBAMHW010000010.1:19829618-19902690 GCA_037177495.1 Rhadinocentrus ornatus | reverse complement strand
CAGCTCTTCCTTGTGCTACTGTGCCCACCAGCACCCTCTGCCGTAGCCTTGATTCTGCAACACCCACAGCCTCGGAAGCTCTCCACTTACATCCCGTCCTAACCTCGATCCGAGCCTGGGTGACCTTTGGGTCACTGGACTCCCGGTATTGAAGCAGCTCCCTCGACCTAGTGACTATGGTCTCCTTGCCCAGGCTGCTGATAGGGAGCTTAAGCTTGTTGGTCTGCCCGTACAGGGCGATACTGCTCAGGCTTCTACTGCAGAACTTACCTGTTACCTTCCCTTTCTTCAGCACAAGAGACCTCGATTTACCTGGTTTGAACCTCATACGAGCCCAGAAGATCAACTCTTCGAGCCCACTCAGGATCCAGATATTTATTCTGTTATCTCGTGAAAACAATCCTTGGTATCTTGATATAATGATGCTAAACATTTGTTTGAGCTCAGTCACTCTCAGCTTCTGTAACATTGCCCTTATGGTTATCAGCATTTTTTTTTTTTTTTATTGAATTGTTTCATAGCATGACAATGATAAGATAATAAAAACATTTACTGTGTGCTGCAGTAGCTCCAAAAATATTATTGACTTAATAATATTATTTTTAGCTTTATTGTTATTAGTAATGACAATCAATTGGTAAAGAAAATAGACTGAGATCTTAAATGATTCTGACGTTGAGTTTAAGACAGACTGGCAACCTGTCCGGTCTTCTTTCTTGCAGGAAGCTAAACAACTGCACTGTGTGTGCTTGTTTGTGAAACAGGCCATTGTTGCAGGGAGAACATCACATGGCCTTTTCAGCTCCACTTTAAGGTTCACTGACTTTGCTGTTTACACAGAGTTGTGGTCAACACAAGGATGAGGTTTTGCTCATGGTATTTTCCTACAACTCTTATTGTGTTTCTACATTACAATCACTTCTGCAGTGGACTCGTGCTGTCAAGAGGCGAGCACCAGTCTAAACCAGAAAAGGCTCATTTAAAGCAGACAGACTTGTAAAACAGCACATTGAAGATATGAATAGCAGCATAATCCACATGGAGTTTCTTGCTCTCTTTTGGGGGGTGGGGTGGGGGATTTTGTGTTTTAGTATTTGTGGATGCTAGACATGAGATTTTATTTATTTGTTTTTCTTTGTGTGATGATAATTTTTCAAAAAATTTTTTGCGTGTGTTTAGCTGATTGAATTAATATTGGAAATTATCAAATGTTGGTCAACTCTAAACCTTTACATCTTCATAATCTATGTCATCTTTTCCAAACAATCACAATTTAGTTTCACTTTTTATAGCTTTGTGTTTTATGGTCATCTGTTTATTCTTTAATATTTATGATTATATGTTATTTATGTTCTGCCTCATTTTCATTGTAGTTAGACATCTAAAAAATTGTTTATGATGACTGTAAGGCATAATTGTTCCTCTTTGTTGGCCATAGATGTACATTAAAGCAAATAATTCCATACACACTTCCTTTCAGTTTTACTGCAGCAAATTGATTATCAGGTCCAAACTAATTATCTGCAGCTCACAGCTGAGATGTTCTCTGGTGCCAATTAGAGCATTAAACAAGCAAAAATCCCTCTTCCAACAGCAGCCGGTCTACTCCCTCCACCCCTCCACTGTTATTTTTTGATGCAAGGCAAGTCAACACCATTGATTGCGGTTCAGATTGGATTCAGTGACAGATCAGGCCTGTCACTGAAGTGCTAAAATTATTCTGGGCTCATTTACTACAATTGACTCATTAGATGGGAAAAAAGGGGAGTTTCAGCAGCTGCTCGTCGCTATGCACAAGCATCTTTTTTTAGTGTGGTGATTGGAAATTGTGAGTGTGTCATCTTGAGTGAATAACCCACAGGTGAACAGCCCACAGGCTTGTCCATCTCATGGTTTCTCTGATTAGTGTCTCCTCTGCACAGAACCTCAATATATTTATTCATTTTCACATACAATAAACTACAAGAATGAGAAAAATTCAATTACCTGCATGTAATCCTCTTATTGGCCATGCAGTGATTAGATTTAAAGCTCAAAACAGTGTTTCACTCATCTGTGTTTTACCTGATAATAAATGATGTAACTGAGTTAATACATGTAAAACACAGTTGGTCTGTGATCGTCATTGTTTTTGTGTCGGTATAAAACCTGTCTGTGCTACACGGAAAAGAACATCCTGTGTGTGTTACCTGCTCATGTGAACCAAACTAATCTTGTTCTGTGTGATCGCTTTTGTGTTTGCATGCAGTCTGGATAAAACCATTTTTGATATGATGGGTTTTCCTTTTGTTCAGTGTTAACAGATGGATGGACTTAAAGAAGCTGGTACAGATTGATAGTAACAAAATCTGGAGTGTGTGATTGTTAAACCTTTGCTTATATGCACAGGTCAGATGGGTGTGTTTGCATTGTAGGGCTGACTGTTCCTACGTAGTGCAGGAAAGTCACTGTGTAACACTTTTTTTTCACTGCTCCAGCATTACTCTTCCGATCTGGTTGTTCCATCTCATTCCCTCTGGACCACAACACTGTTCCCCTTATAAAGAATGTAGGACATCTCCATTGGCTGATTTCACTATCAGGCCTTCACCATCTTGTGGCAGAGATGCATCAAACCTAATTTGATTTTTTTCTTTTTAAAGTGGCAGTCAGGTATGCGAGAAAAACTTTGCAGACCGTTTGGAGAACTGGAAAAGTATCTGCTCTGACTTGCTGGGAGTAATTGGCTTGATTCATGAACCCATCTTGAGATCTCATTATATGGAGAGCTTCAACTTCAGAAGAACAATAGGGAAACGAATGAAAAAGGCTCCAGCCTCTTATTTTCCTTGTTTTATAAAGGTCATTGGGCATAAATGTATTGAACTTGACAGGCACTGAATTTCTGACTGATGGCTTGCTGATGGGCTCTTGGCATGCTGTGTGTCTTTTGTGTAGATCTGCCTCTAAAGTGCCAGCGAATGAGAAGAAGGAACAGCCAATAAGCACCATGAGTGAGGCCTCAAACTACACAGGCAGCTCAGACTGCCCTGCAAACACCACCAGTCCAGCAGGAAGGGTGAGTGGCACACACGAATGCGGGATTAGTATGCATAGAAAATAATGAAAAAGCATCTTGATCATTTTTTAACAACTCACAATGTTTGTAAAATGCTTAGGGAGAGAAAAAAAAGTTAACTGCTTTTTTCTCATTTAAACTGTTTTATAGCCCTCGAGACCTTCTAAAAAGATTCATAACTTTGGGAAGAGATCCAACTCCATCAGGAGGAATCCCACTGCTCCTGTGATCAAGAGAAACTGGCTTTACAAACAGGTAAGCAAGAGTATATGCTATGAACTCAGGTAAGATTAAATTCAGTTTAATTCAAACAGGAAAGATTTAAGCCAAATTAACAGGGTAGGTGTGTGGAGAGTCATGTTGTTTTCATTTATTTGTTTACAATACAGCATTTTTAGACTTCAATGATCATGTGATTAGTCATATAGGGCCTCATATCGGATTGAATAACAAGGTTTGTGGTGCTAATTAGCAAATAACATGCAGCGTAAACGCAATCTTGGTCTGGAAGAATGTTGCACCCCTCAACTGAACCGAGTCTCCAGACAGAGTTTTAAATGGGCGTGTGTTGTTTGTTAGGGTGTGAAAGCACTCTAACATAATAAACTTGGTACACATATAGTCAATTAATTGCACGGTAAGAAAAAATGAGGGAGATAAGTTTGCCGGCCGCGATAATTTTCATTATTTTTTCATTATTTTATTTTATTATCTTAGTTTACCATAGATTGTGCATGACAACAGGTTTCACTATGGCGTATCTCCACTGAACGCTCTCATTTCTTGCAAAGGGATCTCTCTAGTCTAGCGTCATACTTGACAGCAGCATGTTGCAGCACGAAACCGTGGTGAAGCACCTGTTTGAGCCAGTATCCTGCATTTGTTTTACAGGGCTGCCAACTCTCATGCATCGACCGTGAGTCTCGCGCATTTGAGTGGCATCTCACGCTTTCGTGCTAAACTTCCGATTATCACGCTTGATCATGTAAATAAGTCAAATGGAGAAAAATAGCTGCGAGCACTTTCTCATTTATTGTATCGCTGCTACTCACATGTAGGCAGAACACACATGTAGCCTACAACGTCAGTACAAAGTCCCACTTCCTGGGTTATCCGTAATAGCCCTCGCAGGCACATTACACAAATAGAGTCAGCCTAATATATTATATTAGTTGAAAATGGTCTCAAAATGACAACATTATCACTTTGCGCAATATTATCGCTCATTTCTGAGAAAATTTATTGCACAGCAAAGTTTGTTATCGCGACAGGCCTATACACATATTTCCTAATCAACCCATTAGCACTGTCATTGTGAGTTTGCTTGTATGTAGCAACTTAACTGAGCCACTGTGTGTGCGTGTGTAGAGTCTTGTTAAACAACAGCAACCTATTTAAAACACTGCCAAGGAAAATCTTGATACAGAGACAATATAAAAATGATACTGAGTCTATTCTTCTACTTAGTACCTGGAAGTTGCTTTGCTCAGTGTTTTTGTAATGATGTTAGCAGTGATGGTGTTAAAAATCACAGCTCCTGGGTTACTGACATCAGTGTGAAAAGGGGGTGCTTGAAACAGCTCTTGGTCAGACTGGACTCCCTTATGCTCCCCCAACAAGGAAACTCAATTAGTTCTGATTGCAGGGCTCCCAGCGTAGTTTTGTGGACATATGACGGGTTCCTTTGCTGCAGCTGCCAGCTGCTTTTCTTTGGAGCCCTTAATCAGGGTGATGTAGATCAAGCAAAAGACTCACATATCTGCTACTCTGAATAAAAGCTGGATTTGCACTTTTATTTTCCTGCCTCATTGAATCCTGGAAGCTATTGAAGTTGTTGGCTGAGGGAAAGCTGCAGCCCTGCAGTTGATCCACTGGGAAATCAACATGCCACAGTGATTGATGTGATGGTGAAAGCCTTTACAGAGGAAGATCTGATAGAAGTTTTGACAAAGTTTGTTCATGAGCGCTTAAAAAAATGAGCGCTTAAGACCTTGATTGAATTTAGAGAGGCTCGTGAAATAAAAGATACAAGACTTTAAAATCTTGTTAAATCTTTCGCATACACCGAGGAACATCTGGTGTTTTGACTCTTTTTTCGATACTAATGTGTAAAACATTCTAGGTTGTGGAAGTGAATTTCCTTTTAAAGTAAACTGCAGCCCACATGCTGTTTGACCATAATGACAGAGTCGTTCAGGGTCCCACCCGCTACTTTTGTCTCTGGGTAGAATCTAAGATTAAGGACTCAGCTCAAGTTTTTCTTTAAAGCAAACAGGGGGCCTATACTCTAGTTCACTCTGCATCCTATTCTTTTTCTTTTTTTAATGTTAATACTAAGAACAACTCCAGCAACAGAAGATTAGTTTAGTTGTATTTTGCTTACTTCACACTGGAAATCAAACTAATTTCTGACCAAACATATTAGAAAGTTTTTATCTCAGACTGGAAATTTTAATGGCAGAAAATGTAAAGTGTGACATTGGTTGCTCTTACTCTGTCTCTTTAAAAATAATCTTTATCTACTTGCATTCTAGGGACATTTTATAATAATTTATGCATTAAAAAAAACATTAGAAAAAGACAAATCACTGCTTAAAAAATGTCTGCAGATCAAATAAACTTACAAATATAACCTTAAAAAATAAATGAATGGTCTGAGCTTCTTCTTACAAATACAATCCTGGTCGATCAGACTTCATTATTGCTTTGAAGACATTCAGCCAGGTAAATCAAAGTACATGAGTGGAGTGCTTCAGAAGACCAAAACAAAGAAAAAAAAGATTTCCACTGGTTTGTGGAGTAACTGTGTCCTGTCCCTCTGCTGCATTTACAGGACAGCACAGGCATGAAGCTGTGGAAGAAAAGGTGGTTTGTCCTGTCTGACCTGTGCCTCTTTTACTACAGAGGTGAGTCCTGATCAGCTGCTGCAGAAGGGCTACCAAGTCATGATCTTGTTCATCTTTGATATATATAAATGTTTGTCCCTGTAGTAAAGCAGCCTGTCAAGATCAGCTACAAACACATCAACTGTGATGGTTTGAGACATCATGGATTTAAAGGCTTTTTATGTAATAAGGCTATAGAGTCTTCCTTTTTAAATATAAAGCAGATCAGGAGATTATGGTCTGCGATAATGTAAGGTCACGACTCTACATCTCTGGAGTGATTTTTCTTTCTGTTTGAAACACAAGTTGGTCCTAAATGCAAGTGAAATAAACATATTTAAAATCCTCACCTAAATTCCTCAGGAATCATGTTATTGTAGTAAGAACTTTCCAGTCCTTTACTGACTTGTAATGTTTTTCAAGTCTTGCCCTGTTATTAAAATCTGGCTGACTTTAAAACTTCCCCTTGCAACTATTGCTCAGTAGGAAGATACTGGTGTTTGGTGTGACTGTCTTTTGACAATCTCGCTGCTGACAGAGCTGCCGTTTGTTCTCATTTTTCACCCTGTTTCACCCAGTTCTCGTTTTGACAGTTTTCTCTTTGAAAAAAGAACCAGCTAGGCTGTAACTATTAACCAGGTCTACTGTTGGAAGTGAAGCTACAGATATGCAGACTACAGGTACTAGTCTGTATATGCCAGTGCTGCCACTTGGTGCAGATACAGTCATCATTTGTGCTGATCGGGATGACATCTAGTCTGTGTTATTTCTGGCGTCTGCCATTCCTGTCTCCTTCTTTCCGCCCACTGGCTGACAAAAGCCACAGACAGCAGCCGGCCCATGGGCTTTATCCAGATGGATATGTGGAGAAATCGTTTTCCAGAGTAGGCAGATAGGTCATGGACTGTGCTGTCTCAACTAAACACAACTGTTATCTGATGTTGTTATCAGATTATTATTGTGCACCCAGGATCTCCCACAGTGCCACTTAGATTCAGCCACCTTTGGGCTTGTGTGCTGCTTTAGAAAAAGATGCAAAGAAAAAGACTCAAAGAATAACTAAATGTTAGACCAGATGGTTGCTAATGCTGGCTGCAGGATAAAAAGCTGTACTAGAGACCAAATACTATATTCCTAAATATTTCTTAGCCCAGATGAACCTTATTTATGTTAGGAGAATTTTACCCACAGAAACACTCAAACGGCAACACTCAAACAACTATAAGCCCACGTGTATTAAAAACTTATGTTTTTTTTCCCTGCATTTTTCTTTAGCTTAGCAGTGCAGTTAGCTTATACCAACACTGGCAGGGTAATCTACTCAGCTTCAAACTTGAGACTCACTCTAACCTCCTGTGGAGAGTGCTTCATTGTTAATGTAGAAACCTGTTTGTTGGCTTAAAGAGCGTTAGATCATTCTTGCTGCATAGGAATTGCTCCTCATCTTTTCTACTGATTGGGTTATATTGTATACCCTCCCTCATCTTTCCAATATATAACTCTTTTTTTTATTTATTTATTTTTTTTCACAGTCTGCTTAGTTTGTTGCTGGATTTTTATGTTTCCAAACTGGCATTTAACATGAGAATTGAGAGGAACATCATAAACAGATGAACCTGTGAAGGTGGCTCCTAACTTGTTTCCTTTCTCTGCAGATGAAAAAGAGGAGGGGATACTTGGCAGCATCCTCCTACCAAGTTTCCGTATATCAATGTTGTCTGTTGATGATCATATTAATAGAAAATATGCTTTCAAGGTCAGTGTATGTTTTTATTTCTTCTAAATAAATCACATGAGCCTCTGTTAGTTTAGAAGTGAATCTGAGCTGATTGACAATAAAGTAATCTGAACTTAACGCTAGGAGAGCAAGGCATGTAACATGTCTTTGCTGGCAGGCACTGTTATACTGTCAGAAATGCCATGCTATAATGAAATAACATATTTTGATGAAGTTTTGGTGGTGTGTATAGAATCGGTGCATTTTTCATAAACCCATAGAGACAACAAAGTTGTCATGCCAAATACAGCTAAACACAGACGCCCGGGAGTCTGTTCAAGGTCTCACCAACCACAACCCGCTCCTTTTCCAACTTATATTCAGGCTAAAAGAGAAACAGTTCAGGGAAACAGGGAAATCTGAGCAAAGGCCATGACCTCTTCAGTTAAATTTGGGAATGGGATCACTTTTTGACTTAGTTTTCCTTTTTCTTAGTCTCCTGACTCGTATTGTGGCCATAATGGCCATGCCATTTAGAGTTCCTCAGTTTTCAAGAGTATTCAGGGCGAATTAGAGAAACAACAGGGTTTCTCCTGTTTTTGTTTTTGGTTTTGTTTTAAATCGTGGATAAACAGGATATTGAGGTGGATCACTAACAATCTGTCTCTCTTTCTCTTTATGTTTGGCTTTAACAATATGTTGGTTTGTTAACTGTGAGGAAACAGAGCAACAACGGAACAATGTGTTATCCATACAATGCATTACATGGTAAGTCCTACAGTACTGAAACAGGCAGATTTACCACCCTAATCTGGTGGTATGCGTGAAACTTAAGTGACTAAAGGATTTGATTTATCTGTTTGGCCCAGATGGCCACAACCAGGAGTATTTTACAAACTATTTCTGATCACCTGTCTTTATTACAACATGCATTAAAATCATAGTCACACTTAGCTATTTAACGGCAAACAACCTTGATTTACCAGTCAGGGCGGAAGTAAATAAAATTCTAGTTTTCCTTTTTATCTTTCAGGTAACCTGTGCATCACTCTTCCTGTCCTTCATCCTGTCAGGCCACACATCCCAACATGCGGACGTACTATTTTTGCACAGACACAGCCAAAGAGATGGAATCTTGGATGAAAGTCATGACAGGCGCTGCACTCGTGCATTCAGAGCCAGTCAAAAGGTTTGTAAGAGCTTCACTAATATAGGCTTTTTTTACTTAAGGGGCTGTGTCACTTTTGAATGGAGAGAAAAAAAGACATTTAAAAAGGCATTTGAGGATGTTTTTGAAACGGCACTAATGACTGCATTCCTTGCTTCATTTCTCCACCCTGATTTTTTTTTTTTTTTTTTTTTTTTTATAGTATTTGTGCTGGAAGCGAGTACTTTCAAATCCCTCTGCTAAGCCTGTTATGGTCTTTGGCAGCAGCTCAACACCCACTTTTGACATTTTCTGGTTCTGGGTTTGCCCAAGAAGCTGCAACTTACTTCCATGTTATGCAACAGTTTTTACTGTTGAAGGTTTATTACAGAGTAAACACACAAGACACCGTCTGTACTGTGGATGCATGTTGCAGGTGGTTGAGAGGATGCACAGCTTCACTGGCTGATCAGCCTCACTGGACTTTTTTTTCCTGTTGTTTTTTTTAAAAACTGTTTTAAATGTCTGTCATTTGGCATCCGGCCCGTCTAATGCCCTCTTTTTACATGGGCGAGCAGAGGCATAATGGTTAGGAGCTGTGTAATTACACGGAGCAGTGGTGCCTGGAATCTACTGAATAGCTTTGTTAAATGGGACTCTAAGGTTTTCTAGCATCACCCTGTTACAATGAACAAAAAAAGTATCTCCATTTCAGCTTTAATTTGTCTTGTGTGTCTTCAGTCTGTCCAAAACAAGTAGAGCTAAATGCACACAGACTTTCCACAGGCCTGGGTGTGCACTCTGTGGGGTTAGTTTATTCACAGAAAGCTGGAGAAGACATTACGTGACTAGTGTTGCTATTTAAAAGTATATAATTGGAAATTTTGAACAAATTCCTTCTCTGCTGCTCTCATATTGCTAACCAAGTGAGCCATGCTACTAAGGGGAATTTGCTTAACTTTGAAGTTGTGACCTTGGATCTGTCTAGGGCCAAGGAGTAACTGTGCTTATTACCTCTCAATACCTCCCTAGGGACCACATGGTGGTAGATGGGTCTTCTAGACCGGAGGCAAAAGAGAGTTGCAAATGGATTTGGGGTCTGAGCACCACCTTTTCAGATGGGCCTCAGCAGAGGCTGGGTTTTTATTGGAGATATCTGATTTCCTTTCACACGCATAGCTTTCTCTGGCAGCTGGAAGAGATATTATGCACTTCCCTCCTTGACTTTGCACTTTCAGTTTAGCTTTAGGCTACCCCTTTTGGCATAATTTACAAAGGTAGGTCTACAGTATATTTTATTTATTTGTTTGAAATACCTTTAATGTCGCATCTGAAGAAGCAAGCAGTGCTGCAAATTTAATGTAGTTGTATTTCTATCTCTTGCTTTTAGCTACACAAGGTATGCTAGTGTTTCTGTTATTCAAAGCCTTTGTCTTGTCTTTTTTTCTTTTTTTAGGTTGGACAAGCTAAAAGTAGAGGACTGTGGACCACAAGAGACCAACCATGTCGCCAACCACAAGCTGCCTCTCACACAGCCTGAAATCCAGAACAACGAACGCAACCGAGAGGCTGACCGCGAGCTCAATACAGCAGTAACCTCCACCACACAAGAAGAAGAAAGGAATCAGCTCAACGCCGAGCGCTATGGCTTCCAGAAGGATGGGGCGGAGCGTGAACGTCCACTAACCAAGATCAACAGTATCAAACTGCAGCCAGCACAGGCAGCAACCGTCAAGGCTAACGTTATCTCACCGCAGCCTCGGCCTGAGATGGACAGGTCAAACTATAGCCCGCTGGTGAACGGTTCAGGAGAGCAGTGTCCGGCTGATCGGACTGGAGTCCCTACCCACCAAAGTCCCACCCAGGAGCCAGACCGCACCCTGAGTAGGACCAGCTCTATGCAGCAGCTGGAGCAGTGGGTTCGTGCACAGAGAGGACGTAGCCAAGATGATGATACCAGGAGGTTTGTTTATTTTATATTATATTGATATGATAGAGTTCATAAGGTATTTAACTGTGCAACTGCAAAATGTGTCCGTTGGATAAGAGACAAAATTATACTAGTTCTTGGAAATCCAATTCTAATGAGAGTACTGTACAAGAGACTAGTCTCATCCCACTTCAACTGTAAAAAATGGATCTTCAGATTAACTTGGTGTAATCGTCATTTTAAAACAGCAGGTTTTTTCTTTTAGCATTATGAGCTTAAATACATTTCACATGAAAATTCAGATTTTTATTTTTTCAGGAATTTTTATCCTGGGTGCTTCCAAAGCTGTGCTGTTTAAAGGGGGCTTTCTACACTTTAATCACAAAGTAAATTGTTTGACATTACACACTAGACTACAGTGTGTCAGTTAGCAGGAGTAGAGATAAACATTCGCGGACTGTTAGTCTGAATCTCTCCCATCCCCTGACCCTGCTGTGAAAATCCCATTTTTAATTGGTTGAGATAAACTTTCACTGTGTTTGCATGTCCGGCTGCTTGGCTGTCAGCTTGTCTGTTTTTTGGTTCCGTCCATTTTTCTTCACCAGGCTTGTTCTTTAATTGACACAGCTGTGCCTCTTTGCCCCCACTCACTCCTAGATTAAGTTTATTTTAAGAAGTGGATGTACACACCCGATTTGAGCAAGGCACCAATTTAAAAAGAGGATCACAGATAATACTCCAAAAAGGCCTTAGGACTTATTTACTTAGTGCTCCACTGTGATAAGCATGTACATATTCTATTCTCTCTCCCTGAACATTTCTTTCAACAGTGTGCGTTTATCTTTGCATGCATCCCCTCCACAATGGTAGTTGGTTTCCATGCTGTCACGTGCCTTTTTTGTAACGCTGCTGTTTGGGTTTTACAGACCAGTGAGCCCGGATCTGGCAGGGAGTCTTAATATCAAGCTCTCTCAATGCCAACTGCTCTGACTTTAAACCCAAAGTGAAAGTTTTGCTTTTTAAAGCCTTGTTTGTCACTGGGAAAGTCAAATTAGCACAAGTAGGGGCCCTGACATACTCACTTCCCTTAAGACAAAAACACATATAGATTAAAAAAGTTTTCTTCATTTTTTGTCTGTAAGAGTAAAGTAAATAAGATCTCTTTCTTTTCTTATTCTTTTTCCTCAGCATCACATCATACCAAACACTGCCTCGAAATATGCCCAGCCATCGGGTACCTTACATGCCTCATTATGGAGATGGCTACCGCAGTATGCCCAGGAATAGCTTGGCACAGCGGGACAGCATCTGCAGCATGTCGCCATCAATGTACGACCAGGCCCTCGGTCCGTCTGTGTCCGAGAAGCGCCGCTCCATGCGAGACGACACCATGTGGCAGTTGTACGAGTGGCAGCAGAGACAAGCCTACACCAGGCAGTCGGGGCCCTACAGCAACATTCCCAGTCCCAAAACCATGATCAACTTGTCAGAGCATGCTGCCCCAAGCCATTCCATCCCCCCGTCACCCTCCCACGGCTCCTTGTCCATATACGGTGGCTACTCTCCAATGCGATCTTACTCCATGGCCAGTGCTCATTCAGAGGTTTCTTCTCCCATCTACAGACGGGACATGAGCATCGACAGACGGAACAGGCCACAAATCAACAAGGTCAGCTGTTGTTAGCTTGAGCAGAAGATTTATTACGTAACGATGGTAAAAGAAAATCCAGTAATGCAGCTAAATGTGTTCAAAATATATAAATAGGTAAATGCCACTTGGTACTTGTGCCCAACAGGTATATTTGACATTTAAACACTTTTTTCTTCAGTACGCCTACACGCCTGATAGGAGATCCATGCCTGCAGGGATCCCAATTCAAACTATCACTGCCCAGTCTCTCCAAGGCAAAACTGTAAGTCTTCTTTTTGAGTTGTCCCCTTTTTGTGTCTGTCTACCCAGGTATAGATCATTGTGCTACTCAGCTGCTACTTCACACTTGGGTTTAACTGGACTTCTTTAAAAAGACCTTTCTGTTTTCATAATACCTCCTCCTGCCCTCCCACTCTCCCTCTTTCTTCCCATTGTTGCAGGACTTTCAGAGACATATTTAGGCAGAACTCGGTTGTACGTTCCAGCTGGTAGGATTTAGAATATGTTCACTTCAGGAGCTCCTTAGAGTCACTTCACATCAGCTGTGATTTAAAAACCCTGTCAGTCACAACTCTTTAAGCCAGATCAGGAATTTATGTCAAAGCCGCATACAAAGTTATGTCCTGATGGAGTCGGAAACTGTGCAACCTGGAGTCTGTGATAAATAATACCCTGTTCTGGTTTGAGAGAGATAAAAAGTTGCTTGCTGCTGACAGTGATAGCACCCTGGATAATCTTGTGGTCCTGAACTGCATGAAAACCCAACACCAGGACATGCTCATCTATTTGGATCCTGATGCCTCTTAATCTCCTATCCTGGTGTGCTCTCTCCTTCCCCCCCCCCCCTTGCGGTGTGTCCCTCTTTCGACGTGACTGTGTCCCCTCCCTCCTCCCTTCCTTGCAGCCAGAGGAACTGACTTTGCTGCTGATAAAGCTGCGACGGCAGCAGGCAGAGCTAAACAGTATCCGGGAGCACACTGTAGCACAGCTTATGCAACTAAACATGGATGGCAACAACCCAAAGGTCAGGCCTCCAGACCTGTCCCTACAGTCATGTGTGTCTTTACCCACTCTCATCATCCATCTCGATCTAGAAGATTCTTTGCATGGCTGATTTCAGGAGAAACATACTGCTGTCATTTTGCTGGTTTCAAAATCATCTCACAACCAGCTTGTGACTTAATGAAGTTCATCAGTTCATTACATTTGATCCATTTTAGCAGAGCGAGCAGCTTATTATGTCATTTTTTACTCCAAAACAAACAAAGCAGATGTTAGCTGGAAATGAAAATTAAAGGCATTGGCAAGCTTATAAATAGCAACTAAGTAATAAAAGGGTGAGGCCAATGGCATAAATTTAATTCAGGATTTTTGCTATTTGATTTTACAGATTTGATCTGTAGTGATGCTGGTCAGGTTGGCCTTAAGTAGAAGACTGTTGTCATATCTTTTAACCTCTGCAGTACAAATGACTTGAAGTCTCCATGTTCCACTACAGCCAAAGATGCTCCAAGTGTGTTGTGTAGTCATTTGAGAATGATTTCATCATCTGCTTAACATTTTTTCTTTATTTTTCCTGCACTCGATCAACACTGCATGTGGCCATTTTGTCATATTGGAGCTGCAGTAGTAGACTCATTCTGTTACCTTCCATAGTACACCTGGTACCTGACCTGTTTTCTTCACCTTGACTTGTCCTGCTTCCCTTTTCTCTGGATATATCTGGGCACACGACTTGCTATTGTGATTTGTAAGTGAGAGAGATGCTCAGAAAGAGCATCAGGGAAAGAACAGGCCTTCTCTTTCTTTTGTCTCACTGTCCTGTTGCCTTTTCTTCCCTCTCCTTTGCTGCTGACGCTAGAACGACATTCTCTCCCATCACCTCCAAAGGAACCTCATGTATTTGGACAATCAGGTGGGGTGATGCATGAGCGCATGCCCTTTTTTTCTTTAGTGGCGAACAGAATTCATTAAATGCTTTGCTGTTACTGTGTTATCAGCAGGCTACTGTCAGCAGTTTTACTTGTTTCTAATGCCTAGCTAAATTATTGTTTCCTTGTTTAATGTTAAATATGCTGGAGTTCATAGCATGAACCCATGTTATCTAACACAGTAGTGACAGCTTAAATTTGTTTTTAATAGGGCTGCACAATGTTGCACAAAAATGGATATAAAAATTAAAAGAATTAGAGAAAAAAACTTTTGGAAGCCATTCTTTAATTGTATTGCTGAATACTTCAGCATAGCAAACAGAAAATCACTTAAATGGCGTAAATACTTTTTAGCACATTTAAGCCACAAAATGGTTTAGAATTCTCAAATAAATGTATCAGACAGAAAGTATTAATAATAAAGCATGTAATTATACACAATCAAGAACAGGACATAAAAACCAAATAAAGCAGAGTAAAATATACATTAATCACATGTGGTGAGAAGAAGGAATGTTTTAAGCTTGAGTTAGTTCAAACCTCTCTTTCCTTTGGAGTTTATTCCACAGATATGGTGCATGAAGACTGAGAGCAGCTCCTTGTAGTTTCTTTTTAACTGTTGGGACAGAAAGTAAATCTGTTCCAAACACACTAAAAGATCAGAAATCCTATTTAGCTCTAAATCATTTAAAAGCTTTATAAACCAGTTGATTTAGGAAACAATTGTTCTTTTCACGTTTTACTCTTATTCCAATGCAGATTTAAGTCATTGATCTAAAATATTATGTACTTTAGATAGCATTCGGATTTGCCTTTGAACTTTTCAAACAAATTAAAATTCTTCCTCTTTCCTTATCTAGTTGCTGGGTGCAACGCCTGTGGCATGATCTATTTAATTTCATTAGCTTTATTTGAATGTTGTGCAGCCCTTGTTTGCATTATCTCTCCCTTAATGAGCCAGTTGATCCATTCATCACTAAAGTAAATGTCAGCTACGTTAACAGAATAACTTACGCTGTGTCCTGCATTTCTTCTGTATAGTGGTTTGAAGTCTGCAAGTTTTGTGGTCTGCATATGTAGCACACCTAAAGAAGCTTTATGAAATGAATGCAAAGAAACATTAACCTTCGCCCTCTGAATTGTTGAATGCTCTGAAGTTCATTGCATGGTACACAAAGGAACACTAACACATTCCTAATGATTATTATAGCAAAGCAAGCCTTAGATTTATGCAATCACAGAGGAATAGTTCTTCACTCACATTTATCATCTACTCACTCATATAGTACCGTACAGTGCAACAGTCATGCTTGCTTTATCTGCATCATTATATTAATATTGAGGTTTTAGGGAGGGCTAAGAAATAAGCTTTTTAGGTCTTTGAACTACAATGTGTTCCTGATCCTGTTTGTAAGTATTACATATTGCTCCTTGGGGCTACATCCGTCCCTGTCCTCCCTGGATGCACATTTTTATGTCTGACTCTGCTTCATTAGATAGAGTGAGGTGTAATCACACTGTGACTGTTGTCTCAGCAGTGAAGCACTGCTTCAAACTTTCTGACACTTGCTGTATCGCTCCTCTCCACACTGGACTAGATGAAGGAAAATGAGCCTTTAATCGTCATGACTCACACTTTGATTGAGAACTCTGCCCCAAGGCCTCATCTTTACCAGCAAGTAAGGCCAGCCTAAGGCTTTGCTCCACCTCATCCTCACCAGTCGCTGTTTTTCTCCTTTGTCTGTTTTGCAATGCTCCTCCTTCGGTGTCCAAGTCCTCACGGCATCTTGAGACCGGTCTCCTTCTATTGTTTGATATGCCAGCACCTCCCCATCCATTGCTTCTGACTGTTCTCCTTCTATTATGAGAAATCATGTTCATCTGGGCATGACTTTTAAAATAGTTTTATGGTGTATGTACTCTGTTGTCCCCCCATTCTTTGTGTTTTTTTTGGTCAGGTTGTATCCAGATACACTAAGCTAGCAGCGGAGTTTAGTCGATCTATATTATTACAGCAGCAAAGCGTGTATGCCTTGCGCATCATGTTTTGTTTTGGGGTTGTTGTTTTTTTGCTTGTTTCTTTCCGTGTGGCCCAGCCTGTGTCTTGAGTTTTTGCAACCTTTTGCAAAATGCCTTCACTCTCTTTAGCTGAGCCACTTGAATTTGGCAAGAAGACACTGATTAATGTCACTCAGTTTAGTGATGCCAGACTTGTACCTTGTCAGTTTCTCACAAAATAATCTTCCCTATTTAAAGTAAGCAGAAGGTTGCCTTTGGGGCATTATTTAAGTGCAATAATATAAAGTTTAGCTCATGTTTATCATCTTGCAATGCTTGACTACTCAGGTTTGGTTAAATGGGTAAACAGTTCATGTCTTTTCAATGCTTTCATGACAGTTTTGAGTCTTTTTTTAAATGAATATCCTCTGTGAGTTAGTCCAGCTCTCTTTAGATTGAAATATCAGGGGTTCAAGACTTGACTGCATCCCCTCCCTCACCTCTTCTTGTCATTCTTTTGATGGAAAGTATAAAGAGGTCAAAGTGCCGCCGAAGGCTGCCCTCATCCTCCTCTTCACCCATTTATTAGCACACCAGCTCTACTACAGCTGCATTCCCACCTGTTGAGCTGCCAAAAGTTTGTCTCCCTCCTCCTCCTCATGTCACTTGTAGTCCACACAACACCACATGGAAACTCCCTGAAGTTATCTGTGGGAGAGTCTGCATGTTCAGTGTGGAATGCCATGTGGTTCTCGCTGCTTTAATTGTACCATGTGGTTCAACTGAAGAAAGAGTGTTGAGAAATGAGTGTGAAAGAGTGCAGGTGTGAGAGAGGAATGTTGCCTCTGAGCCTCAGAGTATTTGGACAGTGAGTTGTTCTGTGTTATTTAGTTATGTAGGTCACATTGGATTTAAATGAAATAAAGTCTGTGATTTTAAAATGCCAAATCTGGCCTTTAAAGGTTTATTGTTGATCTTTTACATATTTTTCAGCCAAAGCAATCAAGGTTGTTTGTGCCACTCAAACGTGCTCTTTGATATTTGATTATCTCTGACCAGAAGGTGAACTAGATTTTTCCCCGTTTTTGCCAATTCATATCTAATGTGGATGCAAACTAAATGCAGAACTATGTCCCTGTCCTTCTATTTGTGAGCTGTCTTGTGGATGAATGAATGTGTGATATAGAAATCTTCTGGAAACATGGGATCCAATGCAGCTGAAACATTTTTGTTTAAATAGTATTAAAATAAGTACATTTAAACACTTTTATGTGGTTTAAAATAACTTCATAACCCGTTGGAAATTGTTCTGTACATTGCAATAATTTGTTTAAGAGAAGACTTGTGGCCATGATTTGCTTTTTTTAAAAAATCATATACATTCATTATTCTGTTGCAACCAGGGACAGAATTTTTGGTGCAATTATCCATGCTGGAGAAAAGACAGTTAATGGACACAACTAAGGCACTGACTCTAGAGTTTAGTGATCAAGATCATTTTATATGCCTTCCTTTTGCAATTCCAATAAAACGTAATGTGTTTGCTGATAGATAAAAATGACTGCACAATGAAACATGAGGCATAAGAGCCATCAGCAGAGAGATTATGTTCAGACTGGCTGCTTTCCCAACGCAGGTTTGGTAATGTATATTGTCTAATTAAGTGAAATATGAATTCATATTCAAGAATAAATCCAATAGCTCAGCGAGAGCCTTAAAATGGCACTGCATTAGATCTCCACATTCTAATATGTATGTGCAGATTTATTGTCTTTGTCTAATACTCTGTTTGTCTTCACAGTTGAGTCCAGAAGACTACAGGGAACAAGCCTATACAAGTATGCCAGAGGAAGTGGATACTGATGTGAGTTCAGCATTGTGCTCTTTTTTGACACAGTGCTTCGAAGTATACAAAGTAGTTCACAACTTTTTTATTGTTTTGTCTTCAGACTAAACTTAGCAGACTGTGTGAGCAAGATAAATTGGTGAGAACTCAGGAGGACAAACTTCAGCAGCTGTACAGAGAGAAGGTAATGAAACACTGCACATTTATCATCGTTACATCCTCGCACAAAACCAATGCTTACAAAGATGTGGTAGCATTTGGAAAGAAAAATAAACTTAAAAGAATAAACATTTTAAAGTTTGTGTAAACTGTGAACATCCCTGAGTTTAGCTTAGAAGAATGAAATAAATAAAGACAGACAAAACTGAACCAATCAAACCAAAAGGTTTTGTGTATGCAGTGATGCTTCATTTTAACCTAGAACTATAACTCCTGTCATCAGATTGAACCACTGGTCCTAGTTATGTTGCAAAATCATATATGTCACCTCTGACTATCGGCTGTCAGCAGTGTTTTGTTGCTCTAGTTTGTGTGCAGTGTTGCACACATTACAGTAACGAGTCAACAGAAAGATTAGTAACACACCCTGTTGGCCCATAAAACTCTTTACATCCAGTTATTTCAGCATCATTTCTTGTCTATCTGGAGTTTCCTTCAGACTGTAAAAACCCCAAATATTCTCCAATTAAGTATTGATATGATTGTGTGATTGATTTGTAAATTTTCAGTAGGGCTGTGCGATTAATCGAATTTTAATCACAATTACGATCTGGGTTTTCAACGATCATAAAAATGAAATTATCCGATTATTTTGCTCCCTCGCAGTTTACTCTTGTGCTGTTTTCAGTTGCAAATCGAGCACCACTGGCATTACAGCGCTGCGCTCTGCTGCAGACTCCTCCCACAGTCCCAGCCGCTTTGGTTTAGTTCAACTCCAGATTCAAACACCTCTTAAGTTATGGGCTGGACACACGGGAGGCAAAGTCGCTCCTTCCCTATTAATCTATGGAACTTTCACGATGAGGCAAATATTGATGCTCTCCTCCAGCCAAGCGACAGGCGACATTCGTGCATGTGAAATGTTGCGCTCGTTCACGTAGACGTGCAAGGACACAAGGAAATAGAAAAATGTTCAGTTTTGTTTTTGTTTTGCGACTAAGACATAGAGATAACAAACGTTATAAACAAACATAACTTCTTTATTTATTCTCGCCAAAGACCAGCGCTCAGTTATCACAGTGAACAATCCGGGATTTAAGAAACTCATTAACACTTCGGACAAACAGCATCACTGCCATCTCGTCACTGTTGTAATCGCGTGTCTCTCCCTGCCCTGGATGATGAGTGTTGTGAAGGACGTGGCTACAGACCTGTGGTCAAGCTGCACCATAAAGCCGAATATGACGCGGATTTCAACGTGAAAGCAAAATGTCTCCAGTCTCATTTATTCCAGATCACACCGGGCAGAACATAGCTGCTGCTGCTATGAGACAAACAATAGCTACTGGGACCTGGTGGAAAGAAACTAGTCCGTATTACCACAGACAACACTTTAAATGCTGCAGATTAGCATAGTCCAGTGACAAACTTTAGCAACACAATTCACAGTGATTTTCACATTTCCCTGCAAACTGATGTTTTATTATCAGTAGTCTAGTTTATAAATGCCTTTTAAACAACAGTGAGTGTTTGTGAACACTTTGAAACCTGAACTATATACTGTTTTAACAGCACTATAAACTGGATTTAGACACACCGCTTTGACAGGGTCCATAAACCCCAGCTGGTGAGATTTGAAATGCTGAAATCAGTGATTGTGAATGCTGCTCTATGACATGCAGTAGGCAGCATTTATAAATTCTGGACCAGTAAAGCAAAAGCAGCGCTAACACCAAAATAAATTTGATAGTAAATAGATAAAAACAAGAAACTTGTAAAATGCTTAGAGAAATATTTTTTCTTTTGTCTTTTTTCTTCTATTCTACACAAATAAATAATCCTTTATGAGTTTATTGGATTTAACTCATCTAAAAGATTACAACTACAATTTGAATTGTCTATATTGTCTGTTTATGTGTATTCGCATGTTCCTTCAGCACACCCTGGAGACGGCGCTTCTGTCGGCCAGCCAGGAGATAGAGCTGGGCTCTGACAACCCAGCAGCCATGCAGAGTGTCATCCAACAGAGAGACTTGCTGCAGAGCGGCCTCCTCAGCACCTGCAGAGAGCTTTCTAGAGTCACAGGTGTAAGTATTAAACCACAACCACTTACCCTGCATGAACACTGAAACTCTCTTTCATTAATATTTCTAATAATATTCTAGACTGTTTGTCATTGTCATTCACAAAAATAAATTTCCTTCGTACACAAAACCAGGAGCTGGAGCGGTCGTGGAGGGAATATGACAAATTGGAGGGAGATGTGACTTTAGCTAAGAGCAACTTGCTGGAGCAGCTGGAAGCACTGGGAAGCCCAGAGGTATGATCATTTCTCTGTGAAGCTGCATTTCCTTGATGTTGTGGAGTATCTACTGTTTCAATGACTGCATGACTCACAATTTACATTTTGTTAGGAGCAGATCTAGCTTGATATACCAAAGAGCTTCAGAGAAAGTTCAGCATATAATCAACTTTATCGCAGACAGCTTTTGACTTTGGACTAAAAAAATAAAGATTTCTGTTCTAAGGCCCTAATCTGCTTGCTGAGAAAGTTAAATTAGTGATCACAGCAGCACAGCAAGATATTGATGACTGAAGTTTTTATAGTGCAAGTCTTAATTAAGTCTGTCTTTTATCTTGTGCTTCATCGTGGGAGATGTTTAGAGGCCGACACAAACTGTTTCTACAGTTGCTCTTATTGGTTAAGCCTGAGTCAGCGCTAGTGTTCATTTAGACCAGAGCAGAGCAGTCATGGAGTCTGGACATCCTCTTCTTCTCACAGACCTGTCATCAGCAAGGGGGAGTTAATAACATGGTTCTATCTCTTGCTCTTCCTATTTCCTTCCATCCAGTTTGTCAAGTCTTATTTAAACCTTCCTGTCTTGCCTGTATTTTATTCACAAACTATAATAACTTGAACACAGTATCTGCACAAGCTACAAACAGCAGCATTAAAAGTACTCCCTTTCATAGAATGCACTCCAATTTGAGCTTTCTGCATCTTCTTTGGCCTGATACATGTTCATTTTGGATAATTAACCACAGAAATAAAGAATTTGTTTTCCTGTGTGCGCTCAGACGGAGCCTCCAAGTCAGCAGCATGTCCACATACAGAAAGAGCTGTGGAGGATTCAAGATGTGATGGAGGTCCTCAATAAAAACAAAGCTCAGAGAAACGCTGTTGATGGCATGGGTTTATATGGATCCAAGTCTGGCTTCAGTAAGCACAAAAATGAGGTGAGGTGACACCAAACTAAAAACAAAATAAATCTAGCTTCTCAGAAATGTGGATCTGTTGAATGCAACTGGTTTTCGTCTTTGCCGTGTGAATTAAATAAACTTTAAGGCATTTTATTAGAGTTTTCTGGCAGAAAACCCAATAAATTATCAAGCATAACTGACCATTAAAAAGGTATTTGTAGCTCCTGCATCTGCAGTTATACTAATGATGATCAGCATAGCTGACAACTCAAACAGCCAGTTTTGTTCTTGAGTCTCTGAAGAAATATGTCAGTCAAGCGGTAACATATGGAGGGCTCTCTCTGGCTAATCAGCTGGTCAGCCTGATCTTATAGGCCAGAACTGCTCTGTACCAGATGGCTGTTGCCCTGATCCCACATGGTGGCACCATGTGTTACCTTGCTTCCTGCCCTGTATAATCCCCAGGAGGAAGACTCCGTACCCCCAAGGCCACCCTTACCCCAGTCCTACGAGCCTAACCCCCCCATCGTGCCACCCCTACCCTCTCATGCTGGTGTGCACCACTCTTCACTTCCCAGGCCAGAGGACAGGAAGGCCAATCACAGGAATAGCACGCACAGCGTAAGCTCGTTGACCTGTTGATCCCATGGTTGACCCCTACCCTCAGCTGTGTCATCACTCGTTATAACTCACTGATGTGTTTGGATTATATTTTTTTGGATCATATCAATTTTATTCCACTCATTTCCATGCCTCATGTTTTTTTTTATTCCTTACAATAATCTGACTAAAGCCTTGTTTGTGTATACTTTTGCTTTTTAATTTGATTACATCGCCATCCTTTTCCGTGTCTTCCTGGATGCAAAAAGTGATCATTTCTGTTTTTATTCATTATTTTGTCCAAGTTGCTAAGTAAGTCACATGCCTGCTGCTACGTTTTTGCTACACCTAAGCTATTGTTTCTTCAAACTGTATGTTGTATATTTGCGTTTTAATCTCACCTAGCTCACCATGTTCAACTATATCTAGGCTGTTTTTGATGTTTTGTCCTCCCTCTCATTTGCAGGCTCCTGACTACAGGCTGTATAAGAGTGAACCAGAGCTCACCACAGTGACCGAGGTGGATGAGAGCAACGGAGAGGACAGACCCGATAATTCATCTGATCGGGAACACGCTGGAAACAAAGGTGTGTAAGTAAAAATTTAGGTAATGTGGTGTTATATCTAACACCACATTTAAACTGCATCATGGATAGTGATGCAGTTTCATCTGAGCCAGATATGAAACTTTGCTGTGCACAAAATCAACCACTTTCCCCTTTTAGTGTTCTTTAAAATGGAGGCTTATCTCCAGATGAGTAGTAGGTGGTCAATTTCGCATCTTAAATTTTGGATGTTTACATTGTGAAATTGTTTGCTAAAAGTAGAGTCCATGCAGGAGTCACTACTCATTGTAAATTAGGTTTAAATATTATTTATTCAGTACAATTACACTCAGGCATTACAAATAATATAGTACAAAGGGTATTTAGAGGGACTGGTTAATGTCATAGCCCTCATCTTAGTTTCCATGGTTACCCTGGCATATACTTACACTGGCATCACTTTGGTGGGTCAGGCTTTATCTCCTAGGGCTTAATCTAGTTCAGAATATCACAAAATAACTTCTTAGCAACCGTTGTTTGTTGTGCAGTAGTTACTATGGATGCAGAAGCATTTGCACTTGAGTTTGATTGGTTTTTATTAACATTTTAGGAGTCACATAACTGCCTTCTTTTGAATGTACTTTTTTTTTGTACGTCTGCATATTCTCTGACGAATACTTGGTTTATAAATGACAAAAAGAAAACATGGCTTGAATTTTAGTGAAATTTCAGTTATCACCGAGGAGGTGAGAGGATTTGTGCTCAAGTTTCAACTTTAGGTAATCAGTCCAGTGTCATGGCTACATCTTGGATTTTAGTACTATGCAAAGTAAACCTCTCCATGATGTGTTGTCCCCTCTTCTGTTTAGGCATGTCCTACCCAGTTGGCATCGTCCCACCTAGAACCAAATCTCCTGTGCCGGATTCTTCCTCCATAGCATCCTATGTAACTTTAAGAAAGACCAAAAAGCCTGACCCCAGGACGGTGAGTCACTCAGCTTCCAATAACAACTGCAAATTGTTCTCACTACATCAATTCCTAGATTTCCTTGTGTCCTATGGGATACTGTGAAACTGGCCACCATCTAATTTTCTCAATTTTTATTAACTCCCTTCTTAATTGGTTGAAAAAGGAGGCCAGTCATCAAATGGCCGGGGTGTGACTCATGCATCAGAAAAGGCTCTCATGAAATAGATGCCAAGCTGGTTTATACAATTTCCAGGGTCAATCACTATCATCTTACACATGCTAAGTGTGCTATTAGTGCTCCGCAGTGCAGGGTGTGTCCTGTTTTAGTGCAAGTCTATGAGTTTATGTTTGAATAAAGCTGAAGCTATATAAGTGATGTAGACACTCAGTTTTCCGTGTTGGACATAATGTCACAGGCTTGTAGAGATCAACAAGAAAAACAGAAATAGTAGAGAATATGTCTTCTGGCTCTGCACTGAGTCCACATCTGTCAGTCCTCCAGCATGGTACAAGCCTTTAAATGACTGACTTCACATCATTCTCTTCTCCTGTTCAGCCATTAACAAGCCTCCAGCACCTCTGAGTGCATCCATGTGTGCCAGCAGAGGTAAGCGCACAGCTGTTGGGGCTTTTGGACTCAAAAGTTCAAAGTGAACATTAATGAGCCATTTGAACAATCAAGGAACAGAAATGTTTGGGGATTTTTTTTTCTTCCCCATTTTGTGTAGTTTTGTCCTGAAAATATTACTGCCTAGTCAAGTTTAGATTGTAATCAACAATACTAAGTATTCACAGTGAGCACTGCGTCATGAGATCTGATCCAGACTGTGGCACCAGTTTCCTCCCCACACGACGACTTAAGTTCTGCAAAGCCAAAAGCTTACTGGTGTGGTGTTTGTGTCATAATGCTGAATATCTTGACAGTAACATTAAAGTGATATAGAATTATGTTTCCTGGCTGTTTGGAATCACAATTGAAGACCATTATGAGATGCAAGTTATTTTTATTATGTGTTGGGCTTGAAATTTCTTATTTTCTTGTATCTTCTTTGCCTTCACGGTTATAGCATACGTTTTGAGAGGTGCGGTATGTGTTAAATACTGTCTTTCCATCTTTGTCTAAGGAGCGTCCACGCAGCGCAGTGGAGCAGCAGTTGAGTGCTGTTGAGGGCAACCGGCCCAGGATGAGTGTGGAGGAGCAGCTGGAGAGGATCCGTCGCCACCAGCAGGGAGCCCTCAGAGGAAAGAAAAAGGGTCTTGGTGGCCGGGGAAGCAGCCAAGAAAACACACCCATTCGAAGTCACTCATTTACTAAAGACAGTTATTTCCGCAGCGTGCAGGTATTTGACTGATACAAAAATTTGCTTTAAAAATCAGAATGTTAAAATCAAATGTTGAATTTCTCCAATAATGTGATGTGATAGAAATTCTCCCTTTCTCTATGATTGTTTTGTATTTTTAGTCCCAAATGAGGCGCAGGGATGAGGTGATGAGCAGTGACATTCTGGAGTTGGAGGCCTCTCTCCGGCAGCAGGAGGTGGTGAGGGAGCAGGTGACGCCTGCAGAGGAGATCGCCCGTCTCAAAGAATCCTTGCAGGCTGATCATTTTAATGTGGACCAAGAGGTTAACGACAAACTCTTGTCAATCTGCGGTCATACACATCACTTTTTAGAGTTATTACACAACTAAAAGATACTTTAAAATGCTTACATCACATATACTACCCCCCTTTTTTGGTCTAAAATAAAATAAAAGGGATAAAAAAATCGCCTCCACACACCATTTACATATTAGTGTATGGAGGTGCAAAACAAAATGGAAACAACAGAAACTCGGTGACAACTTAGTTACTGGATACAAGTGCTTTGTAGTTTTGACAATCTGAAGGCTGTTGGTGTCACGTGCGACGCCTGTTTAATAATTCAGTGTGCAATTTTCTGACAGATGATCCCGTTACAGCCATTTTCCCCTCCAAGTGCTGGCAAAGCAACTCATTAAGAAAACAGAAATCCTCGTTATTCTGCACTAACAACCACTTTATTCTCAGTGTGTAACTCTGAATCCTGAGGGGTGTATCCTAGGCCAGTAGTCAAAGCAGACCTGAGATAGAATTCCAAAACCCAGGAAAAGGTGTGCCCTCAGAGCAATTCTTGGGTAAAACTTAGCAGGCAATCAGAGTCCATATTCCAGGATCGTAGTCGAAAAAAACAGGCAGAGGTCAGACATAAAAAAAAAAATAAAAAAAAATCATGTATCCAGAAGGGCCAGAGAAAATGGTCAGGGCCAAAACAGGTCAGATCAGGCAAACAGACAGCTCACTAGCTGACAGGCAGGCTGCAGGCAATGTGGCAAAGCACTAGTGTGAAGCTGCTGCTTATAAGGAGGAGAGAACAGGTGAACCAGATCATGGTAATCAGGAGCTGATTGCCATGAGCGGAGAGTTAAGGTGGTGACAATGAGCATGACCATAAAGGCAGGAACACAGGGACCCTGACCCAGTGCTGTTCCATCTACTAATCCAATGTGGTTTCATTTAAAACCAGCCTTGTTGCCAGCTGTTTCTGTCTTAGATTTTATTGGTAAATCTTCTGAGGCATATTTTGAAACATCTGTTCTTCAGTAGTCAGTGAGTAAACAAAAAAAAAACAAGGCTTGTTGACATGGTTAGTACCGACACTACCCTACCAGTGCCTCCTGTAGGGCATTGATTTCCCACCCTGGTCCTCAAAGCACACTGTCCTGCAGGTCTTAGATGTCTAGATGTGTTGTAGCAGGGAGACATCTAAGACCTGCAGGATAGTGTGCCTTGAGGACCAGGGTTGGGAATCACTGTTGTAGAGGATAACAGCTGTATTGGAAAATTTCCTGATTTCCAGTCTGTGCATAAACATCATTGCCACTCATAATCTTCACACTGGAAGGCGTTTTCCTAAGTTTGTTTTTATTGCCCCAAAACTGGGTTCAAATTTGGGGCAAGTGTATGAAAAAGTTTTGAAAAATTCTATATTGGTGTAGACATGGTCTCAGATTACAGCACTGAAGTCTTTCCAGTTTATATTCCAAATTAATCTACACATGCCCCACATTGAGTATTTTTCAGAACCTCATTTAGTTCTAAAACACACAAATGGAACCCATTTTCTACTGTAAGTTTTGATGTTGTTAATGAAATGCTGTTTGTTTCAAACTAATCTTCTAGTTTATACTTCTATAAATTTATACATGTTTTAATGTATTCATTTTATGGTCTGTGTAATGTTGGTTGTTCTTTTTTTTTCCTTGATCTATAAAGCATAAAGTAACACTTTATTTTACATAAAAAGTGCTGCTTATTCTCTCCTGGTTGTGTTTCCTCAGCTCTCTGTGCCTGACAAAGTGCTGATTCCTGAGCGTTACATTGAATCAGACCCAGAGGAAGTTCTGAGTCCTGAGCAGGAGGCTGATAAGCAGAAGAAAGTTGATCGCATCAAAGCCTTGATAGCCAAAAACAGGTAAATATACATGTAACTAATTAATAGTGTAGACAAGTCGGCTTAAGCCATGGATATTAGAAAGTGAAATATTACTGAAAGGGAAGCTATCAGAGATATTTCCCAGCAGATGTCAGTTTTATTTAGAAGTCAGAGGTAAGTTTGGGGTCACAGCAGGACATTACCATAGATGGACAAGAATGGGAGCCACTGCCTGCAAGCTCCATTCATCCACATCAGTGTGTCAGCAGTGCAGAGAAGCTTGTCTCAAAGGCACCGTGACATTTAATTCCTAATACGAGTCCCCTTGAATCAATACAGCACAATTTGTTTGTTGGTAATTACTTTTTTTTTTAGAAACTTGATAAGTTTTGTAAAATTGTACAATGTATACTACAGAAACCATTTGTGTGTGTTTGCATCTAGCATGCAGAATGTGCTACCTAGTTTGGCTCTAAGCCCAGAGGAAGAGAATGAAGTGGAGGTTACTGTACAGGAGAAGGAGAAGATGATTAATATCTCCTATGAGCTGGCAGCAGAAGCTTCCAAACGCAGCAAGCTGGTTGCAGGTACAACTCCAGAGGGAGTAGAGGGAGGTGGTGGTGGTTCTGATCAAAGAAACGCATGTGCTAAAACAATCGCTGGTGGGAGTTTGTTCTTAAACTGTGGTTTCTTCTATCGTGTACTGTATGTGCTCAGTAATTCATATGTCACCACACTCATGAGTAATTTCATTACTTTCATTGACTTAGGTTTATTTCTGTTGTTTGGTCATTTAGTCATTAGTCACTAATCTGTTTATTTTTGTCATTTGTATGTGCCTGTGTGTTGCTGTTTTCACTGTTTTATTGCAGTGAAAAGCCTGTCGTCCTCCTCCTCACCCCTTCCACAGTCTCCCAACACACCCCCTCCACTCACTGATGGCTCTCACTTCATGTGTGTGTAGTAGCACCAGTAAGGGCTTTCATCATCCTGTTTTGTCCATACTCATATTTCTGTAGTGTTTGAAATTTTGTCTTTGCAGGATTTAGAAAAATGTAATGATTAACGGAGCAATTATTGGCTACTTTGATGTTTTGTGTTGCTATAAATATTCGTTCTCTCACAGACTGTGACTGACATGACACGACTTTCTGTTACTCTTGGGCTATACATTTTGTGTTACGTGACAGCTAAAATACAGCTATACTGCAGAAGTACGAGTTTTTGAAGTCATCTTAAACCTAACCTCTTGTCCTCCAGCACAGGCTCTGGCCTCAGTGAAGACCTAGACATGAAGTAAACAGCAGTGGAGGCATAAAGCAGCTCCTGACGACCTCCCTACAGGAGACCAGCACAAGGCTCAGGCCTACAGTGTGAAACTGCCTGCTTCATCCTCACAGGGCCTAATCACTGACTTCTGTTCGCTCACTGTGACGTCTAAAGCTCGGATGCCCCTAACAGTTCTTTATTTTTCCTTTCTTGCCTCACTTTGAGATTCAACTCTTTCCTCTTCCTGTCACGCTTATACTGTGGCTGATTCATTTTCAGTTTTTACAAGGTTTTTAGGTTTGTTTTTAAATATTTACATGCTTTTATTAGGTTCTTGTTGGAATGTGGGCCAATGTAAATCTGTATATGCACGAGGCTAACAGACTGAGCTCTGTTGTGAGTCTAATGGACTGTGACAGAATGTTTTAGGCCAAGCCACATTTTCAACTCATAATTTACCACCTGTTCAAAAAGGTTTTAAGATTGTTTCTGCATTCTTTTAGTTCTGTTAAATCTTCAGTATCTCACTAAGCTGCTTTTTTCAGATATCGATCATTAGCTAACAGGTCATATTTATCAATTTTTGTAAAAACAATTACCAAGAAATATAGATCCCTCCACTATAATACAGGGAGGAGCCACTTTAGCTCTGCAGACAAATTTGTAATTTCCCAAGTTCCTGGGTTTTAATTATTTAAAGATGGGGTTTCAGTCTTTGGCACATTGTTGCCAAATCATATGTGAATGTTCTGACTTAAGTCACTCTTCACTGTCCTTGTTTTTAAGGCTGAGAGATATATTTAAAATGAGGGAAGGAAAAAAAAAAGTCAGAGCTCGATTCTCTTTTATGACATGTTGGTTTGAAGCCCTGGAGCTAAAGTAAATAAAAGGATTAGCATGTGTACAAAGCAATAAAAATGAAGCATTTGTGAATCCAAGATATTTTTTTGTGTGCGTGTGTACAAAGTGTAATTATCAGAGGTTTACTGTGTATATAATGTACATGGTACATCTAGATGGGAGGATATGTCCAGCATATGGTTACATACCATATTTGATTAGCAGATGTTCACATCCCATCTGTTTTATAACATGTTAAATAAATATTGCTGTTCTTAATGTCTGGTGGTTGCATTGTGTTTTTTGGTGCATTTGTTTTAAACCATTTTGGGGAAAAAGGGTGAAACAATTCAGATTTAATCTCATGGGCATAATGTACATTATGAGAACTTGTGTTTAGTCAAAGATGATGCTGAGCTGAACTTTGAGCATATTTAGATTTTCAAAAATGTTTTTTATCTCCAAAGCCATGGCTTAATTTTCATTACATTTAAAATTGCATGCTTGAATAGCAGCTTTATAAGTGATTTAGTTAGCTAAGTTTGAAGTTATGTGTTTTCTATATCTGAATTATACTATTCATGGAGTAAGAGCAGGCGGTCCCTGATCAGGTAAACAGTTTAAGATTTCATCATTAAATTCATTAGATTAGTTCAATTGGTCAAACTGCCTCAGACATGCAGTTTGCAAGGACTTTGGTGCCCTCTGCTGGTCAGCTTGTTGCACCCACATTGGCCATTATTTAGAGTTTAGTCTCCTCATCAGATGGTTTCTCTGGTTCCTCTTAACCACAGACTCAGTATTGATATCAAACCAGAGCTTACAGTTAAAAAACTGTCCATACACAAAAACCTTCTGCACCCTCTCTTTTAGGAAATTTAACAACACGAGCACCTGGTTTGGGCGACAAAAAATAAGAGGCCATCCTCTCCGTTAAGATGTGGGGCTGCATTTTTTTTTTTACAAGCCAAAGAATTGTCAACAAAAGAAAATCTTGAATGGGACCTGATTTCTTAAGGTGCTTGTACACAGTGTCCAGTATGTACCGTTTTGCATGCTTCACTCTTAATGTGGATGATAGGCAAACTGTACAGGATCAAGTTTTCCATCTGTCAAAGATCCAGTGTCTTTTAGAATCTTTTTAAAGTTCTTAATTACAAGAGACGTCAGTGCCACCAGTCTAAAATAATTTTACTCTGGAGTTTTTTTTATTTGGGAACCTTTAAAATAGTTGATGTGTTCCAGATGCTGGGAATCTGTCCAATGTCTGCACACATCTGAAACAACCTAGTAAAAACCCAGCTGAGCTGATTGGCAAAATCTTTTCCTAATTTGACCCTTCAACATAAAGTTGTGACACATTCCTGAGATATCACAGTTTTATATAGAGGCTCAAAGGATTCTTTTCAAAGAGTGACATTGTCAGTAAAATAAGATGTTCAAAGTGGGAAAAGAAAGAGTTAGAATTATTTGGCAAGTCAGAATTATCCACACCCTGCGTCTGGGTCTGCAGTTGGGGTCGCCAAGTTGTGCGTGGCCACTGGTGGGGCCTGGGTCAGTTGGTGTTGGGAATCTGGGCCTGTTTGGGTGTGCTGCCACAGGGTTGATTGGGTCAGGCCCTGGTGTCTGGCTGCTACCCAGGGACCCAGGGTATGGCCTGGGGGCAGAAAGAGCGTAGGGGTTTAAGGGTCTTGGGAGGCGTGCACATTATGCTGGGTGGAGCGAAGGAGGCCATCTAAGTGGCCTCCTTCGCTGCACCCTGTGGCAACTCACCTCTCAGTTTTAATTATACTTAGACATCAAAACAAAAGAAACACACAAACAACTTTTGGGGGGTGTGCCATGTGGTGCATGGCGGGCGGGGCTGCTTCTCTAGCCTCACTCCCAGCACGTTGGGGTTACTGCCCCTTAATTTTAATTGCAAGGTTAAGGCAATGGTGTCCTCACACTCCTGCTTCCTGGGCACCACCGGGAGGGTAGAGGAAGGTGGTTGGACCAGGAGTTGGGATTCCAGGTTCTTGGGGCCCTGCAGTTTGACCGCCCTGGATGGCCGGTTCCTGGCAGGGTCAGTGGCTGCCGATCTTGGCCTACTGGGGCCTGTGCCCCATGACTGTGGGGGGCTCTGGCTGGGACCTTCCTCTGCCACCATCTGGGTGAGTGGGTGGCTGTGGGTGGTGTTGTGTTTCTGTAGACGTGTAGCAGTTGGTTGTCTGGTGTTCATTTGGATTGAAGGGGTGCTGTATCTTTTTCTCCACTTTACTTTTTTTACTTTCTTATTTACTTCTGTTTAGTATTCTTATTTTTTCTGTCCTCTCTGGTCAGGTCCAGGAAGATTGCATAAATTCCATTGTGAGGGTGGCGCGACAACCCCCTCACCAAGGTGAATGTGTTCCATATATTGTGACATTGTTTGTTTGTTTTTTGCTTAAGTTGTAGTTGTGATTTATTTTGGGAAAAGCACTAACATCTCTCTCTGAGGTCTGGCTGGGCGTGGCTTCATGGAGTGCACACATGAGGGCAGCCTAAGGACCCAAGCTGCTGGAGATTGTCCAATAATCACCTGATTAGGCTGAACCAAGGAGGCAGAGTAGAGAGGGATGTGAGTGAATAGGGGGTTTGATTAGTTTTGCTTTCTGTGAATGTTCCTTTTGCTTTTCTGTTATGTGTTAAGTTAAGTTAGTCACAATGTATGTAGCTTGTAAATAATTTCAGGGAAGTTATGTTCTAAATAGTTTATTTGTATTTAGTATTGTAAAGGACACCATATTTTTGTAAGATGGTTTAACCGGTAATTATTTAGCTGCTGTGTGATGAGGGGAGAGGACTGAGATGTGCAGGAGGATGAATAATTGAGCCTGCTGAAACCAATTGTGGTGATGCCGGCTTAGAACCACCTTGCTCTGGTGAGCTGTTTGTAAATGAAAAGCACAACAGTTAAGTAAAAGAAAATTCAGAGCTCTGAGAACAGACTGTGGAGATTTTTTCCATTCATGTGATGCTTTACCCTATGAGACTGCTGACAGTCTTCCTGTTTTGGGGGTTCCATAACATCTTCACCTCTAAATCCATAATTCAAAATAAATAAGAACAGTCTGAAAATTTAAAAATGAAAAAAGTTTGTGGAGTCACTGTTGAAGGAGCTTAAGTTTTAGTGACAGTGGATGTGATCAATATCACAGCAATAAGGCTGCACATATAAATCATGTCACATCCTTATTGACAGACTGGGAAATTACAAGTAGCTTTTTTTTTTTTTTTTTATAAGAATGAGTAATGTAAACATGCCTGCTGGTGAATTATGTGCCTGTAATTAATAATTTCTGGTTTTGTATTCTTATAGGCTTCTTGTGGTGCTCTGTGATAATTTCCAAATCATGATTTTTCCAAGTAGCGGGCCACAATGAAAAGAAAATTTAAAAGTGCAGACAATTCCAGGTTTGGGAGAGGGGAACTGAGGAATGAGCAGGAAAAAGCAAAGTAGGGAACTGAAAAAGAAAAAATGGTAGAGAGACAGGGAGTTCAGAGTTGAAGAACACAGAGAGAAGAACAAATTAAGAAGCAAGTGAAGATGAGGAAAAATATGTCAGTGTGAGAAATGAAGATGAGAAGGTTTCAGATTCAGAAAAAGGGACAGAAGCAGACAGTGTAAAGGAAGCATATGTTGGAGACAATAATGTCAGGGTTCCACCCTTTAATGCACCACATATAATTTTATTTTATGTATAAACTCCAACACAGTGATATTAGATGTTCCTCAATGAATTAAAATATTTTCAGTAACAACCTACTAATGTGTTATCAGGTTAGATATGTGAAGCTTTACTAATGCACCCAATTTATTGTATCAGTAATTATTATAAAATATAATGCAAATCCTATAATACTGAAACACTGTGAAACTAAAATTAAATCGTTTCAATTGTCACTTTATATATATTTTTATAATATCAAAACGGAAAGATGATCATTGGAGCAATCAAGTTGTCCTCAGTATTGAGAAACAGCATGCCAAAGCACTAGATTAAGACATTTCTGTGAGGCGTTTTGCTGCACAATAATCTCTAAAAGAGATGGGTGATATCTGTCCTGTCTCCTTTGATATATATATATATTTTTGTACTTATTTTTTAAGGATCTTTGTTTAATTTACACCTAAATAACGATAGAAAAATAGTTTTAAAGTGTTTTGGGGGATTTTAAAATTTGTTTTACATTTTTTACATATAGGAGATTTTCACATACTGCACTGACCACTTGCCATTTTTTCCCATCCCATGTTAAATTTTCTAGATCCGCCACTGTGTTGAGAATAAAGAAAAAAGTGTGTAAAGTTATGTCTGTAGTTTGTAGTGAATTACGTCAATTTTTGTTTGTATATCAACACACATTTGTGTTGATACCAAAATTATGATCATAATGGTTTATAAATCGTTCTACTACGCATTTTATAATGTTGAGTCTGTTTTTTCCCGTAATTTTATCTTCCCTGGGTCAGTTTGGCCTAATTTGCTCCAGTAATAGACTATTATTACTAATAGTAGCGCCTCTGAGATTTAGGAAACGCATGGAAAGTTTAAATACCAAAGTCAGCGCCCCTCCTCCTCGTGCCGCCTTGGGCCAATCATATAGCAGAATTTGGGATTAAACCACGCCCTCGCCCTGCAGTGAAGCTTTTGACCGTGGCATTAAATTTTAATACCGAAAGTGTCTCCTCTTACGTTTGTCGTAGAAATGGCCGCTGTGGCTGCTGAGGAAACTCCTGCACTTAGTGTCAGGAGCGATGTACCGCCCGGAGAGAAGACGGAAGACGAGGATGAGAAAAAAGAAAATGGCCTTACTGAGCCGGAAACAGAGAAACCAGGCAGCAGCATAGAGCTGAAAATGGAAGAGGTGGACGCTGAGGTCGGTGAAGAGAAGCTCGCGACAGTGGCAGACAAGGCCGCGGAGGAGGTTGTAACGGACGACGTTGCGACAGCGTTGAACGAGGATGCAACCGCCGCTCCTGAAGAAGCAGAGCCCAGTCCAGAATCTCAGCAAAGCACTGGAGACAGCAACAACGAACATGTCAGTGATAACACAATTAAAGACGCTAAAGAGGAACCAGGGGACGATAGCCGGTGTTCAGGAACGGACAGCGAGAAGAGCGCAACTGTTGGTGAAGACGGAGAAAAGCCCAGCGGTGGAGGCGAGGAACTGGATGACAAGAGGCGGCAGAGCGTGGAGGTCTCATCCTCGGATGGTGAACCTTTGAGTCGTATGGACTCTGAAGACAGGTTGGTCGGTGAACAGGTTGTACAGCGATGGGTTTGGAGTGGCTGCTTTCAGTAATCCCGTCTTGTCAAAGAATTAGAGAATGATTAACATTTTTGCATCCTGTTAAACTTCGTTTTCAGACACATTTAAATGATGTAACAATGCTCTGAAATTTGAGCTGTCACATACATTTCCATCATAACTTTTCCTTACTGAAAGATACTGATCCTGTTTTACAAATACTTTTCATTTTGAACACTTGTAAAATTTTTACAGGATGTTCAGAATTCTCCATCAGACTTTTATAAGTGTTATCAATGTCAACCTCTACCCCTGTCATAAACCTAAAGATCTGAGATGAACACAGAAAAGCTTTCTACCTGGGTAGTTTCATACAACCTTTGATGAAACTGTATATTTAAGGATGGTGAAATTCTGTACAAGTGCTTTATGTGTGGTGACAATATTTCTGCCTATTTCACCTATAAAACTGTGGCTAAAGCACTGTACATGTATGAAAGTGGCATGCCTAGAAAATCAGTTCCAGCCTGCAGAGGTTTACATGCATAGTACCTATGTAATGTGGTCAGTGTTATCTGCACCTGTTCTTTGTTGCTGTACAAAGCCTGATCTGTCCATGGATGACAGTTATTTTATTTTTTTCTGTATTTCTCTTTCAACCACCTTGCTCTTTCAGTATCAGCAGTACGTTGATGGAGATGGAGAGTGTTGGGTCTAGTGGGCGCTCCACCCCTGCGATGATGAACGGTCAGAGTAGTGCCAGATCTTCTGGTACCAAGACAATGGCTTACCCCTGCTGCTGGGACCTCTGTCCACAATACTTCAACTCTAGTCCTGATCTGGCAGAGCATATCAGGGGAATTCATGTGGACGGACAGAGAGGAGGGGTCAGTAGACTTGTTTTGATTCTTGCAGGCTAGCGTTCTTATGATGCTATTGCTTAACAATGATGCTGCAATGCAATGCAGAGCCAAAAAATTAGCTACTAAACAATTATGTTGAATTATAATTAAAACTGCATCAACTTAATGAGCTGTTTGCAATGGATCTGCTAGTTCTGGAAAACACAACACTAAACTAACCTGAATGACTGGGTGTCTTAGAATGACAAAAAGTTGATAAATTTATTTCTCTTCATTTTTGGGATTTGACTGGATTTGATGTTTAAACCATGGCCCCTATATGAACATGCAATTTTTATATTTAAATTTATGTTAAAATGGTTATTAAACTGCTTTTTAATCAACATTTTAATGTAGCTTATAACCAAACTCAGAATTATTTAATTGGTCAAGTGTTCATTTTCACTTCCACACCACTAGGAAAAAAATAATAAATAAAAAATCAAGACAAAAGCAGTTATCATAAATTAAAGTTTTCTCTTTCTTGACTAAAATTGGAGGCACCTAAATCCCCTCAGCATCCTCCACCTGTTAGCTGCAATAAAGACAAATTCTACAACTGCAGAAAGTTGAAATGGATCTCTGCCTGATTGCTATAACTACTCATTTAAAAAATTCCTTTACCCTTTCTTTGTGTTTGCTATGTTTTTCAGGTGTTTGTATGTCTCTGGAAGGGCTGTAAGGTGTATAATACACCATCAACCAGTCAGAGTTGGCTCCAGAGACACATGCTGACCCACAGTGGAGATAAACCCTTCAAGGTAAATTACTGATAGTGTTCATTTACTTTTCATTCTCCTCCATAAAATACATGGAGTATCAGAATATGTTGTTTCACTTATGGATGCTATATTTCAGGGAATAAAATAAAAGGAAGCTGAGGCATTCTGATTTTGTGCTTTTAGTGACGGGGGCTCATATATATCATAGCTGCGTAGCGTTCGTTTGGCATGTAGGTCTCTCGCGTTGATGCGAAATCACGTGTCGCGTGCACGAGTTGCAATATTGACTTGAACACTAGAGGCGCTTATGTGAAGAAAAGCATGAATGCGACAGGTTTGAGGTAAACACAATGGCGGACAGTTTTGAAGCATTTTGGGGGGTTGATGCCCCGGGAATAAAATGTGGCCGGTAGATTGGCCTTTTCACTATTGTCAAGTCCAAGTGCTGTGTACTCCCCCTTGCGGTGACCTCCAGTAGTGAGCGTTTTTGCTGCATCGGGCTACCATCTTTTGCAGCAAGTATATACACAAACATAGTGGAATGTTGACGTGTATGCTTGCGTTCACAGGAAGTATATCCCAGCCCTTAATTCTCACCGTTTAATTGTGGAAAAAAATAAGCAAACAGTTTGATACCTCTCTGTCTTCATCAGAGAATATATAAAGTAATTCTATATTTTTGCTCATCTCTTGCAGTGTGTTGTCGGTGGCTGCAACGCCAGCTTTGCTTCCCAAGGAGGCCTAGCTCGCCATGTCCCCAGTCATTTCAGCCAGCAAGGCTCCTCTAAAATGTCCAGCCAGGCCAAACTCAAGGAGGAGTCACCCTCCAAGGCTGGAATTAACAGGAGGAAGAAACTCAAGAATAAACGCAGGTGCTCCCTACGTATGTACCAAAAAGGCACGCCAACTAACAAAATTTCAAATGTTTCTGATGGTAATATCCCTGTTTCTTTTCCTAAGGCGGATTACAACCTGAAAACATTTCTAAGGTAGTTGCTGTGCTGGCTGCACCAAATGTTTTCAACTTTTAACCTCCCATATCTTCATTGAGTCGCAAGAGCTGGATCACAGACTCCTACGCAAACAACAAAACAAATGGATTCTCCTTGTACCAATGTTGCATATCGGAGAGCAACCTTTAGTCCACTTATTTAGTTTCCTCCAGCTGATGCATCTCTGATGTTAAGGCATAAATTCACAGTTAGCCTAGTTGCAGCTTATGTGAGCATAATGAAAACTGGGTCCTTTTTTTGCATTTCTATGAAAACGGCAGCAAGAAACAACATGAGGAAATGCAGCATTTTATTCTCAAGATAAAATAGGGATGGGCCAATACCAATACTAGCATCAGAAATACTTGCCGATCCTACCAAAAGTAAGGGGATTGGCATCGGCAAGTATTTCTGTCTAAACACCATCCGTTACCATGGAAACAGAATCATAATTCTTCGTTTCCTGCCCAGCCCAACCACACGCAGACACAGGAAAATACACAGTCTTGCGTGGCCGTTGTTTTGAGTTGGTAGGCGGAGAAGCAGCTGCACTGTTGTGCTAACATTTGGCATTAACGGTATTGTAGCAGTCCTAAAGTGATTTTCCTGCTCATGTTGCATGTTAAAATGTTCTATGGATTTGGTAAACTGTAATACAGAGTGTGTGTGGGGTTAAGACAGATATGTGGTTGGATCAAAAAGTAACGGGGCGGGATAGCGAGAGAGTCGGGAAAGGACCCAGCTAGAGAGAGGGTTGACTTCACCTACTTTTTGGCCTGATGCTGGTTGTTCGGCGTGATTACAGCCAACTGTAATCATTATTTGTTCAATAAAGCAGCTAATAACTCTGCATCCATTCATCAACACGTCCTGCCGGACGCTACAGTATGTTAGAGATTTGGCGTCATTACTCATCAGAACATCCCTAAGATGACACATAATCAGTCCATGAAGATTGCTAAAGATCTCCATCATATTTATAGATACAATTTTACCCATGTATATCACCTAAGGAATAACAGAGATTTAGAAGTTCTAATGTGTTGCTTCTAAGTTTAATTAACAAATATATACATATACAAATATATACATAAATACCTTAGAGATCTAATCCTAAATGAGTAGATTTAAAAAAATATATATAAATGAGAATTCTCTACATGTTATCATTAAATACATTTCTTCATGTGCATTAAAGTTGAGCTGGTCTCCGTGTTGTCTTTGTTAGTGGTTACCCTCAAAGAAGAATAACAGGTTGGTTTGCTCAAATGATGCTTTGTAAAATATTCTAAAATGTTTACACAGATTTTTGTATGTGCTTTAGACTAAAATGAAAAAATAATATCTTTTCAAATAATTTCTAATTGCCAAAGGATTGAAATTTACTTCGCACCATCTCAAGATATACAGGGATCTTTGGGATTGAGAGCAACTGAAAAAAGAAGAGCTTTAGCAGTGCACATTTGAACTGAGATGTACCTTCTTTTAATCCTTTTGTTTTTTTAACTATGTTCAGATTATGTTGTAGAGAAATTATATTTTCAGCTTTGAAAGATTCCAATGCACATATAGCAGCAGAAATGCATGGAATTTTATCATATTGGCAACACAGTGTTACATCCCGCTCTCTTTGCTGTTGTTTTATTTTTAAACCTAACTTTCATTTGACTTTGTCCTCTTATCCCTCCAGCAAAGCCGCACGACTTCTTTGATGTCCAAACCATGGATGCTATTCGCCACAGGGCCATTTGTCTCAACCTCGCCACCCACATTGAAAGTGGGGGTAATGGCCACAGTGTTGTTTTTCACAGTACGGTATGTGCTTTACTGCCTCTAGTTTTTGTAGCCATTGTCTCTGACTTTTTCTAGTATTGAAGGGTTTAAGCACACCAAGGGGAAGAGAAATCTTGTAATTTGGCATACTCGTGTTGATGGTGTATTTGATCTAGGAATATTATTGCTTCATGTTAGACTTATATTTTCTGATGATTTGCACCATACTTTGATTGTAGTAGCAAAAATGGAAAATATCAAATTTGCTATAGAACAGAAAAAAACCCTAGCATGATGCATGAACAGCTGAATGCTTTGGTATTTTATTTGAGCCTTTTATTGTTGCCTTTCTCATAGTCAACATGAGGTGGCATCAAAGAGCTACTGTTTGAAAGTTAACCTCCATTCACAGCAGCATTTTTTCCCCCTCTGTGCACTTGAATTGAACCCATAGAAACACCCCAAGGGTTGATGCTGTTTTTCTGTGAATCACAGGAAAGACAATTGGATTGTTTTGTGTGTTTGTGTGTCTGCAGTTTGGTCCTTTTTAACTCAGTGCTTTGTCCTTTATTAATGAGCTGTAAAGTGCCTTTGCCCCTTAAATTTAGGTTGCATATAAACACTAAAAGACCTTTTAGGAGATTCTCCTTTTTTATTTATTTACAAATCAGATCTGAATAGGGAGATAAATTTTATACAAGCTGAGGTTAACTGTAGAAACATTTGGATGTGAAAAGGATGGATGACCTATTTTTTCTTTTTTTTTTCTTTTTGGAATGACTGCTTTTCACACACAGATCCACTAGGGAGTACTCTATTCTTTATTCATGACCCTCACATTGAACATTGTTATGATTTTTGTCAAAAACAGGAAGAAAATAATGATTATCATCTGCTGCCTAATCCTTTCTTGTCCATGCTTTGCACAAACAATCCCACACATTCCTTTTGGTGCGTAATCTTCCATTATATCTGTAAAAAAGGCACATTTAGTTAATTATTGCTTTTGTTGCGGTTATCTTGCAGCAGACATTTTACCTTATCTGCTGAGAAATCTTTCCATATGTGATCCTAATGTTTGTAAAATGTATTAATAAATATATTTACTATATTGTTGTAGCATGTCACTACTGGTTACAATGGAGTAATATCCACATTTTCACTATTAAAATGTTTAGATTGAAAAACATGATGCATGAACCTTAAAAAAAAAATTAACATAAAACAATTTGATCACAAATGCACAATGCATCATCCCATCTGAATTTATGGATTGCTGATTCTTTTGTAAAGCTAAAATGTCAAATAGTTATAGAGGTAACTACATATTTGGACTAAGACTGTAAAGGAGGAAGACTTGATCAGGCAGAGTAAGAAATGGAGACTTGGATGGTGGACAAGAAAGAGGTTAAGTGAGAGTCGAGGTCATGGAATCGGAAGGAGATCTGACCAGTTAGGCATACATTTTGTTTCTCTTTAACCTCTAGAGGATTGTGGTGAAGGTCTGTGGTGCTGAGCCAGACCCCAGGCCCCAGTGGACCCTCCCAGGCCTGGGGAAATGGAGCAAAGCCACGGGGGCTCTGTGGAGTTTGGCTAGTGGGCCTGCTGACCTGCCAGAGCAACTCAGTCATGTTTATGATGGGATATTTTTGTTATTGCACCAATCTGCGTCATCCACTGCTTAACCCCCTGACTCTAAACAGGCACCCAATTTTAGTAGACCTGCCCTCCCCCAGCTTTGCTCCTGCACTTTTCACTGTCTTGTCATGGAGCCACCCTTATATCCACCGTTCACTCCCAGTGTCCTCCTACTCCCTCTCCTCCTCCTCTTCTGCTTCTCTCCCTTGGGTTTATAGAGGATTAAGATCTTTCTCTTAAAGCACCAACAGCCATCATCAAACTTCTCTGCTCACAAATCACTTAATGCTGCTAAAACATAAATCCACCTCTTCTCCTAAGCTTGTACAAATATGGGCATGGTCTTTTGAAGTGTAGTCTTGGCTTGTGATTATTAACCTGGGACTTGAGGAGCCTAAAGGCACATCACAACAGCTGGGTATTTTTAATTAAAAGGGCAGTACAGCAGCTGTTTGTTATATGGAGTCCTACCTGCAGGGCTTTAAACGCTTGTATGGGGCATATTGCAGTATGCACAGGAGTTTAGGTCTGGCCACAGTTCTGCATCATCTCTGCCTTGGTAATTCTCACAACTTTGTTGTAGCATGCTTCTGCGACTAGGGAGCAGTTACAAAATTATGCAGATGATTATGAGATTCAGGCTACTCTTGCGTAGGAGTTGTCGGTGGTGCTCGTCATGGGCTAAAAGCTGATTTGTGGTGGAGTGAAACTTTTTGTTAGATAATTGAGATTGTCCAGTTAAGCAGAAGCTTTACTTCTTTATTTTTTCGTTTTAGTCATGGGTGATGCACACAAGTCCATTTGTTTTAGTTGCACACCCGTAAAACTTTGCTTCTAATGGTGTCAGAGCATTGTGGACAGATCTGTGTGCGCTAGCATGAATTTATTCCGTATCATTTTTAAGCCAATGCCTGTTGTTGTCTCTGAGAAGTTATCTTTTCTCCTGCATATCAATTTCTAGCGCCAGAATGATGTCAGATAGCTGACCTGAAAAATGACATCATACCTCATAGTGTCACAGACCAAGCAGGATGATGACCTAACACAATCTTCGCTTTTCTTCTTCTTTTTTAAAAAAAATCTTTTTCTCAGAGTAGTACCAAGACCTGTTTTGACTGGCCAAAGGATATACTTTTAATCAGCTGTATTTCTATTTATGTGTGAGCTGCACAAATAATTTTTCACCATTCATCAGTTACAGTGTTTACAGCGGTTTTGCTCTCCCTGCTTGTTTTCATCTCCTCTGTTAGGACTTCTGTGTGTGCACATTGTCTAATAGACAAGAGGCAACAAGGTTGCTTTGCCAACTTGGCTGCCATTTACAAACTTCTAACAGACAAATGCGAAGGCACCAGTCCAGCAACAACAAAATAAATCTCTGCTAATCTAGCATAAATATTCCTCATGGAAAAATATTATCTGGTCTGCAACTAGCCATGTTTACGGCCAGTTTGCTTTTTCTCAACGTCTTTGGGTAAAAAGAAAACATTTGCCAAATATTCATTCACGTGTTAACTATATTTATTTATCCTTCAGGGGTGTCGGATAAATAAAACAGATGAAATCCCCTTAAAATAAAGATATTTGCATATTTTGTTAAAGAATGAGAATGCATAGATTGTTCATAGGAGGATAATTCTGGGTCTATTTTCCTTTGTCTCAATGGAGCCTCATCTCTCTTGTCCTCAAACCATTTTCCATAAATGCCACAGCCAATCCCAAGAGTCAAAGAAATACTTTAAGATGTCCATGTGCGTAAGAGAAGTTCTTCACATGCGAGCTCATTTACTACCCTAAAAACTGGCACTCTGGAAAAAAAAAAAGGCAATTGACGCAGTAGGTTATATCCGTGGCTATTTTTGACACTCCTGGTTATTTTTCTAGCCTTGCTTTCACCCTTTTGCAATATTTGTGAATTCCAGACCACTTTTACTATAAACCAACACAGCATGATTAATTAAATGTTACATATTTACAGGGCCAACTATTCAGAAAATATGGTACCGTCTCCACTGTATTTTCACAAAGAGAGAAACCATGAAGTTTAAGAGTTGAGTTGTAACTTCAAAACAAAAATAAATTTATTATGGCAGATACTTGCAGTGAATATTATAAAGGAAGGTATCCATCTCCACTAAAGTATTATCTTTCATTTGAAAGTATTCAAGTATTGGTCCTTACACAATCTGCAACAAGATGAGTGACTTGCTTCCCTAAATATTCCCATTTGCACCATCTATTCATTCATCCATCCATTGTCTCTACCCACTTATTCCAGTGCAGTGTCACAGTAGGGCTGGAGCCAGACAGAGGCAGGGTTTCCTTTTTTTTTTAATCTAAAAATATTTTTCATGTTGTGTGTGAAGGTAGTATAGATCTCACTGAATACCAACATCTTATGAGCTTTAAAAATGCTCATGTAACTTCATTATTCATCACAGAGAGGGGGTCAGAACAGGGACATGGCTTTGAAACAGACTCCCAACAGAACTAAGTCTAATTGTGACACATTTATGAAAATGATATGGTGATAAAAGCATAAATTAATAAGAAATTTTACCGTTGACATATTGTTTTTCTTTTGCTTGACTGTCTTTGGGCAGGTGCTCGCCAGAAGGAAAGAGGGATCTGGCAAGGTGAAGGTACTCTTACACTGGACACCTGAAGACATGTGAGTACATTTTCCTGCTATTCTGTAAATGGAGACAAAATATAATGTAAATATACTATAAATCTAGCCTTTCTTTAATAAAAGACCTGGTTTCTTACAACAAGAGAAGTCACACCTCATCTTATCTCTAAATAGCAGCCTTATATTTATCCTTGAGAGGCTTTTTCATCAACCATTTTGCTCTTTTTGTTTTAAAGTGGCTGTATTATGCTCATTTCAGGCTAATTTATGTAATATGCACAAGGGCAGGACATAATCAAGCATTTTTCACAAACCCTTTTATTTTATATCGATCCTCTCTGTAGGCCCTCAGATCAGCCTCTGCCAGAAATAAGCAGACTGAGACTCTTCCGCCCTTAGCCCCGCCTCCCCCTGATGCAGGCTGCCTCTGATTGGTCCACTGCTGGGAGTAGTTGTCAGGAGCGCGCACATCAACTGTTTTTGTCAAAGAAACACCAGCAGAACTCGTAAACGAGTCGAAGTAATATAAATACTCGGTAAACAATGTCAACACAAAACATAAAGAATCAGACCCGAAAATGAGAGTGAACAACTCAGGAGCCCACAGCAAGGAATGCAACAGGATGTGTGTTTGGTAAAAACTCTGCTTACCAGCTATAGTCCAATATAACATTGTTTGCCATCCGTCGCTAGCCTTAAATATTTGTACATCCCCAGTTAATAAGTATTCATGTGGCAAATGTACCACAATGCTAACAGAGGTGGAAAATGTCTGCTGCCTAGAAATAGATAAGCTAATGATGCTATTTGCCAACACTTTAATACATTGTTACACTGTAGTTAGCTGTATTTCTTGCTACTTTTGCTAAGCTAATCTCTAGGGTTAGACAATGATTAAACATTATTTGCCATGATAATTTGTTGACATGGCAATGCAACTATTGTGTTTGCACATTTGTTTACACAGTCATAATATTTTGATATAATGTAGAAAGTGAAAATTATTTGAGGCAATAAGCTTGCAGTAAGTATTTCACACCAGGTGTTTCCTGATCTGGATAGGAGCTATACTTTGTTCCGTTTATAGCATCCCATCATGTACATCTATTGTTTTACGTGGCTAATCAGCTGGGTGTTTTTTTTAACCTGGTTTTTAGGTTTGTAGCATTTCCATCTACAGTGTTGATCGCTAACTTTCTGGTCATCATGTGTTTTATCTGCTGGTTGCGATCAGGTCAAACTAAAGGAACTTTAGTTGCTCACACACTATCAAAACAAAGCAGACAGCTTTGTCTATTTTATTCGCAGCTTGTGCCTCATGATCGGAAACGCGGTCCTCGATTATACAGACCCTCCTTTCCGTTAAAGCCTGGTTGCAAATCCCTTTTTTTTACCGGCTCTTGTTCATTCAGTTGTCTTCGGTAAAGTGCTGGTCACAAATACAAACGTTGACACAACTCTGTGGCTGGCTCCCAAAAAACAAACTCCATCCATTGCTGTTTAGCCGTCGTTACCTTTGAGAATTTTGACAAATGTAGCTTTCCTTCACAGCCGAAGAAGCATTTCTCTGTGACATGTTGCCACTGAAAATGTTGCAGCATCCACTGCGGTGTCTTCCGCCTTACACTGAGCAGCAAAGGTGGGTATGCCGTTCTTCTCGTGAATGTGCACAATCTTGAGAAGATGACCAACCACTGAGTCACCCATCAATGCAGAAATAAATCTCTCCAACTTGTTGTTTTCAGCGCCACGGAAACTGAATGTAGAGACGCACTGAAAAACTCAACTATGTGATTAAAAAGAACGGCGCCACTTACTTGTTTGAGTATTAAACACTGTAAAAGCTCAAAAAAGTCGCAATAGCCCCTTTAATGTTGGCAGCAACATAAAAAAAGACTAAGCAAGAGTTTGATTATATTATATGTCTGCATTAATCCCATTAGGTAAGGGGATGTAGTTTAAGATTTGTGATGGTATGGCAACAATATACAAACAATCAAATTCAGCACCGCATGTTTAAATACGCATATTTAACTAAGCCTGTCACACATACACTTCCGTTCCGAGAAGCAGGAGTGCATCCATGTAAAAGTTGTCAGCAGTGTCTCTCTTTTAGTTGTATGGTTTCTGCTTTCCTTTCAGTTGCACATGAAACCCAGTGACCTTCCTTTACACAGCGACTTAATAAAAGCTTCCTCACTTGATTGACTTGGTAGTTGTTGTGTTGACAACTTAATGTGGGAAATTCAGGTCTCCTCTAGTTCTAATCATATTAGCCCCTCCGTTTGAATACAAAGTCCTCTCCTCACTGGGAGTGGAGGGCATTTGCCACGAACTACTACTTACTGTTGCTGGACTGACCTGCATGACGACAGGGGGAGAGATTTTTCTTTTATGTGCCTCTCTGGGTCTGGTGTTGGTTATTTAATCTATGCTTTGCTTATGAGTATTGACAACATTTAAGTTGTCAACCGATGTCTTTTAAACAGATAAGCAATTAAATTTAAATCCAAATACTTTCCTTTTCTGTTGCTGTAAAATAAACTTTGTTCTGTGCTTTTAATTTCAGTAAAGGATGTGAATTACACTGTATTGTAGCATGAATTTGCTCTTAAAACAGTTCAATTATACAAACCATTCCAGTAAGTCCTCCCCAGGTTGAGCTCTTTGGAGGTGAACATTTGAACAACTAAAGCTCCAGCTCAGTTAAGCAACAGGGCAGGTTTGGCTGTGTGTCTCATATAAAGAGGGATTGACAGCACACAGCGATTCACAGCAGGGCTCAAGGGAAGCTCCCACCGTACATGTGGCTCTACCACACTCTCATTGAAGAATTTAACAGCATGTCCTCACAAGATGAGAAGACAGGAGGAGCGAAGAGAACACAGTCAAAATAGACAATGAACACATTTGAAAACAAAAAACAGCAAAAAGAACAAAATCAGCACAAAGCATCAAACTGGAAATTCATCATGTTAACTCCATTGAACTTACTGTAGCTAAAATTTTTATTCTTTTGGCTTTTGCTGCAACCCTTCCTCTTTTTCCTTTTCCATCACCGATTCCTCTCTGCTTCTCTCTCCTCACAACATGCGTGTGAATTTAATCTTCTGCAGAGAAAACTAATGGGAGAAGGGAGGAAAGTAGAGAAAGATAAAGTTTGATAATCAGGAAAGACTTTTTGGTCTAATTCCAAAGAGAGAGACAAAGATGGAGATTGATGCAGACTCGCAGACGAATAGAGGCAGAATGGATGAGGCAAAGAATCGTGGAGACAGATGTGAGCAAAGTGAGAAGTAGGAACGGGTACACATGACTGTGGGAGAAATAAACGAGTGGCATAGGCCGAATGAAACCTGAGAGAATCAATCATTTTATTTAATTAATTTTATTATCTTCTTCAGTATATAATACATTTATCCTGTATGAAACAGACTGGCATGACATTTTATTTTACACTCATACTGTCCCATGTATACAGATTAATAAGAGATAAAGAAGATTACAGGTGGCTGGGTGTGGGGGCCCAGTGAAAGATTAACAATTTAGTTCTGTGTTTTTTTTGTATTTCACAGTTTTAACACTAGAAATTCCAGGATTTTCAGTTTCTCCTGTGGTCCCCCCTCCCTCTACCATAGTTAATCACCCCACTTACTGACCCATTGTTTTTCAAATGAGGTAGACTGCTACTCCCCCACTCAGATTACAAATGCAAGATGGATCTAACTTTCCCTTCAGCTCACAGATGATGCATACAAACCAGGCAGAAGTGAATCATACAAACCAGGGAATTTAGCATGTAATCGTGTGTATAGTGAAATGTATGAGACTAAGGAAGTGACACTGAGACAAGACAGGGAATTTTACAAAAATCTTTTACCTAGATCTGTGTGCCTTGTCGGACTTGCTTTTGGCCTTTTTGAGGCCTAAGTTTTTAGCTCATCGACGTGGTGAGAATGTACGAAAATGAATACGTGGAAAATAAGATAACAAGATTATCTGAACCTGCTTATAGCAGAACATACAATGGAATAAAAGTTCATGTCAGTGTTACTGAGATCATTCTGTTTCAACCAGCTGCAAATGATTGATTGTAAACTGAATAATTTCAGCCTCCTCTGGACATGATGATGGACCCGGTGCTGGGTCTGAGACTGAGGACCATGTGGTTCATGATGTTAATCTTTGCCAATTCTGATTTTACCATGTTAAAGTGGTGCTGAAAGGTTCAGTATATATGATTGCTATGCAATAAGCCAGTTGCTAGAATACACCAACAAACACGAGTCATGTTTAGTATTGTACCTCCTGTCTTACTGTGAACTTATTCTACTCTGTATCTTATAAGATGCAGGCTGAACAGCTATCTGATTCATCCTTTTTCTCTACCCTTTAGTCCAATTCAGGGTTGAGGGGAAGCTGGAGCCTATCCTAGCAACTAGCTGGTGAGAGGCAGGTACACCTGGACATGTCACCAGTGCATCACAGGTCCACTTTCTGATTCAAGTCACTCCCTTATTTTTAATACACTAAATGAATTAATTCAGTAATAATTATAAAACAGCCCTTTCCCCCCTTTTCCAGGTTAGATATTTTATACGGTATTAAGTCTGACTCAAAAGCATCAACAGTAGGAGATATAATCATCAGACTCTAACTTATTGATCAGTCACTGTGGGTTAAAGTTTACAATTGTTCCTGTTTTATTTTGTTAATTTAAAGAATTACAGTAGATTATGTGTTATCAACATTACAGACTTCAGGGTCTGGTGCATTTAGTTTATCAGATAACACAATGTCAGGCGCATCTACACAATCCTGAAATTAAAAGGAATCCATTGATACCATATTTGTCATGATTGATCAGTGGGAAAGGACTAAAATATTGATACAAAGTCGAACTGTTTTTAATTACCAGGCAGAAACAACTTGGATGAATTTCTGATAGTAATCAATCTGTTGTCCCCAAATGAATCTTAACATATTGCCTAGACAACGGCTGCTAATATCAGCTCAAACTCTGTTTTAGTTCAGGTTCTGCTCACCTCTCTTCTATAAGAAATGAACTGGAATTATTTTCTAAGTTAATTCCATATAAATGTATACATTTGATTAGATTATAAATTCTCTGTATGTTTTAATTTTGTTTGATAACTGACAAAAAGGAGGATTTTTTTCACAGTCTATTACGACATTATAATTTTTATTATTATTGTTTCAGTTTCAGTAGCAGTGGTTTGGAAGCAACAATAACAGTCGGGTTTGCAAAGGGAAGCAGATGGAACATAACACTGTTCATTTCATAAACATAGCAGGTCTTCATAATAAAAAAATATAATCTGAGTAATGGGGGCCTGGGCCCCTGTAGAGCCCTATGTCTAGAAATGGCCTGTCCTCAGAGTCTCAGGGAACTCCTGTTAAAGCATCAACACAAAAACGTAAATCTTGCAGCAGGCAGACGTAAATCACTTCCTTGAAAACCAGGAACATTGCTCCATACAAGATCCACTAGCTCTACATTTTCTCCCTCTGATAGTACCTGAAAGTACCTGCCTGCAGCATCAACAGACTCAGAGTAATGTCTGTCACCGCCTAGCAGCCCTTGTCGTCGTCCTCCTCCTCCTTAGTTCGCCTCATCACCTCCGCTTCTGTGTTATAGTAGATTCTCTGATATTTAATGAAGTTTTTTGGCTTCACACACACATCAAACTGCGCATGGTTGCTGTTTGTGGAGCTAAAATATCTCCGTTCATCACTGCATGTCAGACTGATCTATGAGCAGTGAGTGAACCGTGTGACGCTGTGTCTTCTTCACATATGCAGGGACACTGGCCCAAAAGTAATGTGATCCGCGGGGAGTATTCCTGATTAGCCGGCATTGCTCTTGATGTATATTTCAATGTGAGAATCGGAGGTTTAGTGTGAGAGCGTGAGAAGCAACTCAAATGTGTGAGTCTCGGGGCCAATGCGTGAGAGTTGGCAGCCCTGCAGTATGGAGCTAAATGGAGCTTTTACTTCCCCGAAATTATTTGATTTGATTTTGAAGATCAGTAAAATCAGACAGCCATCTATCAGCTGATTGCTGGCGATAACGTCATATGCCGGTCTACAGATCTGACAGCGCAGATGTTCAACATTATTTTTTATCACACTTATAATTCCTTCAGTGCACTCAGTGGATCAACAAACAACTGATCTAAAAGTTAGAAACTTTCCAACTGGGGGTGGGGAGGTTCTTCTGGGTGGCTCAGTAAGCCAAATGCAAATTGTGTAAATTCTTCATGTCAGTAACTTTACATTAGAACAGGCAGACGATGGGGCGTTAATAGCCCCCCCTCGAGACCAGGCCCCGACAAAAACATTCGTAGGCTGGTAGTTCTAGTGTTAAATGATCAATTTTTACTGGGTTGTCCAACTTTATGCACACTAGGTGTAAGAAGTGTTCTTCAAGGTTAAAGAAAGTCTTTTTTTTTTGTTTTGTTTTTTACTTGTTTTGTTTTGTTAAAGACAACAATTCAACCATAAATCACAAACTTGGTGCAATGCTCTGACAAGTGTTATGGTGGTCATTTAGTTAGCCATCAAGTGTTGGAACCTTAACACTAAAGTCAGCCATAAATGCTATTCTGTGTGCGTGTGTTGCTGAGTGTCAATGATTAGCTGTATGAATGTGGAAAGCCATATATATTAATGCTGGAACAAACCATTCACATTCTGACTGCCACTCATTAACTCCATTTAGATTAATGAGTAACTGATTAACATGAGCCATTCTGAACATGATTTACCCGTAGTTCACTGAGAGAGAAAAGGAAGGGTAGGAGGGCTGGAGAGACGGTGAGCTGTAATTGCTGTCTAATCTTTGATGGATGGGTGATTGGATTCCCTTGCATGCTGCTGATTGCTTTAAGATAACAAACACTAGAATTAGGGCTGGACGATATGGCTAAAACTTCTTTCACAATATATGTCCTCATTTCGGTCGATACGATATAATTCCGATATCGATATAAACAAAATAAAAACCTCAGAACCAAAAATGCCCACAACAGATGCCTGTAAAACTAAAAATAGTCTATGAAACTCCTTCAGTATAACATTTTAGAAATAAAAACTGTACAATAAATTAATGTTTACCTTTTATTTGTATTTAGCAAGGCTAAATCAGCCTTCAAACAAAGTAATTTAAAATCACCATCAAAGGTCAAATAATTCTAAAAGATTTAAACAAAGGTGCTTCAACTGGGCTTAAATATAAAAGTGCTTAGAATTGCTACAGTAAACAGAAAAAAAGTTGCTAGATCTGTTGCTAGCCACTTAAAAAATAAAATAAAAAAAATTGCTAGAGGGGAGTGAAAACGAACAGGACAAAGTCGCTAAGTTGGCGACACGGAGCCAAACCACTTCCGTACCACCGAGTTAGTCTTTCCTGTCATCAACAACTTCGTCTGCTTTCTCTTCGCTTGTAGAAGCTTGTTCAGTCACGTTTGCATTACAGACATGAGCACTCGTTTTGTAGCTAAAACTAGCAGCGTTAGAGCTTAGCTTAGCCTTCTACCTAGCGCTGAGCACAGCCAACTGCTGCTGGGCTTTTTTGATTTATTTACATTTTTTTTTACTGCTGCTGGGCTTAGTCGGGGCTCATTGGTCAGGCTGTGGTGTACGTCACCACTTACGTAGCAACATATTACGAATGTGTTGCAGCTCTTTCTGTTCGGCTTGAACGCCAGTCAATGAAATACTGTAATCTTATACTGTATGTATATCGAAATATCGGAAATTTGTTCAAAATTTATATTACCGTTAGTGAATAAAAGTATATTGCGATATATATTGATATTGAATTATTGTCCAGCCCTAACTAGAATATACAGTCACTGACAATGAACGCCTCAAGCCACCGATTGCACCACACAACTTGGGTTTATATTTATAGTTTATTTGTTTCTATTTAAGTATCCACAGAAATTTAAAATGACATGGTAGATGGACTCTTAACTAGGACATAAAAAAAACAAAAAAAACATTAAATCAAATACACAGGACTGTGTGAATCTGAGAGTTACTATTCAGATCGGCTGCAGTGCAATCATAAAGCCAATATAAATGTATTTTTTTATTCTTATACAATGCTCAAAACAATAAAGGAAACACTTAACATATCATAGATCTTGATTAATTAAATATTCCAAGTGGAAAATCTTTATTCATTAAATAGTGGAATGTGTTGAGAACAAAATAGCATAAGACATACATAACATAAGACTGTTTTAACAGTCATAAGTACTAAAACACATTTAAAAGTAATTAAATGTATTTTCAGTTAATTGGGGATTGTAAATTGAGTATCATTAGTCAACCAGTTTTAGACCCCATATATGATTAATTTTTGCTTTATTGCACTCCTAAGAAAAGCCAGAACTGCCATTTTGTTCTGCACCATCAACATTTATAGATCAGAAAAAGGGTTGTTTATATTTCTTTGATCCCTAACCCAATTGTGATTACTAGCAAATTCAGTAATTCACCAATGGATGCCTAAAACATGTCAACTGTAAGTCATATGGACATGAATTTCTTTAGAGAATATGTATATATCTTTTTCTCCTTTAATTCTTTGTTTTGAAATTGTAAAAAAAAACAAAAAAAAACATAGTTGGACAAAAAAGTAACACATATTCGATGTAAAGATGCTGCAGGTATTAGGCAGGAAAAAACAGTGATTAGCAGTGGCAGTGATACTCAAATACATGAAACATAGTTTGTCATAACATGTTTTTGTCTGTGTGAATAGGCATGCATATTAAATACATCAACATACAACCCAATGTTCCTTAACTGTACTTATATCAGGTGTTTTGAATGAGTGCTGTCCACCTAATAAATAAAAAATATTTTTATGTGCAATCATAGACGTAATTAATTTTCTTTATTGCTGGTAACTCTAAAGCATTTTCTTTTTCACCATGATCCAACTCGAGCCTGTTTTCCAGAATCATAGTTTCTCAGAATGCTGAACTTATGCAGTCATTCCTGCTGAGTTTCACATGCATCCATTTAATATTTTAGCAATGCTTTAGTCTGGCAGATGCCACTAACAACTCTACCTGCAAACTTTCACGTCACTATAAACATTTCTGGTTCATAAAGAAGCAAGCCAGATAGCAGTCTCTCCTGGAAAATAAAATGGACACATTTGTCTTTATTTAGCTTGTGCGACTGAATGGATTTTTTGTTATTTTTTAAGTAGTGATTTCCCTTAGGTCTTTGCAAATGTGTTTCTGTGTGGATGAGTGATGTTTGGTGTGTATGCATGATTTGTGTGACATACTCCACCCCCGCCTTCAGTGCAACCCTTCTGTGTGTGTTTCTCATACATCAAAATATAATAACTCATCAGTACCACAGCACACTGGTTGTGACATGTTTACGGGGACTCTGGAGTGGAACGTGCGGATGAAAGTGCTTGCACACAACACGCATAGGCGTTTACTGCGTTTTGAACACTGTGCAGGCCCTCCTATGTCATTTGAGGTTTGCCTTGGACAATGACACTAACTCAAATCTAACCTAAACTTTAAAGCTGCTTTGAAAGGGACTGTTTCTTGTCTTAACCATGCCTCTTCTCAACTTCCTCCGTCTCATCCGTCCACCATTATAGGGCAAAAAGACTCGAGGATGAGAAGAAAACAACATATACATCATGTTATCTATTGTACTTGCTGTTTTTTAAATATGCAAGTAAAATAGCCAAGTGTTAACTGAAATTATATTAAAAAAAAAAAATTACATGAGTCTTTCCGAGCTGTATATTGATCACATGAACAGGCTATACAGTATTTGCAACCACTAAGCAGCTTGTTTAACGTCCTCCTCCATTTTGCTTTCTCACTTCGCTGTCTTTTGTGCCATTCATTTGTCAGTTTTGCTCTCATTTTAACTTCACCTCTGCCTTCAATGTTACTAAACACGAAGCACCACCTGCAAACTATGCTATTGAATTGGCTGAATAAGTGATTTAGGCTGGGCGACTGCCTACTTGACTTACTGCAGCCTGCAGTGTGTGTGCGTGTGTGTGTGCACGTGCGCACGCCTCTGGGGGCTCCTGTGATGACGCACATTGTGACGGGGGAATGCTCAGGCTGGAGACAGGGAAGTGGGAGCTGGAAGGAGAGGTGGGGGTGTCGACTTGCTAAGCTCTTTGTTTCCTTTCTCTGCACCTCGGCCTGCCACAGCCATGCTTGCACACTCCCACCTTTCACAGAGAGGATCAGGGTGTGTGTACAGTACATCGTGTATGAACGTGTATCTGTAACTGAATTTCTCCTCCCTGTACTTGGTTAAATGGATGAAAGGTGCCTTTTATTTATTTGTCCAATTATTTTAACTTTAGACGATTTAAAATTGGTCAAAAAGAGAAAAGAAGAACTTGCATGTGTGCACACATATGTTCACATCGCTTTGGAGCAAGGACAGTAAGCTTTGTCTTCTGAACGTTCTGGTTCACTTTCAGGGTATGAAAATGTACAGAAGTTAACATGGGCACTGGACTTATTCAAGCTCCATATTTCCCATCTTGCTCCTTACTCTCACTCCATGCCAGGTTTTCCTCCAAGGTCTTTTAAAGCTTGGCCTGACCACATGTCCTCTTTCTGCATGTGTGTATTGTCTTGCAGACTACCTGACATATGGGTGAATGAAAGTGAGCGATCTCAACTAAAGACTAAAGCGGTGCACTTATCCCAGTTACCACAGGACACAGCTATGTTATTAGACCCAAACATCTACCGGTGAGTGTGTGATGATGCCAGCAGCTGTTGTGCACCTGCATACGAACAGTGCTTCATTGCCGTTTTGATTAAACATGCTGTTCATATCTAACCATTGTCTAATCAGTATGATTCACACCTCTGTGGGATTCTTTCTGCAGTCTCTCAAACCATTTGTGTGTATACATACACGCTTTCATCCAGCAGGTGGCACCAACTCCTGACTTCAGCAGTTAGACAAATCCCATTTTCTCTACTGTAAAACCTAAAGGTTTAGGTACTGTCATACCTTGTATTTGTCTGAAACCACCAATAACCAAAAAAAGAAATCCTGTTTGGGTTACTTGAGACATTCAATTTCAGTTTTACTCCTTTAAACCTGGCCCGCTGACTAGTATGAGACCAGAGTATTAGTTTAAATTGGTGTTGCCATCAGGATTGCATTTTCATACAAGAGAAATCCCTTCTCTCTGTCATATTCCACAACATACACTACTAAACATCTATCATGAATGTGGTGCGGTTTTTCATAACTGAGCACACTCATCACTTAGATGAGAAAGCAAGTTTTACTTTATGGAACTGAATGCCATAAAAGAGTAAAAATGGATCCTGAAAGAGGAACAACGTGCCCAAAATAACAGAGTGGTCATCTTACCAGAGATATGTGGTACACAAGTGTGTTAATTAGCACACAGGCTGAATGATTTTAATTGGACCTGAAGGCTCAGTAACTGCAGAGGCTGCTGCTGGACTCTGGTTTCATAGCTGAATATAACCGTCAGCACCCAACTAATTTATGTCAAGGTTGTCCCAGTGCATGAAATTCCCAAACAAACGTGGTGGTTGGTGCCTGTGACAGTGGGTACATCCCTACGCATGTAGATGGGACCGGCCGTCTGGTTGACAGATTTTTTTTAAGAGGCATTAGCATGTTGGATTCAGACAAAAATGTACTTAAACACATGTATAGCACTTAATACCACAAATGCTTTTGCACAATGATCTAAACATTTCTTTACCTTTTCAGAGCACTTCCTCAAAAGCGGCTGAAGCAAAGGTAAGCTGAACTCAATGCACAGTACTGAATTTAAAGTACCAGCTGGGTAAGACTGGTCTAAAAGGAGTGTTTCTCAGTCCAGGTCCTCAGGACCCACTGCCCCGCACGTGTTAGAGGTAACCCTGCTTTAACACACCTGAGTGAAATGACTGGCTCGTTAACAGACTGTCGAGAACTTGATAAAATTCATTAATCTGAATCAGGTGTGTTGGAGTTGGTAGGAACACATCTCAAACATGCAGGGCAGTGGGTTCCGAGGATCTGGATTGAGAAACACTGATATTAAACACAAACATCCCAATAAAACAGTAAATGTGCACACACTTTACAATAAAAAAAAAAAATATCCACAAATCAAATCTTGCAGATATTATCTTAGCGTAATAAAAGTGCCACAGAAAATTTAATTTAATTAAGAAAATCTGCCTTTTGGTTCTCTGTTCATTTTTCTTCACAATTATTCACATAAAAAAAATATGAATGAAATGACTGAAATTGAATTTCTATTTAGGAAAATTAACAGTCAAGTCTGAGAAGATCTTTATTAAAGACGTGTGTGAATCTTTGATCAACATTCTGTAAAGCAAGAATCTCCAACTCCGGTCCTCGTCAGCTACTCTCCATCGGGTTTTGGATTCTACCCCAATGAAACACGCCTGAAACAAATCACTGGGTCATTAACAGGCTTGTGCAGAGATGTGTTGTAGTAGAAGACATCTAAAACCTGCAGGACAGTAGCTCATGAGGACTGGAGTTAGAGACCCCTGCTCTAAAGCTTCACAGTGATGCTGGTATGTAGATGTAGTCTAAACCTGGCGTCTCAGTCTTGATTCAGTCCCATGTCTCTCCTGCAGTATTCCAGGAGAGTATCACAGCAGAATAGCCACAGTTTTTTGGTCTCTGTGTAAAGAAGACATAAAAGCGGGAAACAGACATTTAAAAAGTGTCTGCTTGTCTCACTAAAACATTAGCACATATGTTATTAATGTGTTATTAAATGATATGTGTTTATTATTCCATTGACTGATCTACTTAGTATGGTGCATTACAAGCTCTGAAAATGTAATTGCTCAGTTTCATCCAGGATGAAGTTACTGTAATCTCTATGATGACAAACGATGGCCAACTCATTCTCTGCCTCTGTGTCTGTCTCTCCTGTCTTCTTGCTCAGCCTGTAAGAAGTCATCTGTGAACTCGACACTTAAGGGGACAATTCTCATTTATAGGAAGTTTATCTCTAAGGGATGGGGCCTTCTCCATCGGTCTCTGCTGAACAAGGGGAGTGAAGTGGTTGCTAAAATGAAATGCAGCTGGTTGTTAGTAGTTCTTCCTTTTTTATGCTGTTTGCTGTCATGTATGACTTAAAAATTGTTAATCAAAAACTGAAATGAATGTGTGTAGTTTCTTTTTTTAAATCAACCTAACATCCTAAAAGTGTGTGTGTGTGTGTGAGAGAGAGAGAGATAGGAGGAGGGTGGGAGGGGGGGTTGTGTACCTTACAGGTAACTGTTTTGTGTAAATATTTATGCAGATTTGTAACTTATTTTTATACCATGAAAATGCTTGTGTAATGTGGATGTTTGTGGAAGTTTTAAATAAAACCATAATTATTGTGATTATCTGTAAAACCTTAACTCATGAGGACATAACTGGTTGTGATTATGCTATCTGTGTGACAAAAGTCTTATCCTATTATCTTATTTATTCTTCCTGAATTGCAGAACTGTAAACTTTGTGCATGAGGTGTGAGATTGACTTAAGCTCAATGCAATTTGAACTGTTACAGGAGCAATTATGCATCAAGACACTACTGTAAAGCTCTTAGTCTCCACCGATGTGCTACTAGACGGTACACTATAAAAAATTCAAATCACAAAAATAACTCCTATATTTCCACTTCCTCTTGCCAAGGTAACATAAACTCTGTATTTTATAGTTCCTATGGTAAATGAACATGGCTGCACTATTATTGCATTATTGTTAAAAAGTGGACTTTTGTATTCCATGTTGTCTCATTTGGAAATGTGCTTTTTAAATAAAATTGAAGAAGAATGGAGCTCGTTGTTGCTTGTTTATAATTGCAAGAGGTGAAATAGCACAAAGGAACAATGATTCCAGTGGGATGTGAATATAGTGCTTAATATTTGATCTCTATGTGTGCATAGGAGGGGGTTGACTGGGTTGTTTGGCATCCATTAAGAGAACAGCTTTGGGAGCATGCTGCGGAGGAGCTAATGACAGGGCCAGCAGGGCAGAGCTCCTGCCAGCCTCAGCTGTTGGTGAAAATGCCTGCAGAGAGTTCAGACTGAGGTCTACTGTTCATATTATGCGCTTTTTTGTTTACACATATAAAATCTATTCAGGAATCCATTAGGTCATATGAGACTGTTTTTTTTTTAGGTGCTGCTCTACCCCTTCAGGTGAGGACTGAAGATTTCTGCAGCCCCCCCAATTGTTTTTGTGTGATTTGCTTAATAGTTTTTTTAATGTCTGCCCTGCAGGCAATCCTCCTTTTTTTTTCTCTGATTAATAAAACGTAGTTCAGCTACTTGTTAATGAATAATTTGGACAAAAAGTTAACATTTAATTTAGGTAAGAAGTAGGGGAGACCAGGGGCAGTTGTAACAATTTTGACATTTCTATCTCTAACTTCGAGGTCTTTTAACCCAGTGTGTTCAAACGGCTATGCAAACTAGCTTTAAGTGTCTGCTAAAAAAATGGCATTGAAACTGCCTGTGCAGCACAAACAGAAAATGTATGGCTTGATCTCAAACACAAGGAAATGTTGCAACTGACCCCATAGTCAGGGTCACAACATATGGGTGTTTTCTGTTTCCATGTCTTAATACAGTAATGACAAATACAGAATACAATATGCAACAGGCTTCTGCTGGCTGAAGAGAGCTCACAGTACAGACAGGATATAAGATGGATGCTGGATTAGCCATTGATGGGGAGGCGCTTCACTAGGAACATTGCAAAAGTTCAGTTGTGAGTCTTTAAACTACACTAGCATCTTAATCACCAACATCGGTTTGGTTTGCTCGAGTAAAATGCAGGTGAAAGCAAACTAAACCAAAGGTGTGAAGATTTTCTGATTTCCCCCACCCCACCAACAAAGTCCCCCTGACTATCCTGGTGCAAATGTGCCCTAAAACACAATGCTGTCATTTCTAAACCATGAAAACCCCATGAAAGCATGTTACAACTGACCTGATATGCATTGTTCATGAGCTAGCCGGCCAAACAGCTAACAACTAAAGCATTACCACAAATAACCTGCTTGAAAAACAGCTAAATAGACACATGATCAACACGATATGTGTTTGAGAAGTTCAACTACAAAGCAAGCTATGTACTCACAAAAATAAGTTGGGCAAAAAAATTACTTACCTCAAAATCATATTTTCCCTTATAAATCTAGCTGTGTTTCCCTCAAGGCGATACTTTTTCACATGCAGATTAAAGACGAAACTTAACATATGTAAAATGAATTAGATGATTCCTAACTTCTCTCTGATTGGAGCAATTGCAAGTGATACAACTGACCCGTGTTGCAGCCTCATTAGACTTGCAAACTGTAAATTTTCTGGTTTTTTTATATTTAGTATTAAGATGTGTAGTTCTTTGTAAGATCAGTATGAAGAAATTTAAATTTAAAAAGTGTAATATATAAAGCGATCCATTAGCAGAAGTGTAATGTAATGTTTATAACTTCATTAGCATGGTGTAAAAATAATATTCTGTAAATTATAAAATACACTCGCTGGCCACTTTAGGCACATCCTGTGGGTTTAACCCCCTTTTGCCTTCAGAACTGCTTTTATTTTTCATTGCTTAGATTCAACAAGGTGTTGGAACATTCTTCAGATTCTGCTCCATATTGACATGACAGCATCACACAGTTGTTGCAGATTTGTTGGCTGCACATCCATGATGAGAATCTCCCGTTCCACCACATCCCAAAAGTGAGTTCAGTGAACTCATTGTGATGTTAAAGAAACTACCTTGGTTATTACCAGTGGTCATTTGAGTTACTGTTGCTTTTCTAATATCTTAAACCAGTCTGCCCATTCTCCTCTGACTTCAACAAGGCATGGTCATCCAAAAAGCTGCCAGCCACTGGATATTTTCTTTTTCAGACCATTCTCTAAAAACCCAAGAGATGTTTTTGTGTGAAAATCCCAGTATTTCTGAAAATTGTCAGCCCATCCGATGCAAACAACCATGTCACGTTCAAAGTCCCTTTGATCCCCGTTCTTCCCTATTTTGATGCTCAGTTTGATCTAAAAGAAGGTGTCTTGATCTGGTCTACATGTCTAAATACATTTAGTTATTGTTTTCTAATTGACTATTTTTGCTATTAAGCAAGTTGTACCGAATAAAGTGGCCAGTTCGTGTATATCTGGAAACACTATAGGTTTCCCTCTTCATCATATTGAACTTCTGTGCTAATACAGATTCTCCGAAAGGAACAAGATTGGGTATTAGAGGGGCTCTTTAGTGCTTTTCATGACCAAACTTGGTGGGTCGGTTAGGATTCTTAGATTAGTTGCAGCTTGTTTTTTTGTCATTACATCCTACACACTGCACCTGGAAACTAAATCAAGTCCCATATATCAAATTAGGACTTCAATTCAACTCCTTATTTGCTTGCAGTGTCAAATGGCACTCCAACCGAAGATTTAAAACCAAGAATAAGCAGCAACCTTAGTATTCATTCTGAAGTTAAGCATTAATAATGTACGATACCTCTTGGTCCAAATGTGTCTCTTTGGATAAGAGCGTCGGCTACAGCCAGGCTCACACCACAAGATTTAAGGCCAAATTGAAGGCAAATCTGTGGTTTGATCAGCTGTCTAGTCACTGTGTGTGAAAACTTCAAAGACTTGATTGTGCGTCTTGCTTGATTTGTGAAGCAAGATATTTTGGAGGAGTCAGCAGAGGAGTAGTTGCTGAGTCAGGTGTAGGAGAGGAGAGGGTAACGGGACATGAGAGGGGCACATCCAGAGGAGGAATACAACAAACGAGCAAAAGTAAAAACATTAAGAAGAAAGTGTGTTTTGTTTGTATTAATTCCAGAGTGCAGTATCATAACAGACTGGAGAAAACATGGAAAGAAGTTAGCAGTTTTGTATTAAAAGCCAGCTAAGCAAAAGAGATCAAACCACCCTGAACGATGTATATCTTAGTGTAATTATAATGAGACAAACTAGTTTATTTTTTAACTTATCAGTATTAGATAATTACTCCATTTCACAGGGAAAAAATTCAATGCCGCATTAAGTTTCCCCTGATATCTGACAAATTACACTCAAAAATACAGATTTCTTTTAAAGGTTGTTTTTAATGGTCACATTCTTGATCTAAAAGCTTTTTATTAGAAAATCTATGCACACGGTATTTCCCGTGAGACTATTTGACAGGATGTTGTGAGTAAAGCAAGAGTCCTGTTTCCAAGGTTTGTCTGGACCACAACAGTTAAACTGACATCAGCTGTAGAGAACAGATTGAAAGAGAGACTGGCAGGCATATTTAGGAAACAGGCAGTGGTTCTGCCTGCAGACGTTAATCCTTCCTCAGCCTGCCTGTGGAGGAAATGCTGGGTTGCTACCCTGAAGTGACGTCTGTTCTATGATTTGAGTTTCCCTTCATCTTCTCATCTTTATGCCCTGTTGCCATATGTTTGTCTCTGCCTTTATTTGGGATTTTCCTGTGGAGAAAGAGGGTTTGTATTCAATTGAATTAATCAGTGTGTTTATAGAAGGAAGTTTTTCAAGTTTTTATTATGATGTTAAGACCATGGACGTGCATGATTCTGCCCTAAAGAACCATATTAAATAGTATCATTAGTTATGTGTCACACTGTTTCTTTGAGAGTTGTCCATTAGTTCTGCTGTCTTGCTTAAACCAGATCCCTTTCGTCATCTACAGCTCTGCTCACACTTTGCCCTGAATCATCCATATAAGTTTCTCATTGTGCACAAACCCTTATCTTTGCTTTGGCAACTTGCACCACTCGCTGAAAAAGGCACAAAAGCTTTACAGCACGAACAGAAGCGATGAGCTGCTACTCTAATTCTCAGCCTGGAAGTGTGTTGTTTAGGTTTTTTTTCCAAGGTTTTTCACGAAGAGTAGAGAAATTAGAGGAGCCACATCTGACTCATTCATCAGATGATTTTAAAGGTTTAGTAGTAATGTGGCGTACCAGATGTTACTGTTTGTACATGAATGTGTGTAGAAATAGTTTAGGGTACAATGTAGACATGTTGGCAAGCCTCTTGGCAAATGCTGTTGTTCTACAAATCTTTAAACCTTGTCACTCATCACATGTAGTTTTTTAACTTTAGCCCTTTATATATAAGTGCATACATGTATGTATGTATGTATGTATGTATAGTAGCTTCTCTGGTACTTGGCCTATTGCAAGTCTATGTGGTGACATAACCGTCCATCTATAGTGTTGTCTCCTTCTATTATTTATTGCAATGCGATATTCATTTTTAAGCAAAGTATTGTGCACAAATGTAGTTTGACAGCTTAGGACCCTTGGATTAGTTCAGGGAGCATAAACAGCTCTTGGCTATTGACCTCTCCTGTTAACACAAAGACCAGACCTTGTCTGAGCATCCAGCTCTGAGGAACAAGTTCATGCTCAGCGATGGTCCCTAGCCTCCATACAATAACCCTCACATCATTATGACTCAGAAGTAGTTGGCCTTACCTTAATCTAACCAATATTGTATAAGGAGATTCCAATTTTTGTATTTAATTGTTCAAAGAATATAGAAACATGTTTGACAAGGCTAACCAGTACATGTTATGGGAATAAAGTAAACATTCAGTGCTTTCAGGTGAATAGTATAATACCTGATTAATATCTAATCTGTATCTCTGTGTCATTATTAGGCTATTATTTAATATATATGTTGAAAATGGAAAGCAACAATTTGCAAATATCACAAAAAGCAACAGTTAATTCCCCCAAAATATAAAAATATCAAAAGTGAGACATTTCAGTATTTAATGAATATTAGCTCATTTTGAATTTTAATGGAAGCAAAACATGTATAAAATGGGATTATGGGAACAAAAAGTTGGAAAAGTAAAATTAAACAGAATGAGCTGGAAGATCTGGGAACAGTTGACTAAAAGAGCATCTTGCAGAGACAGAGTCTCTCAGGTATAAAGAAGGGCTGCAGTTCAACAATCTACAAAAAACTACATTAAAAACCCATTTCTTTCTTTCTTTCTTTCTTTCTTTTTTTCTTTTTTCCTTGGTTTCTAATACATAATAATTTGGTTGAAACCTACGGCTTTGCATGCTAACGTGAAGAATAATTCCAGTAAAAACATAAAGATATAAATGCCACATTAACTGCATGCTAACATCTACATATTAGAATATTTAACTAACTGTCAGTCTAAACCAATGAGAGGGATGTTATTGTCTTTCTTTCCTATTTAATACTTTAAAAACCCATACAATTACTGTTTTACTAAATATTTAATGACTCCATCCTCGCCTCATCCTTACCGACTGAATCTAGGCCTGTTGAATTGATGTGAGCTGATCTCAGGGACACATCAGTCCAAGCTGAACTCATACAGATATTTATTGCAGCATTTTCTCATTTCATAAGCATATTTAAAGCTGTACATGACAAAACAGGATGCAATAGTCTTTAGAACGAGGGGAACTCCTGTTTTTTTTTTTTACATTAACACAAAAACCTGAACCTAGCAGACAGATGAAAATCACTTTCCCAACATTTAGCATCAGTGGTTCACAGCTCTATACTTTCTCCCACTGAATAGTGATTAGCACCTGTCTGCAGCTTCGAAATACTTTATTTCAGAACAGGCAAAAAAGTTAGTGAAGTCAATAAATAAATAAATAAAATGTATGTTGTTTCATGTGTTTTGCAAGATGAAGGTTTATTTACATAACAACCTGCCAAATGAGGGCAAATCTATCATATACATGTTTTTCTTACTTGTCTGACTTGAGCACCCTAGCTAATGGTGTGTGTGTGTACACAATAAAAATGGCCGCTAATTCCTAGATCTGACTTCTGACCTCTAAGTCAAATGGAATGCATTATAATTACTGGACATAATGTGTAATGTAGCCAGAAAGTGCTTGTCAGTGCTTGAATAAAATGATATTGCTGGTACCAATCCCATGCACTGCCTTTATCAGTGATGGGAATAGCATTGTTTAAATAAATGCTGTTACTTCTTTCAGTAACAAATAATCTTAACTAATTACTCTTTCTATCATTATAACCATTACTGATGACATTAACAGTGTTACTATAATTCAGTACATTGGTATTTCTTCATCCGAGCGGGGGTTTTACGGAGAGAAATAACCACAGTGCCTAAGTGATGATGATTAATTGATGAAGAGTAAAATGTCATGGCAGACTAAAAGTCACAAGCACAACCAACCATGAGACGCAGAAATGGTGAGTCCAGAGAAAACATGAGAACCTAGAATCCCGGACATCACTGTTCCCTTACAGATAAAAGACAAGAACGTCATAAGAAATGTTCATTATGACCGTAAACAAAGAGCTTCTTCAGCAGTTAGAAGTGCGTGAAGCTCCTCTCCTGAGGAGGAGACAGAGCCGCGACATAAGCAGCATGAGATTAGCGTAGAGGATTTTTTCGTTATTATTTATTCCATTAAGTTTCCATTTCATTCATGCAGATTAATTCAAAGTTCCCTTAAAGGGAACATATTTGAACATAAAAAAGAAATAATTGCTTTCCTGAGTAATTAGTTATCTTTAAAATGCTGCAATTCTGCTTATAACTTAACTTTTTAGGAAAAGTGACTAGTAACTATAATTAATTACATCATTTAAAGCAATGTGCCCAACACTGGTGTTACAGAATTACATTTCATTCATTCATTTTCTATTATTAATCGTTTTTTATTTGTCAGTGCAAAGGTGTCCCACAAAGAGGCGCATTTAGCAAAAAAAAAAAGAGCTGCATAAGGCAGATAGTTAAAAAATACCTACCAGTAACACACACACACACACAAACAACAGGGTGAATCCTAATGTGTGGACAGCCAAGATCATGCTTTGCATTTTGCCATGGGGACATGTAACACTAAGGTAATATATCTCCCCTGTTCTTTTTAATGTCTGTAGTTTCATGTTAGAATTTGCTGACACAGATGTGATCTGGATGGGCCGGTATTGTCTTTACCTCTGCAGTCTCCATTGAGAGCAGCAAACCAGAGTATCCAGGCTGTGTTTTTGTTCACAGGGGCTTTATCAAAGTACACTAAAAACCAGTTAAATATTGGGCTCCTCTGTAAAGATGTTTTTTTTACTCTTCCCAGCCATGATCATCCCCATTCATTACCCCTCTTTTTGCATCTGGTTTGTAATTGTGATGTCCATGTCAAAATAAATCTGTCTGTATTGCAGTACATAGAAGGACATTGTGTTATATGCATGTAGTTAATTGCAAATCTAACAGCTGTGTCATTACCAGATTCCTGCCTCCCATGCAGACTTTGAGTACCTGCACAGGCCTGATACAGTACAGTAGATGCGTCTGATCTGTCCCATATTTATAGTGCAGTGACAACATCCCCAAACACACAGCCAGAGTCATAAAGGACCATTTTAAAAACTGTTTGTTTAGTCATACACAACTGAAATTTTGAGTTCACTAATGCAAAATGTGTTTCTCAAAACAGTTATATAGCTCAGCTCCAAGAAAACCTTAGATTTCTGCATGGTGTTGTGGGCAAATTCTTTTACTTCCTCATTGTATGCTATCCCAGATTAACCCTATTCTGATGTAGTTTTACATTTATGGAGAGAAATGAATGACTTTATTTCCCCAAATGTAGAAGTTTACTTATTATATCTATAAATCATACTTGTCGTTGTCCAAATAAAGTATCAGCTGCTGATGCAATCAGACACTCAGCTGACATGCAAATATCAAAATGTGACCCTGTAAAGCAGAACAAGTCATAGTGCAGACATTACATAAGTCATCATTACCGCTGACCTGCAAGCAATGAGAGGACCTGCATTAAACCGTTAATGTCAACTTCTGTCTTTCTGATTGACCAAGACTCATTCACTGTACAGCCCTGTGAATGTTTACCCAGCATCCTGTTCCTTTTCCACTTTCTCATCAGACTGTGGAACAAAACAACAGCAAGAGTTTTTATTTATAGATGGCAGTATATTATCTGACCAATAATATGTCATCAACAATGAAGAAAACAGGCAACAATGGGACACGGAAGAGGCGTCATACAAGCTTTTTAAAGCACGACTTATGCTCTGTTTTGGGGTTTGTTGTAAAAATGTTATCATTTATTAAGCAGCACATGATTTCATGTTTATTTTTTGTTTCTGTTGGGAATTCAAAATTATATGGTTGGACATAAAACTTCATGACCTCCAGCTGGTGTTCATAGTGATCCCACTGTTAGACCAGCATAAAAATTTTCATTTTGACCCCACCTTACGATACATATTTCAGATTTCTATATTTAAATGAATCCATGGAGTTTTTTTTTTTTTTTTTTTTTTTTTGTAGCATTAACTGACTGGAACTGATGTAGTGCTGTGACTTATTTCTGGAGTCAGTATGGCTACATTAGTGACAACATCAACATCAACAATTGATTTGAAACAGCAGTTAACATGTCTCAGTTTTGACACGATATCTTAATTGTGTCTGATTGATGGACTGATTTATGGTGGTCAAGGGCAGAAAATGTGATGCTGGTGATAGCAGAATGCTGTGCTGCGTTGGCGGATACAGAAAAAATGGTCAGAGCCGTTTTCAGTTCTCTGAACTCAGGGAGCACTAATTAGTGAAGGCACATTAACCATGCCTAGCGTCAGCTTCCCTTCTACTTAATGTGAAATTGAGTAAGTCTGTTTTAGTCCTTTAGGTATTATGCAATAACATATTTCCCATGCATATGTTTCTGCAGGACTAAGGTTATAAGTGGCAGAGGTCAGCATATTGGCAAAGAATGTCCTGCTTCTTTGCTTTGAACCCTAACCTTGTCAGATTGCTTTAGATCGTCTTCAGCCTCAGAACAAATGAAAACTACTTTCTCTTTGGCATAAGCAACATATGAGAAAAATAGAACTGCTGTGCAAAATGACTAAATAAATTACACACCAGCTATCAAGTTTAGTATATCAAGAGCGGTTCTGCTTATCAGCATTATTGCCACATCATTGACATCTTCCCTTTCTCTATAGGTTTAAAGGAAGTAATGGGGGTTTGCTGGTGATGTTTAGTTCCCTCTCCCTTTTCTTCTCATGATTAAATACATTTGTCCTTGGAGTATGATTGGTCTGCCACTTTTCCAGGCTTGAGTGAGTTGTCAGAACTGCTGCCCTGTTTTCAGTGTGAACTCTCTTGGTTTCTATTATTATCCTAACCATCCCTCCATCTTTTCTTCATTATCTTCCCATTATATTGAACATTAAGCTCTATTTCTATATTTCCATCTGACTTTGTGCAATATTTTAGAGTTGGATGAGTTTCCATCAGTCCCATAAGACTTCAACAGGCCTGTCAACTGGAAAGAAATATGATGTGTATGATGTAAAAAGAGTGCAATTTTTATTTATTTTTATACAGTATGTCAAAATATATGCAAAGAATACATATGAAACATGTTTATTTTCCCACAAAATCCCATAGGTTTCACATGAAATTTGCACAACTGAAATTTTATTTTTTGTTATAGTTATTTTGCACAAACACTAAACTTGTCAGGCAACTTGAAATAATTATTTCTGCTCACTAAAAAAGAAGAAATGGGGTGTCGTTAAAAATGAGAATAGAAAAACATACTGAATCTAAAGTCTAGATGTAGAAATAGTTTTCATCCCTTGATTTTTATGTGCATTTGCCCTTTCATAAGCAGGCAAACAGGAGGCAGCCTGGTAGAACTCAAATGGACTTTTAATAACTTACTTAAAGAACAAAGACAAAGTGCTGAGAACTACGGAGCTAAAAAAAATCTAAGCATAAAGACAAAACAAAAATCTAGCAGATGGAAACAGGAAACTACAACGGGACAACAAAGGATCTGGCAGAGCACAAAGAAAGTCAAGGAGTATATACACTGGGAAGAATGGGCAAGTAAATGGAAAAAGGGGTATCATGGCAACATCTAGAGTTGGTGACGGGCAATATAAGAAAACCAGAATCGAAAAATGGGACTCAAAAATCAAAAACTGCAGACTGAACAGAACAAAAAAACCAACAAAAACCAACAAACACAGAAGACCCCAAACTAACCAAAATCTTAACTAAATGTATAAACCAGTTTAGAGTGTAGTACGTAAGAAAAACCAGAGATGTTTGGCTTGTGAGTCAGCATGTGCATCCTTATCTCTTCTCATTACATAAGCAAGTTCTCCAAAATGGTAGAAGCTGTATGCACAAGCTGAGCTGTTGAATGCACCCCTGCAAAGCCACATCCATGGCCTTCCCAACTGACTTTCACACCTGAAAGTACGGCATTTAGTGGACACACAAAGAACTTCTATAGACCACGAGGACTTTGAATTGAACTGTGTGAAAAATGAATTACTTAAACAAACTAGAAACTATCAGATGAACAGGCCTTAAATAAAAAAAAACAAGCAAAACAAACTTCTGTTGCCATGGAAACTCGTTATAATGTGTCTTGAAAGAGTCCAAAGTATACAGAGAAATCACTTGAGCAGCACATCCACAATACCAGTGTTCAGAATTTTGTAATCACATTAACAATATAGCACCACTGCCCAATAGAACAAAAGGACAAGCAGTTGGAGAATTTTCTATCTGGCCATAACTTTTTAATAAACCAAAAGGAAGCTATTATAAATACATCAAAAGCAGAGAAGAAAAATATTATTTGGATTGTCGACACTTTCAAATGAAATGCATAAGTAGCAAAAGTGTAGCACAAAACAAGCAGTGGCTTAAGAGGAAGTCACTTGTGAAATGACAAAAAATGTCAACAAAAGAAAATGTCTGTGTTCATACCTCTTTGTTTTTTTGTCACAGAAATGAAACTACTGCAGAGTAAAAGCTCAATTTATCAGTGTACCCCTCCCCCTCCACCACTACCACCACACAAGCGATCACAGACACAGAAGAAATGGGCATGTCATGCTAACTTTGACATGGTTGCTACTGTTTTCATCTCAGGGTAAGCTCACCTTTTTCCAGCACCAGCTGCATTGCCTGTTATGGAAATAACCTGTGAACGCAACAGAAGTGTTTAATATGTGTGTGTGTGTGTGTGTGTGTGTGTGACTGGATACTTGTGCCTTTATAAACTATCAAACCAGCCTCATGCACATCATTTTTTAGATGCAGTATCATAGAGCCCTGGACAATATGAAGGCTGCTCTGTTACCAAGTAGTCCATCTTTTCAAAAATGGCAGTGAGGGCTTTATCTTTAGAATTAACTGTTTGCCTGCAGGTAGTTAGTCTCTGGTCCGTTTTGCTGGAGGTGACTTTTTGACAACTTGTTAATTCAGATATCATGAAGCCCAGCTCTTATGTTTCAGATGTTTCCTTGAACATGACATCAAAAGATCAAAAATCTCCAACAAAACTATTTCACTTTGCTTTTGGCTGACACATGGCTGATTCAAGTCCAGCATAGAGCTTTAAACAGCCTGTAGAATGTTGCTTCTCCTTTCTAAATCTGTTTTCCAGGACCATATATCATATTTGTTAATTGCTATTGGTCCCACTTGTGTGGTAAATCACAGTTAGGGAAACTGTGGTTTAGCTGGCAGACAGAAAAATGGAGGCTTAACTACCTGAAGAGGATTAATGTTGGATTTCCATCCGTTTTATTGTAGTAACGGCATGTTAATGCATTTTTATTCAAATGGAAAGAGTAATGGTCGTTTGGCTTTCTTTTTCTTTTTAAACAAACATATTTAGACAAGAAAATGTTTAATCTTCTTTAAAATATTGCTTACACATAAAAATGATTTATCTGAGTAAATTCACAAGGGCTATAATGTCATTTATTCGTCAGAAGTACCAACAGATGTACAACTCCAACTGCCTACATTTTGAACTCTGTAAAATGTAAATAAACTCAGAATGCAATGACTTGCAAATTTCATTGACCCAATATAAACAACAAATCTGCTGTTATAACTTAGACATTTTACAATTTTCATATAAAATGTTATATTAGTTCCTTTTAAAGTTGATAGCAGCAACACATCTTAAAAAAGATGGAACTGAAAACTTAAAAAGTGATTGGCACAAACAAAAAAAAGCTTTTTACAACTAATTGGCTAAACTGGCAACAGGTCTGTGATATAACTGCATAAAAGGAGCATTTCAGTGGCAGAGTCTCAAATGTATAGATGGGTAGTGGTTCACCAGATGGCAAAAATTGTGGAAGTATTTCCATTTTTTGTGAAGACTCCAAAGATTGCACTAACAGTGTATAATAAAAAAAAAATCTGAGAATCAGGAGGAATTTCTGTGCACGTGCAAAAAGGCTAAAAGTAAAAACTGGCTGTACTTGATTTCCGTGTCCTCTGGTGGCACTGCATTAAAAACAGACATGATTCTCTACTGGAAACTACTGCGAGAGCTCAGGAACACTTCCAGTAATCACTGTCTGAGAACACAGTTCATAGACTGTGGGCGGTTAAAGCTCCCAAAGGCACCTGAAGGCTACTACACAGAGGTTTTAGAGCAATATCATCTCCCATCCAGGAAACGTTTTTAGGGAAGGCCTTACATATTTCAGCAAGATAGTGTTGAACCACCTACTGCGCTAATCGTAACAGCATGAGTAAGCAGGAGAAAAGTCAGGTTGCTGAACTGGCCTGCCGCGCAGTCCAGACTTTTCATCAACAGAAAACATTTGGAGCATTGCAGAACACACACAAAAATCCAGCAATGAAGGACGATTGAATAGATAGAATCCTGCACCAGACTGAAAATATACACTCTTCCTTTCCTAAAATTCCAGCAAATGGTCTCCTTACTTCCCAGGTGTTACTAGAAAAGGGGATGCTAAACAATGGTATGCACCCCCTGTTCCAATTCTTTTGAGCTGTATTGCTGCCTTTAAGCCCAAATAAGCAAATATTTTCAATGAAATAGTAAAATGTCTCAGTTTCAAATTCTCATATGTTGTTTATATTCTATTGAGAATGAATTGAAATTGAAAATCATTGCATTATTTTTTTTCATTTACATTTCCAACATCATCCCAACTTTTTGGAAATTGTGGTTGTACTATTTTTCTCTGGAAAAAGTAACCTTTTTACTTAAAAGAGAAATTACTACTTGTATGTGTTTGTTTAAACTGTCTCATATTTACATTGCAAGAAAGCTGGATTTTTGGAGATCTGCAAGATAACAATAAAAATACTTTTTGCTACATACAAACTATCTGTACAAAGTCAATACACTAAAGTCGGGATAAATCAGTGCCCAACACTGGTTAGTTAAAGCAGGCTAAAGGAATAGTAAGCAGACCCTGTTTACCTGATAATAAGACTTAAAAAAAAAGTTCCTGGCCTTTCAAGTTTATTTCTATGCATTTCCCAGATGGTTCTTGGAACAAATTATTACAGGAATACAGGAATCAAAATACAGGAATCACTACAGGAATCAATATTCCTGTAAAATGCATCCGTTACAAATCGGTTTCTTGCATAAACTGTTTGTTTCAAATTCCTCCAAAATATTTTCACAGGATCTAAATCTGGGCTTTAACTTGACCATTCCCTTTCCTTATTTATTTATTTTTTTAATTTTTGGACTTTTTAGTTTGTAGTCTCACATCTTGTTGAAAGATTCACTTTCAGTTCAGATTAAACTTTCAGATTACCTCATATTATTCCAATACCACTGGAAACTGCAAGTGCAATATAGCTGACATGTGACCAGCGAAATTAACTAACTAGAGAAGAAGAAGAGAAAAAGCAGAAGAAGAAAAAGATTATGAAGGCAACAATTGTAGAGATGGGGGTTCGCCATATGGCAGGAGCTTTGAAGAACGGCTGTGTAAGTGTGTCGTGTGTTGGGCGGTTGCAAACGACTTTCCAGTGGTGCATTACCGCCACCAACAAATGTCTGAAACTGACCTCAGAACGCAGAAGTCAACTCTCAACTCAGCACTGCCCACTAGTGGATGAATTGACTTAACAATCATGCCAACATTAAACAGACATGTATGTATGAGGGCGGTGACGTATGACGTTTGATTAGGATGTATCTCTTTAGGTATGTAAAGTAAAGGGGCCTTTTCTCCAAACCACCCCTGTCCCACCAAAAACTGTAAACACATGCACATATAAACAGATGGTGTGATTTATTTATTTTTACTTTGAAGGAATTGTTTTGTGCCAGGTAATGTCATATCCCATCAAATTTTATCTATTCATTTATAAAACATTTTTCATAGAAAAAGTAACACAAAGTGTTACTTCCCATGGCAGGAACTGTGCCATATTTTGTCCTGATCAAGTGTGGCACCTGTTTTCATTATCATGTTACTAAGGTTAATGTGTGGAAATGTCATCTGTGGAGCAAAAAGGAGCAATGGAGAACTGTGGATTAAAACATAGAGAAACACTGAGCCTGTACATTGTAATTACTTTTTAAGTATTTTTTCAGCAGCAATTTTATGAGCAATGAGATTATCTTGTCCAAACTCTTTCATCTACTTTTCATCAATTCATCTTCTTTTTTGCTTAATTTCACCCCCTTTATTACCATTGTTTTAAAGATCAGTTTTCTTGTCCAAATATATAAAAATACCAATAACATCTATGTGATGTAGTTGCTCATGATTCAACCTTCAGTTCATGTTGAGATCCGCACATAGCCATCGTCGTTAAAGGCACGATGACAAGCTGTCTCCTGCTCTCAGAGAGAGAGAATAAAGGAGGAAAGAGATCATAAGGGCTGAAGACAGAGGGCTGCGATGCGTATTTGCACTGCAGTTAGGGATGACACGTGGAGTGGGTCCTTTCAGCCCCCCCTGCCTCTCAGGGCTTCTTTGGCCTGTGTATAATTGATGAGTAGAGTGAATAAGAGATGAGTTTGTGGCTGTCAGTCAGCCTGATGGGGACAGACAGAGCTCAAGTTTGGCCTTCCTCATCTGGCTGATGATGACAATGATGGTGACGATGATGCCTGTGTTTCTTCCTGGACTGCCCCGCGCCGTGCATCATCATTATCGTCACCACTACATCTTTTGGATGGCAGCACATAGACAGAGGGACATGCCAGACCAAAAAAAGAGGGGTGGGGAGGGGGTAATAGGCAAGTCGAGGAGACGGAGATGAATCGTGCAAGAGTGGGAGGTACATTAAAGGACCGAGGGCAGAAGGTTGGAGTGGGGGATGGTCAGCCAGAATCAGCTAAATGAGTTGAGAAATAATAATTGACAGCTATAGAAGAAGTTATCAAAAGGTTTTCACTTAATTTATAAGGAGATGGAAATAATGTATAGCAGCATACCCTCGGAGGATAAATCTTTAGATAACATAACACTACCCTAATCAAGCAGACAAAAATCTTTTCACTTATGTCTTATAAAGAAAAAAAGCCCATATCTGAGTAAACATAGGCACATTTGGTAGGAAATAAATGGGATGTTATAGGTAAATCCCTCATTGAGAAGTCATCAGTCATAGTGAGGCTGGCCAGAGTCATCAGGATTTGGTTTGCCATAAGCCTCTAAAAGCCATGCTTTGATGGGATAGTTATTAGACTCATTGTTGGTATAGTACACTGCAGGGGTTAGGACCTTTACCGTGCTGCCACGCTCTTCTGATCTCCTCGAGAGATTAAGATGTATGTCAGCATGTACAGATAGGAGCAGGGAATGGGAAAACGTCAGTACAGAAAGGAAAATAAGTATTTGAACACCCTGCTATTTTGCAAGTTCTCCCACTTAAAAACATTGAGGGGTCTGTAATTTTCATCGTAGGTGCATGTCCACTGTGAGAGACATAATCTAAAAAAATAAATCCTGAAATCACAATGTATGATTTTTTAACAATTTTTTTGTATGATACAGCTGCAAATAAGTATTTGAACACCT